>SJYO01007492.1:19233395-19680421 GCA_006410555.1 Capra ibex
CCTGATGACCATAGTACGATTTTTCCTTTTCTGTCGTGTGCTTCCCGACTTTAGGAGTATAGTTATTTTTTACTTCTCCTTTAGTAGAAACCTAAATTTGTGAGTCTGTTTTACGATCTAGAGTTATATGTTTCCTGTGATAAATTGTAATTGAGTTTGAAAGTGACTTCATGTTTACTTTGTTTTTGACTTAATCGACACAATCGACGTATTTACTGACACCTCGTGATTGATTTTGTACAATTCACAGTATCTTATTTAGGATAATGTGGACTTTAGTTTTATTTTACTTCTATGTCAATAGACTTACATTGTTTTTATAAATACCGGGACAATTGACTACTGAAAAGGGGTGTTATAAATTCCTTTCGTCTGTCCCTGTTCGTGTTGAATTCTAAAGATTCAGTGTTCATGTCCTTGGATGGTTATCGTACACGTTCAATAATACAAATAAACGTACATCTCTACCGATATAAACTTTTACAAATGATTGTCATATATCAATCCGTTGTTTAGGAATTTATTGGGAGACTGAGGTGTTAATTTGAGTCTTCATATCTTTAAGAGTTTTGACTACAATTTAAGTATTATGAATCTGGTTTATGAAAATTTTATGACATAAAATTTTTGTTCTTCTCGATACTTTGAACACTTTTTTCGTCATTCCACCCCTCCTGGTCGGGATAGTCTATATTTAATAGTTTATACTAGTGACTTTTTTATACTCTAGTTGTATGTCTATTTGTCTAGTCACCTATATTTGTCTTTTTAGGTCTTTTTTATTTATGTATACTCTTACAGTACTAACTCCACCGTAAAGTTTATTCATACCTTTTCTGACTAATAAGTTATTTGTACCATCAGTAGAGCTTCTTTACGTTTAAATTAGGTATGTGTGGAATGTAGTCCTAATAACATTTACACTTGTTTCTTTGGTATTTTTTGTTTAAGTTTATTAAGTAAATGTAATTTATGTTATAGAAGAAATACCCTTTTGTTTAATGGTGTTTCAGTTTTCTGTTTATCGTTTGACCCTTTTTTAAAAACGTTAAGTATATCTGTTTGTTGACAAAGGGATTATATACTTCTCGGAGAACTTGAGTTATTCTTTTCTGGTTGTTGGTTTCTTTTTATCCGCTTTCAATAATTGTCTGTAGAGTGTATTTCTGTTACATTTACCGAGTATTCGTACTCTTTTTGATAGGTTGAAGTGAAATATTTTGGTTTTCCTATTTAATTCTGATGTGGATGTAACGTGACCAGTGGATAGTTTAAATGTTCTTTGTTTTCAAACTGTTGTCATCCGATCTTTTTCATGTGAGTTGGTTGACGACCACCCTGATACTTGCTTTTGTTGGTGATACCTTCTGTTCAATAATATTCACTTTTAATGTTACGTTTTTGAAAACTTTGTCGTTAAGGTGTAGACTCTTAAATATGTATATAAAGACGTGTACGTTTCACTGTCTAAGTTCCAAAGATAAATAACGTCGTCAAAAATTTATTATTTTCTGACCTTTGTTCGACTTTCGTATAGTTATCCTTCAATTTATTTATTTTCATTTGTCCTCGTTCCTTTATGATGAAAGATTAGTACACCATAGTCAAAAATTTTGTGTTAAATTTAAATTTTCGTAAAGAATGTTTAGAACCACCTCCTTGTCGGTCCAAGTTTGATGAATCACTTTGGAGGTTAGGTAAGACCCGTGTACGGTGTTCTGCGTTTCGTTGTTTCTTAAGGACTCTTTCTTTTCATACTGACAATTCTCGTAATACGTAGATGGGTAAGTGGGTAGGTAGGTAGATAGATGTGTATATAGAAGTTAGACTTTTATATTTTGTTAAGTGTTGATGAAGTTTTAACAATACAGAGTCACTTATATTATCGTGTGAACGAAATTTTTTGTTAACGAGATTTATATTCTCGAGATACATGTTTCTATAAGGACTATATTATTTGTCGTTTTTTATAATTATATTTACTCTTTTATTTGACTATATGTGCTATACCCTTTATATGGTTCTAATTATTAGTACAAAGTTTCTTATAAATTACTACCATTCTTTACTAAAAATAGTGAATTCTTTTTCTTAGAATCTTTTTTCAGATCTTCTTTTATTTACTTTCCAATAGTTTTCAGTATAGACCTAAATTCTAATATTTAAAACTGTGATCTTATTAGTAAGTTTACTAAGTCAGTGACAATAAGGTCTTTTCGATGTTTCTTATTGATACGTTGTGGACTTTGTTAATACATTGACGAACTGAAGTTTTATGAATATTTAGAGAGGGTTATCAGGAAACTAAAAACCGTAATCTTCGGAATCAAGTTTTAAATTAATCATTCACCCTTCTGTGACTTCGTTGAATAAAAGTCGACTAGAGTCAATTTTAGTTCAGAGTCTTATCCGTATTGTTTTTGAAAAATGAGGTCAGTACTAATGAATGTTAAACAGTTATGAGATCCATGTCGACGACTAAGAGTTTAGAGGACAAGAGTGGATGTTGAAGGAATGAGTTAAGTATTGGATGAGGATCTTTGAACGTCCAACAGACAAGTATGTCATAAAGCAGAAGTGATTATTTATAGAACTTTTTTACGATAAAGTTCTAGAGGGGAGGAGAAAAATAAGTGGTGGATTCGAAGATACGTTAAACTGAAGTTGAGGGTGGTAATCGGTCTCTTTGTTGACAGTGTTTAAGTATCGATATTTTATGTTGTCTGAGAGTTTTTTTGTCTTTTTTTGGAGTTGGATGAACAAGAAAACCGTCGGACCTGTCATACTAGAAGGGACTTCGAGAGGAGATGGTCGTGTTGAAGTATTTCGACAGACTCAAGGAGAGACTGGAAGGTTCATAGAAGACAACCTCAGGACAGAGGAGGGTAGGAAATTTAGGACTTGAGATTTATTGGGAAAAAGAGAACAGTAAGACGTACTCTTAGTTAAGAGAATCTATTAGTTCAGGTGTAGGGACTATCATACCTACCCAAGACTTCACTTTACTATGACGTGACTTAAGATCAAGATGATGAACAATACCCCGGAATCGGTTCAATTTTTTTTTTTGTTTTTGTTTTTTTGGAGAAATTTTCCCCCCGATTAAGGAATGTTACATGACATTCCTTGTTTTAATTTTTGGTGTGATATCCTTCTTTCGTGATAGTGAAAACCGAGTATCTTTGAGTCATTCATAACCCAATACAGGAATTAAAGTATACAATTAAGTTTTTAGATAAGGAGGTTACGTTTGTAGTTTCAAATTGACGTCTAGGTATTTTGGCCGGTGGATCTATATTGTTTCCGTTGAGTTTGATTTGTAGGCTTCTGATCCTCTTCGTTACTTCTTAAATAAAATGACAATTCAAGGACTTCTGTCCCTAGTGTAAGGTAGTGTAAATGAAGACATAGAGGTTGCGGACCGAGTTTTGTCCATGAGTTGTTTATTAGACGACTGATTCAGATCTCGTGGGACCTACGAGTGTACTTAAATCAAAAGGTTACAGAGGTTCCGTAGTTTAGCCGAGAAGACCGGTCCCCCAGGTTACTCCTGGTGTTAGATCGGAACCTTAGAATTTATTCTCTGACCCATAAGACTGGGGAGTGGATTAAAAAGGTAGGAAAAAAGAGTCAGTCGAAGTCAATAGGGATATCCCCCTTAATTGAAACTCATCATCACGAGTCGGTTACATAGTCGTACATCGTTCGAAACTTAAATTAGGACATCTTGAGACTTTAGATAGAGGTTGTTCACTTTGAATTAAATTTCATGAGATTACCACGGATTATGGGTGTTGGCGAAAGTGTATAAAGACCGGGTTCTGACTGAAGACCGGACATTTGGTAAAAAACCAAATATACAATCGTTATTTTGATCTGGTCTTATGTGGTATGAATCTAAACTAATCGGTTCTAGAAGGGAAGTTTACATATTCCGTTATGGTAGAATTGTGTATTTATTATTTTAGGTGAAAATAAATATTGGGACTTGTGTATTCTTTGAATCATTCTATGTTTCTCATTTCAGAGGGACTTATTGATTCTTTTTATTTAGGGTACAATAATAAACTTACATAGGGGGTTTTAGGTATACAACTTTCGATTTGAGGGGTTTTGTTACCGTCTCGGAGACCCTTCATGAATCTGGTAATCCTATCCCGGGAATATTTACCCGGATTACGGAATGTTTTCAACCCAACTTTCTTTAATGATTGTGTAAGACGGTACATTCCTATTTCTTTTTCAGACGTTAGATCTTCTTTCAAGAGTGATCTTAGTACGACCGTTAAATAGAGTCTGAAGGTCGGAGGTCTTGACACTCGTTATTTAAAAACGACAAACACCATAAAACAATATCGTCGGGTTTGACTGTGAGGTCTAGATTACAGTGGTTTGAGATTAGAAACCCTTAATCCATGAAATTACAGATCACTAACCTTCGTAAAAGAAATAATATTGTGAACAGGAACGTTTTGGGATTAAAACGTTTTTGCTTAAAAATCAAATTTTTATGTTTTTTGACGACCGATAAAAAATAAGACTTAGTGAGTTTTTAACGAGTACAGTCAGAGGCTTAGAATGAACAAACAAGTCCTATGGAAAGGGTAGACACAGTCGATTTAGGGTCTAGACTTTAAATCTTCTTTTCTTTTCATAGTTAGATATAAATTTTGTTTTTAGTAGGATGTCTATTTATTTTAAGGACGTTAACTGTTGGAGTACGAGAAACCATCAGTCTAAATTCTTGACATCTTAATTTTCGTTTTCTTTGAAACTGCTAGTGAATCACATTGGAATGTGTTTCTATAATTCCAGGTTACTCCAATTCACTGAATGAGTACTTGTAGGTTCTGTAGTCCCTTTCTTTACTTCGGGTCCAAGATTGAAGGTCAGGTTACTGAAAAAGTAACTGGGTTGGGTCCAAGATTCAGGTCACGAGAAAGATGATCTTATACGATAGAACTAAAATCTAGGAATAATTCTACTATAAGAAAGAATACCTATTCGACTTTATCAATTACAAATAAACACTTATTATTTTAATAATTACTAATAAAAAGTCCCAACTTATGTATAGTTATAGTATGTATTCCTAAATATTCCTGTAGTTCGGTTCTCTTCCTGAAAGATGGAGAAACATGAGAAAGGATTCGGAGAGTAGAGGATGACATAAATGGTGTATGAGTTGTGTCAATTCTCTGTCAAAATTATCTCCGTCGTCCCTTTGTCGGTTAAGACTCACCCACCGTTCCAAGGGTCAGACGTGACAAAGAGAGGTGTTGTGAGTTTACATAATAATGAAGGAGTAAAGTAAGATTTTTCATTAAACAAAAGATTTTTAGATTTTTCGTGGTATAAAAAGTTCTACTATTTAGTGATGTAGTCTTTAAGGGAAACCTAATGACATTGACGAAAGTACTGAGTCAAGATTCAAAGAACTCTACAGAAAACTTAAAATAGGTTAAATAGATATGATTATTTATAAGTAATATAGATCAATACCTATGTTACTTGTTTATGATGGAAAGGCTCATAGTCCAGACCTTCAGGACTAAAAAAATCCTTATGTCGTCGTAGTCTTCGGTTATGGGAAGGTCATAACGGGCATAGTTGGACTTTTTTATGTTTGGTATTTGACTGTTTTTTGTATTTCTGTTTTAATCCTAATAAATGGACGTAAGGAGGGATACTGAACTCTTGACTCAAAAAGTTTTTCTCTCGTCCTTAGGAGAGTAATTGTTTCCGGTACATTATAAGTCAAGTCAAGTCAGTGAGTCAGTACAGGCTGAGAAACGTTGGGGTACCTGACGTCGTGCGGTCCGGAGGGACAGATAGTGGTTGGGGGCGTCAAATGAGTTTGAGTACAGGTGACTCAACCACTCCGGTAGGTTGGTAAAGTAGGAGACAGCAGGGAAAGAGGAGGACGGAAGTTAGAAAGGGTCGTAGTCCATATTCTAAGGTGTTCGATACGTCGTACCGGTTTGGTTTTTGTTTTTTTGGGACTTCGAGTCTCCTACAGTTTGTTTAATCACCTCAGTATTATAATTGTATATAGAAGATTAAGGTTCAGAAGATATCCACGGTAAATTTAAAGTTATTTGAACTTACCGTTATCTCTTTTTCTCGTTATTAAAGACCTCTCCAGAAGACTATTTACATTTATCGACGTGTCAATAGACCACCCCAAAAAAAAATTATAGAAATTTATTAATTGAAGACGAAAATATGAATGAGAATTCTTTGACGTTGTGAAAAATATTTTTAGTTTCGTTATAGTCAAGATTTTGATCGTCACTAAGATAATATTTGAAATTCATTGTAAATTTTTTGGCGATTCAAGGATTTCGTGTAATTCCCTTTGTGTAGTAAAATTGACTACCCCTGAAAGGAAATTCTGTCTTACTCCAGTGGTTTTTGTCTTTTTGTCAAGTTTTTTTTTTTTGTTACTGAGAGTGAAGACATCTCTAAAGGATTTCATTTCAAGATAAACATTTTTTACTTTTCATTTAAATTTTTTCAGTACCCTTCTCATTGTACTATAACCCTATAAACACTCGACCGACAAAAAGGTGACATACCGTTTTGGTTATGTTATAACATTTCATTAATTGGAGGTTAATTTTATTTATTTAAATATAATTTTTTTTCTTAATTTTCTAATTCAAATGATTTAGTATATGTTTCGTAAGGTCTGTCTGGTTTGGGTCGTCTCTTCGTTTTCTCTTTAGGAAAGAAAGTTCACGATCTTGTACCCTATTTAGTCTGTGAGTCGTTTGTCCTTTCTTAACGGGTTGGGTGTAAAACCCATTGTTTCTTCTTGTTTTTGTCAATCCTTTAGTCGGAGATCTTAAGAGGTGTTGAGAAAAGAAACGGATGAGAGACTGTTCCCAACCTTTTCTTTTCCTTGTAGAGAGAGGGGTCTATCGGGTTTTTGTCTCCGTGACTCCCCTTTGTGACTAGTTTGAGACTTCTTTATGAATACGTGAAATAAGGTCATTTGTTAAAATGATAGAAGGTAAGAAAACCGATGATATTATTAATTTGTATCGGTAAGTCAGAAACAGTAGATGTCCGTTAAAGACAGACGGATTTCCGAGACGGTATTCGATGTCCCGTGGAGAAGTTGTTTCCTTCTCAGAGTCTCGGAGTGCCTTTCTTGTTATGGTGTATGAGACTTGATAATTGTGAAATTTTGTATCTGACAACCCATTTCTGAAGATCCGACTGTAGTAAATCCGTTGAAAGTTTGATATAACTATCTGGTTCAGTTTGAAGGTCCTGAGACGTATGACCTTCATCTATATAGAGTACTTTCGTTTGAGGATTGGGTTCTACGTCCTCTTGTGTTTAATCTGTCTCGACTTACTTCACAATACCTTTTGAGTTAATCCTAAAAAATACACGGCATGACGACCATAATAAAAATGATAAGATAAAAGATTACCTATGCACCTTTTCGGGAAAGAATGATTTAATAGGGAGTTAAATCGTCCGCGACGAAACCATTTGACTTACTTTATGAAAAGTTACAATAGACAAAGAAGTGACTGGGAAGTCTTTAGTTTTTGGAAATTACTTACAGGAATAGAAAATGCCGGTATATCAATATTTCGATTTATTGTTAAACAAGAGGAAAAATAGTCCTATATCAACTCATTTGGTTAATATGTTTTTGTTCCGGTATAAACTTTACTAAGAGAAAGTAAGTCTATCTTGTTCTGTGATAATTCCTAGTCCCTGACTGAAATGCATGTCGGGTTCAGATGGTCCGGGGGTGTACTTCTGGTCGGACGATGTACCAAACATTCTAGGGTTCACAGAGTTCGTGATTTCGTTCCAATGAGTCTTCCGGTCCTTGGAATCGTCTATACCCTTTAGGGTTCTACTCCATTTAAGTGAGTTTAAATGTACATGACGTACACTTTATTCTTCACTTAAAGATTTCAAACCTAGAATCAGAGTTTTATCTTCTTATATTGTTTTCAAAATTCGTCTTTGAATAATGGACCGGAATCTTCAACAATTTATTATTCATATGCCGAAATCCGAACGTTCAGTGTGTTCTTCTGGATATCGCCAAGTAATTTTGAACGACGTTAATACATCTGTTATCCTAGTTTGTATTACTCTGGTCGGAAAAGTCATTAGTACTAGTCTTCCACTTCTTTAATATTTCTTTTTACTAAACTATAAACCTTTACCCGTTTATTATGGCAGATACGAAAGTCTTCTAATAGACTAGATACCAAACATGGAAACTGAAGATACTTGATTCGATAAATAAGATATGAGACATCCCCATCTCCAATTTAATATATTTTGACTATCGTTACGTTTACTAAGGATAGGTATGGTTTCTTTAATTAAAAGAGACTACCTCTTATATTTAGAGACATTGAGTATAAGGGTAAAAATGTAGAGTGATCAAGAGAGTTATTAATTACTCAACTTTTTTAGAAATTATGCACAAGTAAAATATAAATATACTCACAATTCCGAAGTTGAAGTACTTTTAATTTGAGATTTTACAGAAATTTTATTGTATTTTCATTAAAGATTTATTGAATATTTAATTAAGTTTACAGACATAGATCTACTTATATAGATTACGATGTACCTAAAAATTCTGTCTATAAATTCTGTTCACAAACCAGAATTAATAGAAGGAATTAACAAGACTTTTGGACAATTTGTGTAATTAGTTTCACCCTCTAATTTCGTGTTCTTTTACTTTTGTTCTTTACAGTTTAAATAAGTCGACCGACTTATGTTAGTCCTCAACTTTCATATAAGATATGTTTTGTTAGTAGAATGGACAGATATCATAAAAAGTATTTCTCCTAAAGGTGAACTATTGATTTTATTTATTTATTAATCTTTAATTTACGATAAGTTACTGAAAATAATTATATTAATGTAAGTAAGTTGTCTATGTACTTTATTTCTATTTATATTAATTATATAGGTACTAAAGTTTTTTAACTTAAAACAAAGAAAACCCTCTTTCCCTCTCATTTATTTCCGTCGGTACATCTAATGGTTCTTAATCCATCTGTTCTTTGTTTTGTCCTTAAAATTTTGACAAAAACTATAGTCTTGAGAAGGAGAGTATTTTAAAATGAGTCTTTGAGTTGTAAATTGTTTAATACCACTTTACTAAACCAAATTTTCGTTGACTCTTCGGGTTTTGGAATTCTCAAGTAGGAGACGGGTTCAGGGGTTTCATGGTTACTTGTGTTTTTTGGTGAAGTTATTTGATCAGTTCACTTATATGTTTGATTACTTGGTTTTTTTTTACTATAATTATAATCTAGACTTTACGAACATCCGTCCCTCACCACAAGTTAAGTGTACACACACACCGAGTGAGTCAGTACAGGTTGAGAAACGTTGAGGTACCTGATATGGGTGGTCCGAGGAGGCAGGTACCTTAAAAGGTCCGTTCTTGGAAGGGTTGGGTCTCTACCTTGGACGCAAAGAATATGACCGTCCGTCTAAGAAATGGTGACATGGTGGACCCTTCAGGTGAGTTAAGTATTATGTCAGATTTGCCAAGGAACCAGTCGACTACTTGTCTATATAATAGAGTAGACTTTCCGTCGACTCCTCATAGTTGTAAACTTCCGGGTCCAAGTGAACATGTACTTACACAAATTGTCACAAGACCTTAACCTTTCCTTTATGTCCTTCCAAAGTACTCCCACTGTGGTCACGTCTTTAGACTCCATATCTCCTCATGCCCTCTGCCACTAAGATATGTTTCCCTATTTACGTTAGTTGTCTTTAGAGTCAATGTAAACAGCTCTTATCATTCCTCAAGATTTGCCATTATTCCTGATCTCTATTCTAATATTCCCCAGGGGTTGGTGTAAGACCCTCTTCCGTTACCGTGGGGTGAGGTCATGAGAACGGACCTCTTAGGGTACCTACCTCCTCGGACCATCCGACGTCAGGTACCCCAGCGCTTCTCAACCTTTGCTGACTCGCTGAAATGAAAGTGAAAAGTGAAAGTACGTGACCTCTTCCTTTACCGTTGGGTGAGGTCTCAAGAACGGACCTCTTAGGGTCCCTGCCCCTTCGGAGTACCCGACGGCAGATACCCTAGCGTGTCTCAGCCTGTGCTGACTTCACTGAATCGTCATCGTTGGTGTAAGACCAGGAACCGGATAATGCTGGATCCGACGTGTCATCCACCACCCCCCGTCCGTTCCCTCGTTTTAAAGTAGACATAAATATTAGTGAGATCATCGTCCTTTTGTACGAGTTCCCAGGAAGATTAAGCCGTAATACCACTCAACATAATAATGAAATAATATATTGTGTTACATTATTATTATTTCAAGTGTTATTTATTTACATGAACTTAGTAGGGTTTTGACAGGGGGGTGGCGGGTGAGTTGGGGAGTTAGGTACCTTTTTAACAGAAGGTACTTTGACCAGGGACGACGGTTTTTTCAATCCCTGGCAACAATGTCTTCTGTTCACTACTTCCCGAAGTGGAGGGTACCATTTTCATTTCTTTTATTGCTACCTTTTCTCCTGAGCGAGTTCGTGGATTATGATCAATTACGATTAATTGATGCACTAATAAACATGCACTTCTCCCTTTCATCCTACCGTACGTCTCCCAATGAATCCTGTTTTGAAATTACTGGGACATCTTCTGGATTTGTGGCCGTTACCACTTTTTCTTCCCAAACCAAACTTCTTTTTGTCCTGAATAATTCATCTACTTCTCTGTCCTCTTCGAATCTTTCTTTATGTTTCTATTTGTCCCCTTTTCTAGAAGTTCGTAGTTTCAACCCGGATATCAGAATACCCGTGTTTTGATCTAATTCTGGTTGTACATGAGTCACGGGTGAGACTCTTGTGTAATATGATTCACGAAATATTTATGATGGTGTGAATTAGGAACACTCAGTATATAATAGAAGGGTCATTCATTTATTTCTTTGCAGCACACTTTCAAAATGAACAGATTAACCACTCCGTTCTCATGGGACAACAAGCCAGTTTAAAAAAAATCTACACTAATTGTAAATTTCGGTATTTCGTCTAATAGGAGGTATTACACCCCTCCAGAGTAGGTTCGTCGACTTTCAGGATTCTCTCTTTCTGACTAGAGGGGTTTCCTTCTTCATTAAGACGGAACTCTAGTGGAAGTCTGTGTTGCCGTTGTAGTTGAGAGGGGAGTCAGAGGTTGTCCGGGACGTCTAAATCCAGAACGGTTGGAGGTGTTTTTGTACTCGGTTAAGAAATTTTAATTAACCAGTCACACTCACAGACAGGATGACCAACAAAGAGACTCTTGGGATTGTGTGGTTCAAAGTCTCTCCAATGAACAGGTTCGAAAATTTACCGTCTCAGACCTGAATTTAAGTCCAGACAGGATGAGATTCGTGGTATGAGAAAGTGTAATGGTTCGACAAAGAGTTTACGGGACCAAACGAGTCCTTTCATGTTAGAGAACAGAGTTGTAGGGTACACCAAATGGTGAACAGAGTGTCAAAAGTGAAGGACCTTACTTCATATAAAGTAATTAGTGATATAATTTTATTTGGTTCTACTTAAATCTTGTGGAGATCACATAAGTAGATAAAAGACCGGTTCGATTGTCACAGGATTCACAAGATTGGTGAACTTGTTCACTACTTTAACATTTTTCCTGGTCACCATTAAGGTGGAAAGGGGACTGAGAAGTCTCTATTTTGTAATTGTGGAAAAGTCCCTGTGGTACGTCTTTTGTCTCTTTTCATAGGAGTCTGTGTTCGTTGGTACCTGTCGATTGAGAAATGTAGGAAAACTCTGTCGTCTTCTTTATAAACTACGACCACGAGGACGATTGTGTCAGTCATGTCACTCTACACGCTACTGGACGTTGTACGTGGTCCGGTGATCGGTCGCTTCATTCACTCTTTGATGTCCACTCCATGTTTGCTTCATACACACTCCTCAGTTATCAGATTTTGGAGTTCCACCAAAACAGTAAATAACATACCATATTAAGATCTTGACAAATAAAACAACGAACTGTTAGAAATAATAGTGGGCTATTTAGGAAAGTTCTTGTTACTCGACTTCTCTTCTTTAATATGCAAATTATGTTTTAATACATGATTTTAAAGAGATCTTTTACCTATCTATTAAACCTATTTTGAAGACTCCGATGAAGATAAATAGTACCGTGAGATCACCGTGGTCATAATTACTCAATCGACGTTTACGGTTTTGAATGTTTACAAATGTATGTAGGTGTCAATTTTAAAATTCCTATTTTTTACCATAACTTTTGTTTTGTTTTTATATGAATTTGTGCCTTTATACACAAAGGATTAACGTTGGACAGTAGTCTAAAATTTCCGATCTTAGAAAGTTTCTGACTGAAATATTAGGGTTGGATTCACAGAGTGATGACTTAGAAAAACTTCCGTTCAGGAGATTACTAACCAACGTATAACAAGTTTTAGTCACCCTTTAGAAATTAGTTTCTGATTTCAAGTTACTTTTTTTCTAATTTTTTTTTTTTTCTGAAGTCGATAACTTCGAAAATCTTTTATGTTAATAATCTTTCTTTTAAACGGTTCCGTGACTTTGTATGGAGTTTTCGTTACAATTCATGGCTTGTTTGACTTACTCAAGTTTGTCTTATACTCTAAATTAATTTCGTTACTTAAGATCTTCAAGGTAGTTTTCAGAAGGATAAAAATTGATATACTTAAATATAAGACATGATCTTACTTTACTTTATCCTCTCATGCTAAAATGTCGTAGATTTAAATTTCTTTGTACATCTTATTACTAATGTATAGACAAAGATTTTTGTATAATCTCTGTCTATGTAGATTCTTCGACCGTTTTTTTATACTGATAATGGGTCTTATTGATAGGACGAAAACAAAGATAAGAGTATTAGTTACAGTCAAGTCAAGTCAGTGAGTCAGCACAGGTTGAGAAACACTGGGGTACCTGACATCGTGTGGTCCGAAGGGACAGGTAGTGGTTGAGGTCCTCAAACGAGTTTGAGTACCGGTAGCTCAACCACTACGGTAGGTTGGTAGAGTAGGAGACAGGAGAGGAGGAGGAGGACGGAAGTTAGAACGGGTCGTAGTCCCAGAACTCAGTCAAGAAGTGTAGTCGAAGTCGTAGTCAGGAAGGTCACTTGTAAGTCCTGACTAAAGGAAATCCTGCCTGACCAACCTAGAGGAACGGCAGGTTCCCTGAGAGTTCTCAGAAGAGGTTGTGGTGTCAAGTTTTCGTAGGTAAGAAGCCTTGAGTCGAAAGAAATACCAGGTTGAGAGTGTCGGTATGTACTGATGACTTTTTTTGGTGTCGAAATTGATCTGCGTGGAAACAGCCGTTCCATTACAGAGACGAAAAATTATACGACAGATCCAACCAGTATCGAAAAGAAGGTTCTTCGTTCGTGGAAAATTAAAGTACCGACGTCAGTGGTGGACGTCACTAAAACCTCGGGGGGTTTTATTTCAGACAGTGACAAAGGTAACAAGGGGGTAGATAAACGGTACTTCACTACCCTGACCTACGGTGCTAGAATAAAAAAAATTACAACTCAAGATTCGGTTGAAAAAGTGAGAGGAAAGTGAAAGTAGTTTTCCGAGAAATCAAGAAGAAGTGAAAGACGGTATTCCCACCACAGTAGACACATAGACTCATTTCTGATAAAACAACATGATATTTTGTTCATAAAATATTTGAAAGTAAAAACTTTTGTCTGTCTTGATAAAATGACTAGATATAATGCAAAGTCATATTATTTTGGTAAAACTACCGTTTTTTTTAAAGTTTTTTGAAATTTATGAACATTACAGGGAAAGTAGAGTTTGTACAGGGTCATACTTTTTTTTTCATATATAAGTCGGATGAGGGTTTCTTTACATATTTATGAGACGATATCTTTTCTCGAACTAACGAATGATGTATTTATGTAAACTCTTCCGTAATCGAGGCATTCACTAATTCATGTAAGACACGACTAGTTGATATGATTATGTAATGTCGATTCACTCTTACCTCTTTTCAGTAGGTTTAACGGTTAAGTGAGTAGTTCATTCTACTAGTTTCTCACACAAACCACGTAGAACCATTTTAGCAGAAAAAGAAAAATTGACTTTATACTAGTAAAATCTAATTTTTGTTAGTGTGTCTATGTTGTATGTATTACTTACGTATCTCTTTTTAAAACTTTCCGTATCGATTCGACCGTTGTCACTACTGGAGACCTATTACCTTAATGTTTACTAAAAATGTAAGGAGAAATATGATGAGACACAAGAGACTTTTATCAAAAATATTATTCGTGAAGGAATTAAGATATCTTGTTTTGTTAATTCTATAAGAATCGAATCCTTTTTTACATTTTAGGTTTTTACACGGTAGTCATACGTTTTAATATATACTTATGAATCATTGATTTGATTAAAGATTTTCTTTTGAAAATTTGATTTCAATAGTTTTCAGTTTTGGACTGAATTAAAGATTATAATAATATTAAACTTCGTTAATAAATAAGTAAGCGATCCAGTATTTGTACGTAGTAAAAAGTGTTTCATTTTATAAGTATTTATAGACTTTTAGGGAAGATTTCTCAGTTGTAATAAATAATGATGAGACTTTTTTTAGAATTCCCGAACTTTTATTCTGTAATCCTTCAGTTGTCTTACGAAATTTTTTTCTTTTTTTGGGAGTGTATCCGAATTTAAGTTTCGGGTAAAGTGATGAAGAGTCCATCTGGTACTTGTATTTTAAATAGAGGAGAAACTTTTCGGACGGGTGAATAGACATTTCACGATTATTATAGATAAGAAGTATCCAAAGGTTAATTTGATTAACTTAATTTTTCTCTACTGATTGACGAGGGATTATTGGAAATGAGAAAAGAAAGAAATTATTATTATGGGGATTTGGAATGAGTTTGTACGCCTGTGGATGGCTTTGCATGTAAAGAGTAGAAAACGTTAGAGCCAAAGAGAGTTACTTTACACTTTCCTTTATTGAACGGGTCGAGAGTCCAACATGTGGATGTCCCTTCCTCTTACAGAAGATGGAGGGTCAATAAAGAAGGTCGACAGGTCTTCCATCTATACCGACACTTTGCACCTCCTAGATGGGTCTGACACTCTACCTTTTGTAACAACTTTTATATTTCTCGTTGTCTCTTTTTCCCAGATACAGAGACTGTGATAGTACTTCGACGGTATAGTCGGGAGATCATAAATAGAATGGACCTGTCAATGAACTCTCTCCATTTAAGAGAGGACAAATTCGATGACTCTAAAACCGAACTTGGTCATAGGATTGATTACGTTGTTTTTTGTTTTTTTCCCTTTTTTTGTTTAAAATGATTCTTTTTTTAACAATATTTTGACAATATAGTAGGATTTTAGACCATCCAACATAATATTAAGAGTAAATAGGAGGAGAATGTTGTTATAAGTGACGTCTACCACTAACGTCGGTACTTTAATTTTCTACGAATGAAGAACCTTCCTTTCAATACTGGTTGGATCTGTCGTATAATTTTTCGTCTCTGTAATGAAACGGTTGTTTCCAGACAGATCAGTTCCGATAGCAAAAAGGTCACCAGTACATACCTACACTCTCAACCTGATATTTCTTTCGACTCGCGTCTTCTCAACTACGAAAACTTGACACCACAACGTCTTCTAAGAACTCTCAGGGAACCTGACGTTCCTCTAGGTTGGTCAGGTAGGATTTCCTTTAGTCAGGACCCACAAGTGACCATCCTGACTGTAACTTCGACTTTGAGGTTATAAAACCGGTGGACTACGTTTTTCGACTGAGTGAACTTTTCTAGGACTACAACCCTTTCTAACTCCCGTCCTCCTCTTCCCCTGTTGTCCCTACCAACCTACCGTAGTGGCTGTGTTACCTGTACCCAAAGCCACCTGAGGCCCTCAACCACTACCTGTCCCTCCGGACCGTACGACGTCAAGTGTCCCAGTGTTTCTCAACCTGTGCTGACTCGCTGACTCGACTTGTTCTTATAATTGTCGGGACGGACAACGGTACACTGAATGTCACGGAGAGACACTCATGGGATGATAACCGAACCGGTACACTGGATGAGACCGGTTACTTTATACTCCTTCAAGGTCAATGTCCACCTTAAAAATTCCCGATGACACACAAAGGTGGTCGAGAAAAAAAAAAAAAAAAAATTTATCAGTAAATAACTAAACCGACGAGTCTCAGAATCAACGTCGTACACCCTAGACCAAGGGACTGGTCCCTAGCTTGGACCCGGGGGACGTAACCCTTGTGTCTCAGAATCGGGGACCCGGTGGTCCCTGTAGGGAGGTGGTCGAGAACGAGAAAAGAGAGACGGTTCTCTTATCATTCAGTACTTTTCCCCCACGAGGAAGCCGGACCTAGGGCTTTCCTTTCTCTTAGTACCTTATCATGGTATCGACTGATACCCCCTTGGACATTGGAAGGTTAAACAACAACGACAAGTCAGAGAGTCAGCATAGGTTGAGAGACACTGGGGTACCTGACGTCGTGTGGTCCGGCGGGACAGGAAGTGGTAGAGGGTCTCGAACAAGTTTGAGTACAGGTAACTTGACCACTACGGTAGGTTGGTAGAGTAGGAGACAGGAGAGGAGGAGGAGGAACAGAAGTGAGAAAGGGTCGTAGTCCCAGAAAAGGTCACTCAGTCAAGAAGAATAGTCCATCGGTTTCCTAACCTCGAAACGTAGTCGAAGTAGTAGTCAGGAAGATTACTTATAAGTCCTAACTAAAGGAAATCCTACCTGACCAACCTAGAGGAACGTCAGGTTCCCTGAGAGTTCTCAGAAGAGGTTGTGGTGTCAAGTTCTCGTAGTAAAGAAGTCGCGAGTCGCCAAGTTGAGACTGTAGGTATGTACTGACGACATATCGAAACTGATATGCCTGTCAACGTCCGATTCATGGTGAATTTTAGAAAAATAAAAATAAGAGATATTTTTAATTTCATTACTAATTGTTAAAACATGAGCACTTGTAAAAGCTTTTCACACTACTTCGTGTACTAAAAGACCCATTGAACGGTACGTTCATATAAACTGTATAATTGTGTTTTTTAAAGTCAATAAAAATAAGTAGGTAGATTAATTATGAGGTAAAAGTTCTCTAGACTCCTTGGTCTTCCTCTTGATTCGGGATGTAGGAAAGTTGATGAGGTGGTGTTGGTGATGGTGGTGGGGAGTTTATTACCTTGTCGATGAGGATGTTGGTTTCATGGTTTAGTTGTGTTGGTCTTCTCGTGCACGAAAATGTGTCGATACAAGTGTACACTGGCTGAACGTCCCTTCCTCTGATTTTGGAAGACTTCTGAGCACTACAGAAAAAATTTTCTGAATGCGTAAAGTGTTATATTTCCTTTTATCCGACCTTTGTTTGTCATTTTCCTTCTCCTGTTCTTAAATTTTTTTTTGTCGTTATCACTAGTTGTCGTTAGGTTTGACTGTTTCCTTTATCGTTAGTCTTCGACAGACTTCTCAGCTTTCGTTCAAGTCATTTTTTCTTTAATTTTTCCTCGACCCATATCTCCCACCTATCTTCGTTCAGTAGACTTGTCAGGAGTGAAATCTCGACCGTCCCTCCCCGGGTTCTTTTGTGTTCGTCGGTAGGGTCGTCAAGGGAATCTCTTATATGTCATTTTTTGGGAGTTGAGACAATAAGTATTGAGTAAATTATTAAATTATTTGTACCTAACCTCTGGAAAATCTCTGTCTTGTTATCCAAATCCATGGACCCCAATGTTTTTGATATATCCCGGAGACGGGAGTTTTGACGAGAGAAAACGTTACGAGAGAAGACGTTTGTAGAGTACAAACAAGGTATTGTTTAGTAATATTTAACTACTCAGTCGATCGTTTCTGGATCCTCGTGAGATTCTTCTCATAAGATTTTTTTCAAAAGTTTTAGACTTAAATTCTTATGTAGACGAAACCTCTAATAGTCTTTATTTTCTAATGTCCCTGAAATTCATCTGTTTTCTTAAAGTTTTCTCTCATGTCGATATATGATGACTTTTTGTTACCTAATAATTCTCTGGTATGGTCGTTGAGTTTGGTCATTTCCTCATTGAAAACAGTTTAGGTTAAGTTGGACTGGGTTTTTAGACCCACCGTCTCACTGTTTCTTACTTATGTTTCTGGTCAAAACCCAGACAGTAGTCTTCTGTCACTCAGGATGTATGTGATAAGATCGGTCGGGGTTTATTTGTCTTTCTCCTCTCCGTAATAGAAATTCGTGCTTACTATACACCTAAATATTTTTAAGTTCATTCCTTGTTCACTTTGTTTTATTAGTAAAGGACGCGAACATGTCGTGAAATGGAAGATGTTTCCTGTAAGTGTCGGAGTAGAGAGTACAGGAAAAAGATGTGCAGACCCGTTGGTCTACTAGTGTAGTTAGGGGGACCAAGTTTATGATGTGAATTCAACCACTTATAGCATAGAAATCAAGACTGGAGTAGAGACTTGAGATTTGAATATATGGTAGATGAAATATAGAGGTGAACCTATAGAGGGTTTGTAGATTGTTTTGAACATATAAAAAAAAGCGGTTCTTAGATACGGAGAGGTTGGTGATTGGTGCACACGTGTTCGGTTTATTAGACAGTCGTACAGGGAGTAAGAGTTAAAATGTTAGATAGTATACGTTTATGATACTTGAGATTAAGGTTTTGTATGTAACTTGAGTAGGTGGAGACAGACATCACGTCAAGTATATAGTAGAACTGATAATCTTGTAAATTAGGTAGGGGAGTGTGTCTGACGACTCACATACATTTATATTTATTCTTGTATTGTAAGAAGACAAATTTGGGGAGGTACCGAAGAGTAAACTCTTTTTTAATTTAGATTTGAACTGTCCCGAAACTCAGGGACGTACTAAGTCGAAGACGAGTGGAGAGGTCTATGTGAATCCCGGTGATTGAAATGACTATAAAGTCAAGAAGATTTTCTCGTTCGAGACAGAGTTGAGTCAGAAAGGTGTACAGTAAGAAACAAGGACTTTTGTATCCACCACAGAAGTTAAAAAAATCCTGAGTCGAATTTACAATGGGTGAGTCTCAGGATATGCCTAGTAGTATTTTATCCGGGAAAAATTTAAAAGATGAAGTCGAAACGAACAAAGGAAGTCTCTGGACAATGTATAACAAAAATAAAACAGACAAACAAAGAAGTAATAAAAACGGGAGTGATATTGTAAACGAGGTACTCTCCTCTTTTAGTGTGGATAGAATAAAGTGGTAGTTTAGGTATTATGGATGTATACTTGCAGGAGTTTTTTATACTTCAAATACTCGACTTATTTAATAAACACGTTAAGGAAGAACGTCATGTAAGAGGTTATGACGACCCTCATATTTAATAAAGTGTAAATAAGTATTGGATTATGAACGGTTTCTGACTCTGTCCGTAGTACTACTTAATGTGTCAGGAACAAAAGTTCCCGAAATGATCAGATCATGTCTTTCTTTTTTCATTCGTTCAGGGAAAAAGGAGTTAAAGACTCTTACAAGAGAGATGAAGGGATGTAGGAGAGGACTTCTCTTTTCGGTCGGAAAAGAGCCCTACGATGGAGGTTGGGGGACGAGATTGACTTTGTTAGAGAATGGAGGGAACTTCGGGAGAGTTTACCGACGACAGGTCAAAATTGAAGGACTGATAGAGTCCAAGGTCTTTACCCTAATTTTGGGAGACGAAGGGACACTTCGAACAGGTGTAACAGAAACAAAAATTTTGTTTCTGGTTTATTTTGAGACGAGAGAACTCCACAAAGGAAAAGTCGTTTTAATGATAGAGGGAAAGGAATAGTGACAATGTAAAATTGGAGGACCAAAAGAGACGGAGTGAGTGGACTCCGATACCGTGTACTGAGTAGCATAAGAAGAGGTGGGATTTGGAGGTAGTTGACCAACTGAAGTGGTATTTGAACCTATCGGGTAGGTTGTTGAACCTAAAAATGAAGGAACTACGGGAATTGTGGTTAGCAGAGAAGTTTTGTCTCAAAATGTTTCATGGTGGTTACACCTATATAATACCGGGTCAGTAGGACAATGAGGGTATCATTGGAGTGAGGACCGAGAAGATGGAAATAGGTTTGACGAGATATAAGGTTTGGTGATAAAGTTCGTAGAACAAGAGGTTGGTATTGGAAGAGAAAGTTCACTAGAAGGAAACTGGAAACATTCTGAAGAATAGGAACCTGGGAAAGACACTGGGTAGTCTGATTTGGTAGAGAAACGAAATACAGGGAGTAGTAAGTCAAATGTCGGATACCACGTAGTAAAGTTATTAGGAGAACAGTTATTAGATTTAAGAGAACAAGAGAAAATCTTGTGTGTTCATGTCGTTTTGAGGTTTGGACCTACTTGGGTTGATAGGAGGAAGAAACTCCGACTCGGATTTTTCAGTAAGTTGTCCTGTCTAACCATATTGATATTTAAGTACTGGTGACGTAATCAAACGATCCCGACGGTATTACTTCATGGTTTTTGACTCACCGAAACCTCTTGTCTTTAAATGACAGAGTGTCAGACCTTCGGTCTTCAGGTTTTGTTCTACGACCGTCCCGGTTTGAGGGAGACTTCCATGATCGCTTCCTAGCCGAGATCCGAAGAGAGGATAAAGACCATCAAGGAACCGTACACCGTCGAATTCAGGTTGGAGGTGTACTGTAAGACGGATGTACACACAGACACAGTTTTAAAGAGGAAAACTACATCTGCAGTCACTAAAACCTAGTCGTCGGGTGAGATAAGGAACTACTGGAGGAGAATTTATTAATGTAAGTATTACTGAGATAAAGGTTCATTTCAGTATAAAGACTTCATAACTCCCCAAGCCTAAAGTTGTATATTTAACCTCCCCGTGTTAAGTTGGGTATTGTTAGTCATTGGAGTTTAAAAAGACGGTTTGTATGAGAAGTTGGGGGAAAGGTATTACTGGTAAGGTTCTTCTATACACTGAAATGAGGTTGGTCTCTTTTAGTGTCAAGGAGACACCCTCGACGGTCTTCTCTCCGGGAGAAAAGGTGGTGTGCACCTCAATGTTTCAGATATTTGGACTTCGAAAATCACGAATAAAATCACAATATTACCCTTTCGGATGGACTCTGACCTCCGTTCTATACTTTCCTTTTGACTCATCACCATAGTGACACTGGGATTATGTAGACTTCGGTCGAGATGAGAATCTGGATAGTCAATCTATTCGATTGTATGAAGGAAAGGTGAGTTCTCTCTTAATGGTAAGGTACGTCAACGGTGAACGTCCTTTCACAAGACTACATTCTTACTCATTTTGACCGATTATTTCACTCAAAATATGAAGGACTGACCATAAACCTCGGTGTCTCTAGGTTTGTTTCTTATATTTAGTTGTCTTTACGAACGGTTTGGGAATGTATAATGTGTGGATTGTAAAAGTTTTCATATAGGTGTGTCGGAAAAAAAAAATTTAGAGTTCGTATTAAACTTTATTTGTGGTAAATGATTTATTCAAAGAATTTTACTTAATTCTTTGTAAAAAAACGTACAAATAATCAACAAGGTAAAGAGTAAAGGTTTTGTCGTTTCTTAAACCATTTTTCTTAAAAGTAGTTACATTATTGAATGTTTTATCCTCTCCCGTTTGAGAGTTCTCAAATGACAGCTATAGGTTAACCCACCCTATAAATTATCCGGTCTTGATTATCTAAACTAATCATCTCGACTGGACATGATTCAACTTCCATTTGTTCGTACGATTCTAAATTATGTCAGTTTATTCTCATCTAATCTATCCCTTTTTTTATATAGTCGAAACGTGTTTACTCTGTTTTTTTAAAAAAGTGTCAATTACCTCGAGGTTCTCTTGGTTTTCTTAGTCGTTACTTTACGACGAAAACTTTTTCCGTTCAATCCCTGAAGGGTCCATCAGGTCACCAATCCTGAATGAAGGTTACGTCCCCCGTACTCAAACTAAGGACCAGTCCCTTGTTTAGGGTGTACAGTACGTCATACCGGTTTTTTATTATTTTATTGTACAAAAAATTTACGTTCAATTTAATAGTTCATGTCTGAATTTATGTATTGTAAAATTTTAGTATATGCATGTTTGTAACAACAAAATGTCGAAGTGTCATTTATTGTATATGATTTAGGAAAAACTCGTAAAGGATATGTTGTCCATGATCAGAATTGGTGAAATGGGTGACTCAAGTAAATTTGACTGTTCCGTGTATTTTAATATAGGTAAAATGTCTACTCCTTTTACTCTGTAATCATTCAACTTATTGACTGAGTTTACGTGTATGGATAAATTCTCAAACCTCTTCCTTTACCGTTGGGTGAGGTCATGAAAACGGACCTTTTAAGGTACCTGTCTCCTCGGACCATCCGATGTCAGGTACCCCAGCGTTTCTCAACCTGTGTTAATTGAAGTGAAAGTGTAAATTCTCAATCGTGGTCATAACTTTAGATTCTTCAGACTAACGTCTTGAAATTGAGGACAATCCGACAACGGAGATAATATAATAGAAATGGTAGTAAATTGTCGTGGAAAGTATACATGAGGTAGTAAACTTAGAGGTATTGTCTCTTCATAATGGCATTAAGATTTTTTGGAAATCAAAATTCCGGGTGGAAGGTAAATTCTGTTTCACTTTTACTTTCAGTGTGCCAGGACAGGTTGAAAAACACTGGTGTACCTGATATGTCAGGTACCTTAAGAGGTCCGGTCTTATGACCGTACCCATTGGAAAGGGAATAGGTCCTCTAGAAGGGTTGGGTCCCTACTTTGGGTCCAGAGGGTGTAACGTCCGTCTAAGAAATGGTCGACTCGGTGGTCCCTTCGAAATTCTGTTGAATTATAGTTTTATTTCCATTGAACTTGTTAAAAATAATACTTGGATGTTAACGTATGTAAATAGGTGATAGAAGGGAGATGATAGTGTTAGTTTGTAATTCAGTTTCGTCACAAAACGTCAAAAGTGACATGTTCAGAAAGTGGAGGAATCAATTTAAATAAGGATTCGTAAAATAGGAAAAACTACCATCATATTTACATGAAAATAATAATAATAATAATAAAAGAAAAACGTCGTATACCCTACAATGAAGGGGTTGGTCTCTAACTTGGGTACGGGGGTTGTAACCTTCGTCCCTCAAGATTGGTGATCTGACGGTTTCTTCAGGAACCTTAACAAAAGAATTAAAGGAAAGACTTAACAAATGACGATCACATATTTTTACGTCAATACACAACTAAAACATAAGACGTTGAAACGATTTAAACAGATAGTCGAGATTCTTACAAAAGTACCTTAGAAATCCCAAAAGATGTATATTTTTTAAGTATTATCATACCTCCCAGGAGTTTTTTAATTTTTATTTTGACGGTATACTAGGTAGTTGGGGTGAGGAGTCATAAATAGGTTTCCTTCACTATAACCCAATAGTTTCTTGGGCACATGGTCTCTAGACGATAAGGTGATACACGAATATCAATTGCTGTGATATTGTGTGTGAATTTTAGAACAATCCCCCGTCTAGAGTGCAATAGATGGTGTTATATATAAAAAATTAGTACAATAGATGTTTGTGTAATAAAATGAAGAGGGAAAGATTAGACTTACAAAAAACAAAGAACATGATTGACGAGACCAATCTTGAAGGTCATGGTGTGACTTTTCTTCGACCTTTTCATCCGTAGGAGTAACACGAGGACTAGTGTCCCATTTTCGAAAATCAGAAAGTGACAAGTCATACTACGATCGACACCCAAAAAGTGTACATTGGAAATAGTGCCTCCTTCAAGGGAAGATAAAGATCAAACGATTCATAAAAGTAGTACTTTCTCACGACTTAAAACAGTCACGTAAAAGACGTAGTTCTACAAAAGGGAAGTAAGATAGTTTCACGATATAACTGACTGAAAATATACTACTTGGTAGGACCGTTGATAAAGTAACAGAAAAGAGCCATTATTTGACTTTTCGGTCCTTGATGTTTCGTAGAAAAAATCAGTTTAACTTGGAAACTGACCTTTTTATACCAGTCGAATGGATATGGTATAGTGCTTTTCTAGACAACGAAAAGTTAGGTATCAAATCATTTTATCATCGTCAAACAATGGAAGTTGGTATGTGTAAGGTGGGTAGACAATAAACCGGATGAATCGTTTGACCTCGAAATTCCCGATGTCATGTACCCCTACACTTTCTCAGTCTGTGTTGACTTGTTGATTTGTTGTTGTTGTTTCGTTTGAAGGAAAATTTTACATTTATGACCGTCTTTGGTTATGTTGTGACATTTCATTAACAACAACAAATCAATGATTCAGTACCGACTGAGAAAACGTTGGGGTACCTGATATCGGATGGTCCGAAGAGACGGGTACCCTACAGGGTCCTTTCTTATAACCTCACCCAACGGTATAGGGAGAGGTCTCCTAGAAGGGCTAGGTCCTTGACTTGGGCACATAGGACGTAACCGTTCGCTTAAGAAATGGTGTTCCCTTGTGGTATTTCATTAATAGGAAGGTAAAAATTTTTTATGTTTATAACGAGATCCCCAACAGATGACTAGTAAGTACGTCTGATACATCTCTTAATAGATGTGGTTCTAAACGTTAACGAATTGGAGGTCGACCTTCTATCATCCTGGTTCTTAAAGATGATACTTCAACCTCCTTCCCTATTAAAACCGTGTACACATATTCTATTATGAATAAGTCAGACTTAAAGTTCATAAGTCACATTAATAATCCGGTGTGCAGAGTCGGAGATCAACTCTTTTACATTGAGATCAGCCTCGTGAATATAGTTGTAGTCTGAACTACACTATGACGACTCCCTTTCGTCAATTCCCCCAACGACGACGACGACGATTCAGCGAAGTCAGCACAGACTGAGACACGCTGGGGTATCTGCCGTCGGATGGTCCGAGGAGGCAGGTACCCTAAAAGGTCCATTCTCATGACCTCACCCCACAGTTACGGAAGAGGCTCAATCCCCCCAATTCTTGTAGATTATACTAGACAAAACGAATTTGGAGGATCAAGTACCAGATAGCCTCATAATATGTTTATACCAAATATGATATAGTAGATACACTAAGTCATCTTCTGAGTTCCAATTGTATGATTGTATAGTAAGTAAGTTTGTTGACGACTATACAATAATATGATCCGTGAAGACTATGTCTCTACTTGTTTGTTTTGTTGAAAAAACGGGAGGACCTGGAATTAGAAGTCTATCTCCTTTTTTTCTTTAATATTGGGTTACCAATTTATGTTTTTACATAAACTACGTGATTCGACTACCAGTCTGTTTTTTAATAAGTTTATTTGACATGAATGTTAGTAATAATAGTCCGTCTTTGCTCATGTTTCTCTTTATATGACTCCTTTATTTCTCATTTTTTTAAACCGATAAGTAAGTAATGAGTAAATCTGTAGAGAACATAAGGAAATTTGTGACTAAGTAAATCTGTAGAGAACATGTAGATATACGGATCTATGACCCTTATTATTTTATTCATTCTTTGATATCAGGGACTGTAGCTCTTCAGTCAGGTCACCCCTCTTTTTCTGTCATTGTTGTTAGGTGACATTATTCATATAGAGGTGACATTATTCATGTAGTTCTCCCTTGTTTGTGATAACGATACCCTAGTCACTATAGATTTTCTCTGTATTAGTCTTTTCAGTTATTTTCAGTACAGACTAATAAAGTATTCTTTGATTCTTTTTCGACTCGTTCTGTGTTCACTGTGGATTTGATTTAGTTTCCTCGGTCAGTTCGTTGACGTTTCTCGTGAGGATAGAGTTCTAAGGAGATGAACAAAGGAGGTGGACCTTGTAGAGGTGTCTATTAGTATACCGAGTGAAAAATAAAGTAAGTCTAGAGACTAGTTTACGAAATAAAGTAAACTAGAGACTAGTTTAGTAGGAGTCTCTCCGGAAAGACTGTACGATAGATTTCACAGTGGAATACCACGAGAATGGATTAGACAAGATAACAAGAAGGATCGAGAATAGTGATAGAATGTAGAGTCACATGAGTCACGAATCGACGAGTCAATACAAGTTGAGAAACGTTGGGGTACCTGACATCGGGTGGTCCGAGGAGACAGGTACCCTTAAGAGGTCCGTTCTTATGACCTCACCCAACGGTACGGGAGGAGGTCCCATAGAAGGGTTGGGTCTCTAGCTTGGGTCCAGAGGGCGCAACGTTCGCCTAAGAAGTGGTAGACTCGTGTTCCTTTCGGTTAAAAGTAATAGACAACGATGACCAGAGAGACTGATCTTTATAATTAGGTACCCAGGTCACTGAACAGAACGAGTGGTATACCACAGAATTAATATATCATGAAACGTCTATCATCCGTGACTCATAAATAGTTTAATTCGTTTCCTTTCGTTACTTAAAGTCCATGTCGTTTTTTGTACATCGTGTTTTCAAACTCTTTACCCACTACCGACCCACGAGGACTGGTTATTATTGACATCATCGTTTATGAATATAAATAATTCCTGAATGGTACCTGGTCCGTGATAAATGAGAGTCGTGAAATGAACATGTTGGAGTAGATTGAAAGTGTTGAGAAATTTCTTGTATGAGAATGAGTATGGAATGTATACTTTTTTTTGTGTTTCTCTTATTTACTGAACGGTTTAAGTTTCGATCGTCTACCGTCTTGATCTTAAGGTTCGTTACGTCATGTTCCGGTCTCGAGTGAGAGAACTGGTGACCGGAGGTTTGTGTCCTTTGACTGTTGGAGAGACCCAACAAAAGTACCTTCCTTTCCTTCCTCCTTCCCTCCCTCCCTCCTTTCTTTTTGGATAATATTCGTCAGAAATCTTATAATGTACGAAGTATATGAATGACAATAGTGAATCAGTACAGAGAAACGTTGGGGTACTGACATCGGGCGGGTACCTTAGGAGACAGGTACCTTAAGAGGTCCGTTCTTATGACCTCACCCAACGACACCGGAAGAGGTCCCTATATATATACGTCCGACGACGACGACGATTCAGCGAAGTCAACACAGGTTGAGACACGTTGGGGTATCTACCGTCGGGTGGTCCCTGGGGGCAGGGTCCCTAAGAGGTCCGTTCTTGTGACCTCACCCAACGGTAAAGGAAGAGGTCACGTACTTTCACTTTTCACTTTCACTTCAGCGAGTCAGTATAGTCTGAGAATCGTTGGGGTACCTGACGTCGGGTGATCCGAGGAGGCAGGTACCCTAAAAGGTCCGTTCGCATGTACGAAAGGGGGTTTATATTCCTTATTCTTTTTCCCAGGTAAGAGTTGTGAAGATAGGTTGTGACATAATCTCTAAGATCGGTCCCTTTAACGTGTTCTTGTTATTTATTTATTTTCCGTAGTCTAACCTTTTTCTCCTCCATTTTGCTAACGATAAGTGTCTACTGTACGAGATTATGATTTTTGTTAGGGTTCGATAGATGATTTCTTGATAATCTTGATTGTCGACTCAAGTTCTTTCAACGTTTTAGGGTACAAGTACCTAAGTCTTCCCAATTGTGACAATTTTGTTGTCGTTGTGAGGGTGATTAGTGTTTCAGTTGAGTTAGAGATACTCTTAAGGTTTAATCAATAGACATCTTTGACGGTTCACCTAAGATTTTTGTAGTGACGATAAATGAGTTACTAAGAATGTAACGTTGTTACGCATATGTAGTATGTATTCTTTTCCCTTCAGTGTCTCAAATTTATTGAACAGTATCAGTGGGTACTGTTCTCGTATTCACCGTCTCCCTCTTAAGTTTAGGTTAAACCAGAACATGAATCACAGGAAGGGTGATAGATTTGACACTATGAGTAATAAAATGTATGATAAAATCTTGACTAGTTTCTAAGAAACTCGGATAGGAACTTTGGGGACGGATTACAGAGCACGAGATCCAATTTTTAAGAACGAAATAATGTTTTTTTTTTCGTCTCTTATTTAGCATTCTTTTATCTATACTATAGAGTGTTACACCTGGGTTACGTGGTTTTATGACAAATTGAACCTAGTTTATGAGGATACTAAAATACAACAGGAAAATTAATATCAAATTTTACAGTGGGTGTCATAGTTGGAACCTGTGACATTTTGTTACTTATTGAATTCTTGATTTAATGGTGTTTTTTTAAGGTAATATTAGTGTCCTGTGAGGTGTCGTGGGTTCACGGAAAGAAAGAAGATAATAGGACGTAGTGTCATGAGTAGTGAGGTCTCAGTTACAAATAGAGGGATCTTCTGATTTTCCATGAAGTCACGTACTTAGATCCAGAATCAGAGAAACATACAGGTTCCGGATTGTATCGCCCCTGTGTCCTCCGTAAGTTGTTTACAGAAGACTTTGTTTTCTCCTACCTTACCGTTATTCCCTTCATGGATATGACGTACATTAGAAGTATAAAAATTATATACGTATTACTACATTGACACAACATGGCTCACTTATATTCTACCTTACTTCAATGGTTATTAGGGACCACAATCACTAAATACTTTTAAGATCATTTCATATTGTAAAGTATTTTTAATTGTCGGGATATTATTTTAGATCGACAATATTCATAAACCGATCTCTACCGTCATCATTATCAATAACAACAATAATTATCGATGGTGGTAAATTTGACTAGGGTCTGTAAATATTACTAATAAAGTGAGTAGTGTTGTTTAGGACGTCCAATTCAAATAAGTGGTAAAATATTCGATTTTTTCTTTCTCTGATCTTTGAACAATGTCTTAGTTTGTTTTCTAAATTCGGATTATGTAAGACTGACGTTTCAGGTTCTAGAGGGTCATAAAGTGGGATCGAGAGCTGTTACAAGTTTAGACCTCGTACTCTTTAGGGATGTGTATCGTCAAGAAATTCAAAAGGAATTATTTATCAGACAAAAAATCCCTTTTAGAAGAGACGATATGTTATACTAGAAGTCATTATTCTATGACTTCCTTAAGGTTCAAGTTTAATGGTGTAAGTTCTCTTATAATCGAATTTTCATTTATGACCGTACTGCATGTGATTGGATCTATTCGAATCCAAAGCATTCATTATTTAACGGTCTCCAACGTTTTACATTTTGATATAAGATAGCATAGATGTTTTTGGGAGGTGATATTGAACCATGTTAATGAAAGATCTCTACACCAGGTAAATTGTTTTTCAACTAAAAATGTATTCTACAACGTCGGATCTTGTATACAAGTCAATATTTGTTCTTTACCGTGATATTAATCAAGACAGTCTCGATAAAACGTGAGTCTTTATGTCTGAGTAAGTTAAATACTCAACAAATGTGACGGATTCAATATTGTAACCGAGATGGTGAATCGTCATCGAACTAGAACTTGTTCAATGAAGTGAAGACACGGATTCAAAAGAGAAATATTTTGTCCTTATTATTCCTATAGACAAATAGTCCAAAATTCCTAATGATTTTTTAGTATGGACTTTTTAGTACACAATTCATAATTAATGATGATCTCAGCGTTTCTCAGTCTGTACTGTCTCACTTACTTGACTTGACTTAACTATTAATAAGGGTTTAACTGGAAAGAGAACGAACGAGTGCGAGAGAGAGAGTGTGTGTGTGTGTACGTATGTGTTTAAGGTGAGACTTATTAAACAAGGAAAATGTATTGTTGTCTCCTTACATTATGTCGCACTCACAAGTAAAAATAGGGATTTTAAACAGACTTTATAACAGTTACCGACAAATGTCCTTCGTCGTATATCGTTTACACGAAATCTAGTCTACATGGGTCTAAAATTAGACTTCAGATGGTGAATGTTGTGTTGGACTCATTTATTATGTCTTCTGATTTAAGATGAACATCTTTCCAACACTTATAATTTACTTTATTATATACATTTAGTGGATTTTCACGGATGACGAATAATCCTCAAATTGTAGTCAGAAGAAGGAAGAGTTACTGTCGTATTCTTACAAAAGGAAGGTTCTAGAAGCGTAATTATAAATCGGGTGATCTGTCTTAACAAAATGTTAATTTCATTCTGGTGTTATTCTTTCCGTCACTTTAGTGTGCATTTTAATTCAAGTGTTAAAAGTTGACAAAATAGTAAATTCAAAAATTCAAGTTATAGGTACGTGTTAATCCGTAAGTCCCGAGCACCGTCTAAATCCTTAATTTCATATTTCTATTTGGTAAAGGAGACAGGGACAGGGTTCTTGTGTGTATGAAGAGATTGAGGGTTTACTGAATCTCCTAGTGATTGAAATTTTTCATGTAAATTTAGTCGCTAAGAGTTTTGACTTCGTTAAAGCAGGGGGTCCTTTATCGACCGTTACAGACCTTTATAAAAACTGACGGGATCGACCCTTGTCACGATGGTCGTATAACACCTATTCCTACGTTTTGTAGGGTGTTACGTCTTCTGTCCGGGGAGGTGTGGTATCTTAATTGTCCAGGTTTTACAGTTGTCACGGTTCCGACTCTTTGGTACTAGAAATTTTTTGGTTTCATAATATTATATCTTCGAAAGAGGGGTTTTCATACAAGAACCTGTTTAAAATAACTTCTGTATTGTTCTTTATTCGTCGAACTAATAGAGTCTAACCTTTGAGGACCATGACGATTTATGGGTAATGCTTTAAGGGTCAGATTTCTCCTTCACTCCGAAACGTATCAACACGAAAATTCAAAAATTTTCTCGAGGTTAGAAAGAAAAAAAAATTAACTTGACATTGACTACATGTTATAATATAGTCAATTCCACTTGTTATATTACTAAGTGTTAAAAATTTCCAATGTGAGGTGAATATCAATATTTTATAACCGATATAAGGGGTACAATATATAAGAACATCGTATAAAATATAATTATGTGCTATCAAACAAGGAGAATTAGGGGATAGTGATATAACGGAGAGGGGAAACGAGAGGAGTGACCATTGATGATCAAAATAAAAATGTAGACACTGAGACGGAGAAAATACAAATGGCACGACACGAATCGGTGAGTCAACACAGACTGAGAGACGCTTGGGTACCTGATATCGGGGAGTCCGAGAAGACAAGTACCCCTAAAGGATCAAACAATATAAAAAATATATAAATGATCAAACAAATGATATATATAAATGATCAAATGATATATAAATGATCAAACCATGTAAAAAAATCTAAGGTACACATTCACGATAGTGTGTCATAAACAAAAAGAGACTGAATAAAGAGAATCGTATTATAAGTTCAGGTAGGTAGAAGGATGTTTATCGTTTTACAGTAAAAAAAAAAAATCCCGACTCATCGTAAAGGTAATAACCTCTTCCTTTACCGTTGGGTGAGGTCACAAGAACGGACCTCTTAGGGTCCCTGCCCCTTCGGACCATCCGACGGCAAATACCTCAGTGTGTCTCAGCCCTGTGTTGACTTCGCTGAATCGTCGTCGTCGTCGTCGTAAGGGTAACATAATTATGTATGTGTATATGTGGTGTAGAAGAATTAGATAAGTGGACGACTACCTGTTAATCCAACGAAGACATAGTACTGTTGACATTTATTACGATGATAATTGTGACCCCACGTACATAGAAAATTTTAATCACAACACAAAACAAAAAACCGACATACGTGTCCTCACCTTAACGACCCAGTGTACCATCATGCTAAAAGTCAAAAAACACTCTGGAGGTATGACAAAAGGTGTTACCGTTGTAGTTAAATGTAGGAGTGGTTATCACATGTTCCCAAGGGAAGGGAGGTGTAGGGGTGGTAAACAAACACAAGAACTTCTGTCAGTAGGACTCTCCACTCACTAGAGTAATACCAAAACTAAACGGAAAGGGAATTCTAATCGTTATGACTCGTAGAAAAGTATACGGACAACCGGTCGACGTACAGGAAAAACTTTTTTCAGATAAGCCAAGAAGACGGATAAAAAATTAGTCCAACAAACCAAAAGACTACAACTCAACATATTCGACAGATTTATAAACATATAATTGTGGAATAGTCAGTAATAAACGGAAGAGTGTGAGTCATCCGACAGAAAAACAAAACAACTGCAAAAAGAAACGACACGTTTTCGAAAATGTAATTAATCCAGGTAAACAAAGAAAAACGAAAATAAAGAAAACGAAATCCTCTACCTAAAAATTTTTTGTAACGATACTAAATACAGTTTCTCACAAGACGGATACAAAAGGAGATCCATGAATATCAAAATCCAGAATGTCTATCCAGAAATTAGGATATACATAAATTAGTAAAACTCAAAAACATATACTACAATCTCTTACAAGATCAAAGATCAAAGTAAGAAAATGTACATCGACAGGTCAAAAGGGTCGTGGTAAATAACTTTCACAACAGAAAATAGGTAACATATAAGAACGGAGGTAACAGTGTCTAATTAACTGGTATTTACGTACCCAAATAAAGACCCGAGAGATTAAGACACGGTAACTAGACACGCGGACAAAAACACGGTCATGGTATGACAAAACTAATGACATCAAGACACCATGGTTGGTGATAAAAAATTAATTTGTCCACTAAACAATTTCATAATAAATATAATGTTTCGAAGAATATGGTGTGAAGATAGAATGTAAGTATGTTTTATAATTTTTCGAGTGTAAAAACACTATGTCTTCGTGTCATGTACTCCGGTTGAAAGTTGTCTATAGTAATAATATATGGTTCAATTGTTGTTAGTTTTAGACTATTATACCGACTACCCCCTTTTCGTGTTTGTGACAACGACCATATTTGAAAGACTTACGTTTAATCGTCATAGATAGGTTTAATTTTTATAGAGAATCGGGATTTAATATGGATGATTTTTAACTACGTGTATGTGTGAAGATACGTCTCATGTAGTACTCTTTACGACCCGACCTCCTTCGTGTTCGACCTTAGTTCTGACGGCCCTCTTTATAGTTATTGGAGTCTATACGTCTACTGTGGTGGGAATACCGTCTTTCACTTCTTGATTAATTTCCGGAGAACTACTTTCACTTTCTCCTCTCACTTTTTCAACCGAATTTCGAGTTGTAAGTCTTTTGATTCTAGTACCGTAGGCCAGGGTAGTGAAGGACCCTTTATCTACCCCTTTGACACATTTGTCACCGACTGAAATAAAAAGACCCGAGGTTTTAGTTACGTCCACCACTGACGTCGGTACTTTAATTTTCTGCGAATGAGGAACCTTCCTTTCAATACTGGTTGGATCTTTCGTATAATTTTTCGTCTCTGTAATGAAACAGTTGTTTCCAGACGGATCAGTTCCGATGAGGTCATCAGTACATACCTACACTCTCGACCTGGTAATTCTTTCGACTCGTGGTTTCTTAACTACGAAAACTTGACACCACAACCTCTTCTGAGAACTCTCAGGGAACCTGACGTTCCTCTAGGTTGCTCAGGTAGGATTTCCTCTAGTCAGGACCCACACGTGACCTTCCTGACTACGACTTCGACTTTGAGGTTATGAAACCGGTGGGCTACGTTTCTCGACTGAGTGACCTTTTCTGGGACTACAGCCCTTTATATCTCCTGTCCTCCTCTTCCCCTGCTGTCTCTTACTCTACCAACCTACCGTAGTGGTTGAGATACCTGTAACCAAACCCACCTGTGGTCCTCAACCACTACCTGTACCTCCGGACAACACGACACCAAGTACCTCAGCGTTTCTCAACCTGTGCTGACTCGCTGTCTTAACTTGTGCACATACTTCTACACATTTTCTTATAAGGGACGTCGTGACAGACATAATATTATTGTTTTCTAATTGTTATGGCTTCAGGTGTAATTCACCGATCAATTCCTTTCACTTTGACTTCAGTGAGTCAGCACAAGCTGAGAAACGTTGGGGTACCTGACATCGGATGGTCCGAGGAGACAGGTACCCCAAAAGGTCCGTTCTTATGACCCCACCCGACGGTAAAGGAAGAGGTCCTCTAAAAGGGTTGAGTCCCTAACTTGGGCCCAGAGGGCATAACATCCGTCTACGAAATAGCAGACTCGGTGGTGCCATATGAGTATAGTTCCTTATAAGAGTTTAAAACCTTTATTACTCCCTTAGACATACACGAATATATCTTGTTAGAGAATCTATTTAATTCGATTTTTATTATTCGGTGTTTTATACGTCGAATAAGTTTTCTTTATATGTATGTGTGATATATGGTGTATAGAATATGTGCCCACATATTGTGTGTGTCTGTGTAAACGTATGTATAGTGTGTCATAACCCCGAAGGGTCCACCACGATCACCATTTCTTGGGCGGACAGTTACGTCCTCTACATTCTCTATACCCAAGCTTAGAACCCAACTCTTCTAGGGGTCCTCCACCAGTACCGTTAGGTGAGGTCATAAGAACCTACCTCTTAGGGTACCTGTTTTCTCGGACCGTCCGATTTGAGGTACCCCAGTGTTTCTAAACCTGTACTGACTTCGCTGAATCGTGTGTGATAACGACCTTTGTGTGTGTTCTTGTCGTTCTTACTGACGGAGATCCTCTCCCGGTTCTCACACTACCTCTAAAAGTGACCATACACACTCCCAAAACAAAAAAAAAAACGACGTGACCCGGAATCAACGTAGTACGCTCTATAAAACGACACCACGTTTCTGAGAGATCAACGTCGTTGACCCGAGGTCTCGTGCGGTCGAAGTCACCAACACCACGTGCCCGAGAAATCAACACCGTGTACCTGAGGTCTCGTGTGTCCGAGTTGTCGACGTCGGGTACTCGAATCGGCGGAGTGTTGTACACAAAAGAGTCAAGGGCCTGGTCCCTAGCTTGGGTGTAAGGATCGTGACGTTCCGTCCAAGAATTGGTGACCTGGTGGTTCCTTCAGGCATTCAACAACAAAAAAATTTGTCTTGAAATAAGACCAAGAAAGTAAATGACTGATATTATGTATTCAGTGTTTAATACTCGGAGCCATAAGAGGTCGAACTTTATTACTATTATTGTCGGAACGAATAATCAATAATACTTCTAGTTTACTCTCGTATTTAACGAAGTATTTAATATTTCGTCGTGTGTTTTAATATTTAATCAGAAGATTGACTTAAGAGGTTTGGTTGATATTATTATTATTAATAGTAAGAAGATCGGTTAAAGAGATTTGGGCTTCTACCCTTACAAATTCTACCTTACATTTACGTCTACGATAGAATCTTGTGTGTAAAAATGAAGTGTATATCGAATAAATAAAAAATTAATTTGATATCAACATTAATTATAATATATATTATGTACATAAATATATTTTCCCATTTAAAAGTTTTTGTGACAGTATATCTTTACAATTTAGTCGACTAATGTCTTCTTTAAGTACGAATGATAACTTTTCTTCATTTTTAATATTGGTACTATAGTATTTAAACCTCAAAAAAAGAAGGTCAGAAAAAAGATACATACGAATTCATCTAATCTAAATAGATTTATTTTACAAAGATGATGACGATGACGATTCAGTGAAGTCAGCACAGGCTGAGACACGCTGGGGTATCTGCCGTCGGGTGGTCCGAGGGGACAAGGACCCTAAGAGGTCCGTTCTTCTGACCTCACCCAACGGTAAAGGAAGAGGTTACGTACTTTCATTTTTCACTTTCCCTTTAGCGAGTCAGCAAAGACTGGGAGTCGCTGGGGTACCTGATGAAATGACATTTTGTCGTAAGTGTAATGTTGTAGGGAGTCTAATTTTCGAGGATTATTTGTATTAAAAATTACTTCTATTAGTATAAAATAGAACCACTACTCAAGTTGATGAAATTTTACTTTAAGGATATATACCCAAATGGATTACTTGAGACAGACCTAATTAAAAAGTAAATAAAGGTGGTTAAGAGGTTTAATAGGTCTAGAGCTAGTTACCTACAAAAGGGAGGGGAGGGAGAGAGGGAGAGGGTGAAAAAGAGAGAGAGTTCCGTAGAAGGATTAAAACCTAAGGTGTCAAGGTTAAAATAATTCAAATTTTAAGTGTTTTGTTTCTTCGTATATTGATACAAATATTAAGAAACTTCTCGTTCACGACACGAGAAGTACAGGGTGAGAGACGTTGGGGTACCTCAGATGGGGAGGTCCGAGGAGACAGGTGCCCCTAAGAGGTCCGTTCTTATGACCTCATCCAACGGTACGGGAAACTTCTCGTTCATTTTGTCGGATTTAACTCTGGAATTTAATCTGATAATCACTTTCCCTTTAGTCTTGGTACTAAACAATGATTTATTTCTACGAGTTAGAAAAGGATGTTGTAAATCAGACAATAATAACAAGACAGATGTCTCTTTTGTTTTTTTATGCGAGTCCAATAAGGATCCTTTGAGAGATAACCTGTTTGGTTGACAAGGATTAATTAAAATTGATACTGTAGAGGAGGGTTTACGACTTGTAAGGTTCGGTAAAAACTTTTGACAATCTATAACGAGTCCCTTCGCTTCTAAAGGACTCATATGACCTGTTTTCATAGTAATAACACGGAAAGGGTATCATCCTTGATTTTATTATTCAGTATGACTTATTTATGAAGAAAAGACAAAGACTCTTGTACAAAATTAAAAGTGTGAGATGGGACATTAAATGGTAGTACGAACAATATGGTTTGGGGTTTCCCCTATGTGTATAATTATGTATAACGGATGAAAATTTTACTTTAACTTTTATTTATGGGTTTTGACTTTAATACCCTCTAAAAAAAAGGGAGGTTAAAAGTTTAAAAGATATTACGTCAATATAGTGAGAACGTTAGAATTTTTTCGTAATTTTCTTTTTCATAGGAATATCGTAAATAACAAAAACTGGTATATAATTCTAACAAAATTCAGGGTAAGATTTACAAGAAAAATCATAATTTTTCTTTTAGGAACGATTTAATTTTGTTCTTTTGAAGTCGTATCTCGACTTGACTTTCTCATAATAAATTTTATGAGGGTAATACGGTAGAAAGTTGTTTTATTTTGGAAAGAGTAGTAGTTTTCGTGATGAACACGTAGGTGTCAACATAATAGTTCTATGCTACTTTCCATTGATCTCTAAGTCTCCGTTTCCTGTAACGAAGGTATGAAAACTTCAAGTCATGGATTGATCCTTTTGTTCTGTTTATGACTTTTTCTTTTAATTTTTTATGTTCTCTCGTTACCTATACGGTTGGTGGATCATATGTTATTTCATGTCATCTGTCGAAAACTTCAGGATGTCATTTTAGAATCTAGAATGATGATTAAATACATTTAATAAAGGAAGCAAACATTTTACCTCACAACTCATTTTAAGAATCGTATATCATTCCCTTCAATTGTCATAATAATAATCATCTCTACGTCTGAATTTCTTCTTTACTCGGTAGTCGTTTCAAATTTTTGTCCTTCATAATTAAAGAAAAACAGTAGATGATGGTATTCGTTTTTAGTGTTCTAGAAAGAGTAAGTTCAAAATGAAGAATAACGGTTTTTCTTTTATCTTGTGGACCATTTCTTTTGACTTTGGTCTTTTGTGCTTCCGATATTTCGTGATTTCGTGGGATCCTTTCAGTGGTGATCTAGAGGTTTAGTGTCTTATGCTAGATAAATTTTTTACAAGAAACCTTTCCAGAAATCTAGTCGATTAAGTTTGAGAGGTTGAGAGATCTTAATTCGAGGTAAGAAAGAAGACAGAGACTCTCGGTTCTTAACAGTAGATAGAACAAGTATTCGTCTAGGAGTCGTGGAACTTATTTAGGATCATGTATTATTTACCAGTCATGTATAAACAACCTACTTATTCTTTTGACTCGGGACCTCTAAATTGAGTTACTGTGTCAATTGGAGGGCCGTCTCGACTCTGACTTTGATTGTAAAATGATAAATCGTAAGATAGGACAGACCTTCGATCTGATACTATTAAATCTATTAAATAGAACCACCAACCCCTCAACCTCCTAAACGACCGTCCGTCCTCTTTCTCCTTGCACTTTTAATTGGATCAAAAGTCCACAAAAAGGGTTGACAGTCAAAACGAATTAACTATCTCCGGTTTTTAAGATGAGTTCTGTTAAGGTCGTATCTCGTCCCGTGTATTATCCATGAATTGTTTATGACCGACTTATTTAGTTGGATGACGTTTTGATAATAGTAAATTATTGGTCCCCGTCTTTGATTGAAGTCGTAGACAAATTAGAAACATTGACAGGGTCTCAAGAAGTCTTAAAAGTCAGTAAGTATTCTGTTTATAATAATTATTGAAAGAAGGTCTATACGTGACTCCCTCTCTCTACTTTCTACAGGGACGGTACATCCTAGAGTGAACTCATACGGATACAGACTCACACAACACTCCCCCACTACCACTGTATTTGTCTAGTTATTACTTATACTTTGGTTCAACTTGACAATAGAGTCGAATAAACGGAGTTCGTCAATTTTTAAGTTAATTTTTTGTGTTTAGTCGGTTCAAAATTTTATTGTTCCTCCGTGTAATCCATAAATTTGTGAACCCTTACAAGAGAAAGGTCACGGAAATGTTATATAGAATAACGAAGGATTACAGAATTTACCGAAGGGACCACCGAGTCGCTATTTCTTGGCCGGACAGTGACGTCCTCTACGTCCAAACTAGGGACCCACCCCTCCTAGGAGACCTCTTCCTTTACCGTTGGGAGAGGTAATAAGAACGGACCCTTTAGGGTACCTGTCTCATCAGACCGGTCGATTGTCAGGTGCCCCAACGTTATCAGCCTGTGTTGAATCGCTGATTTGTCTTTGCAAATTTTACTTTTACAAGATTGAACTGAATAGACCTATAAGTCATATTTACTTGGTAGTTACAAACAAGAGAGTATACACTTTGTGACTTGCTATTATGAGGACTAAGTCATAAATGAGACACATGTACAATTATAAATTTATATATTGGTGTTCTTGTGTAAATTTAACAAATTGACAGATATTTTGACTGTCTCGGCCTTCTTTTATAAGTCTCTACTTACTGTCATTTATCTTTGATTTTTGTATTGGAATGGGTCCTTCTTTTATTTGATGCGTGTGTTGATTCTTCATTTAGACATAATCAAGAGTCTTCTTGTTTTAGAAGTTCTCCCCTCTTGAGAGCGACCTTAACCGGTCGTCTCGCCTTCTCGTTGTCGAACGGTTGTCCTAGAACAAATTACGTATAGTGATTGGTCTGATAATCTCTCACTTGTGGGTATTCAGTTACAACGGTAAGGAGTTCAAACTCAAAGTCCTCCTGGGAAGGTTTCTCTAAGTGATGGTTCTGATTTAGTGGTGTAAGGTTCAGAAAAAGGGGTAAATAGACGAACAGTTTTATCCTATTCGTTCTGATTTATTTGACCTTTTATTGTCTGGAGCGTGAATGCTTCGACTTTTAAGGATGTTCGACTTCAATGAATAAAATGGATTCCGTGTAACAAATATGCACTAAGGACCAATGACTCCCCTTGTAAAAAGTGAGTCAAATAGGATCTTACGATCCGTTTTGTGGGGGTTTCAGAGAATAAGGAGTTTGTCTTTTGAAAGACCGGGTTTACATATTGGATAGGGTTACAAAACGGAGTCTTTGGGACTCTATAGGTCCGGTTCTTATGTTCCACCGTCTCTCTATGATGTCCCGTCCGTCCGTCCGTCCGACCGCACCCGGGGTTGTCCTTTCAGGCACCGGTGGCCAAGACCTCTCTTGCCCGACTCTTCCACTCCAATCCCACTCTACACCAGTCTCTTCGCGGTTCCCTGACTGTCCGCATGTTGGAGAGAGGTAGGTCCTGTAGTGGCCTTCTAACATTAACCAAAAGGGTTGCGTCTCCCTCCTTGCTCCAAGGGTCTCACTAACTACGACTCGCCAAAAGACCCTTCGTGCTCCTGACTGAGACTTCCTTCGTCTTTCCGTTCCGTCTTGTCTCGTGTGTCCAAAACCACTTCCAAGGGGGTCCTGCTCACTAGAGAATCCAGGAAGGGTCGTGGTTCTGCCCGCCTTGGTAGTGTGGACACTTTCCTACAAAGGGACGATAGGGGTACCTGTCGCTATCTCTCGGATGGGTCATCCTCACCATCGTCTTGACTCCTCCCTTTCCGACTTAGCCCCCTAGAGTGGGTCGTCCTTTGGACTAGTCGTCTTTTCCGACTTCGGTCCCATTCGCCCCATTCTTGCGCGAGCCTCTCCTACTCTGAATAAACCTTCTGTCCGACTGACCTCCTTTGACGACCCTTTCCCTCCCGAAAGCAACCTGAGGTCACCCTTTTCCGGCCAAATCGCTCCCTTTTCGGACCGACCCTCCCCCGGGACTCGCGGACCGAGCCCTTCCACTGCGACGGACAGGGCTCCCGCTCGGAGCGCGCCCCGCTCCCGTCTGGGCCGCCACTCTGACTTGGCGCGCTCGAGTTGTCCTCGAGTGGACCCCACGCAGACCGGACCTTCCTCCTTTGAAGGGCCCACCCACTTCCGCCTGGCCTCTTCGAGCCCGAGGGTAGGCCGCCCTGTCCCCGTGCCTCCCCAGACCTCCTCCCCCGCGGCGCACCCCGCCCCGGCCCCGCGCTCACCGCCTCCATGGCCGAGTCCTACCGCAGGAGGGCGTCAGTGTGAGTGTCTGAGTGTAAGTGTCCGCGCGCGCGCGCGAGAGTCATAGCCGGCGGGGCGGGCCCCGCCTCTCTTTGACGAGCCCAGCCACTTGGCATCCCGCCACCCCCTCCCCCGGCCCCTGTGGCCGGCCGGCTCGGGCCGCCTGGCCGCCCGCCGCAATGGACACAGTCCCTCTCGACCCGGCGGCGTCGGTACCACAAAGGTAGTACGTGCCCTCCCCTTCCTTCCTGCCCGCCTGTCCCCGAGCCCCGCCCCTCCTCCGCCTCCCTCGCCGGCCTCCGCTCCGGGCCCGGCCGACCGCCCGCAGAGGGGATTGAAGCTGTTGAAGGGAGGAGAGCAGGTGGGGCGGAGCGGACCGGGGCGGGCGGGCCGTGTCCGGAGCCTCTGCGGGTTTAGGACCGCGGCCTCAAAAACGACGACCTGGCCTCGGACGGGGCCCCGGCGGTCTCTTTTGGGCCGCGCCTGTGCATTAATTCCGCCTGCCCGACACCTCGTCTCCGTTGAGGTCCAACAGGATTTTTGAAATTGCCTAGTGGATGGGTGCGATTCGGATATGAAGACTTTTTACCCTTCTTGATATAGGTCTCAGGTTCAACGAACGCTCCTAATTTACTCTATTACTATCCTTTATTATTGCCATGAAAAATATACGGTCTTAGACACAACCTACGAAAATAAAAATTTAACACATTTACTGCCGTGACTCTGTATTTATTCAACATGTTTACTTCGACTTTGTGTTTATTCACAGTATACATTCCCAGATGTTGACTAGTCTATCGACCACTCAATCTTAGGTTCACACTGAGGTTTTGAAAAGTAAATTGGTAGACGATAATCCCACTCGTGGACTTCTTAACTATGAAAGTTTGACACCACAACCTTTTCTGAGAACTCTCAGGGAACCTAGGGTTCCTCTAGTTTGGTCAGTTAGGATTTCCTTTAGTTGGGACTTATAAATAACCTTCCTGACTACGACTTCGATTTGAGGTTATGAAACCGGGGGACTATATTTCTTGGGTGAGTAATCTTTTCTGGGACTACGACCCTATGAACTTCCGTTCTCCTCTTCCCCTCCTGTCTCTTCTAAACCAACTTACCGTAGTGACTGAGTCACCTGTACTCAAACTCGTTTGAGGTTCTCTACCACTACCATCCCTTCGGACCGTACGACGTCAGGTACTCCAGCGTTTCTCAATCTGCACTGACTCGATGATTTGTTGTTGTAATCCCCCACTATAGTTTTCTCTTCTGATAGAATTCAGTTTTAGATCCATCCTTCCCTTTATTTATGAGAGGTCCGAGAGACCGACGGACGGTGTGAACCTGGGGTCGAGTCACTTTCTTGTGACCCCGGAGGAGTCCCCGACGTCGTGAGGATTGAGGGAAGAATCAGGGGGACCGTTTGAGGAGGACGAGAGAGAGTTCTGTGGTGGCTTCATGGTGGAGGAAAGTTTCATAGAGGACTGGAGGGGTTCAGTCTAAATGTATGAATAGACTTGTAAAGAAGAGATAGAATACTACAATAGTAGTGGGATTACTGAGAAATGTAGACAGACGGGAGATCTACTCTACCAACCTACCGGAGTGGTTGAATTATCTGTACTCAAACTCGGTCGAGGTTCTCAACCACTACCTGTCTCTTTGGACCACACGACGTCAGGTACCCCAGTGTTTCTCAGTCTGTGATGATTCGTTGACTTGACTTGACTGGGAAATCTGACTCTCGAGGAGTTACCGTTGCTGAGAAAAACTACATATATATATAGAAGTCTAGGACCTTACACAAAACATGATCATATTCCAGAACCAAGGACGGTTCAATTTGTATTGTGTCGGATATGAAAGAGTACGACGGAAGAAGTCAACTTTATTGGTCATTGAACTTTAGGAGTAGAAATTTCGGAACCGAATATACGGTGGATGAAGTCCTTCGGAAGATCCTTTAGGGTAGGGTGGGCAATCAACGAGACTATAATAGGGATGTGAGATGGAACCTCAATCAACTCCCGAAAAAGACATGGGGTTGGTCTAATGTTTTAGGTACTCTTGTCTCCTGACAGAGTGTTGATGTAGGGAGAGTGTTAAATCGGATCGTGCCTGATCTGGAGTTATTTACAAAAACGGCTCTTGACCGGAAGGAAAGAATCAGTACCACCGAAGGGTGTTGTTGTTTGGTATTGAGATAGTCCGGGTGTGTGAGAATCGTAATAGCATCATCAGGGGTAAACTGTGTGTTCCTCTTAGTTTACTTGTTTGGTTTTTACCTCGATTGGAGTGTATTCCAAAATCTGGAAACGGTGGTGTCCGCTTGGTAGGATCTTTACGGGAGTCTTTAATGACTGAGAAGAGTGTGGGGAAAAAATGTTTCAGATCCGTTACTTCTCGGTCGGCACGTTCAGACCACTCGTTGGCGAATAAGGTCTCTCAGAGGAAACTGGAGAAAGACGACAATAAGATAAATTGAACTCCCTCTTCCCCTCTATTACAAAATTTAATGAGGAAAGGGTGGACCATGTAAATAGTCGATATTGGTGATGACTACAAAGATGAAACTAAAAGATTAAATGTAATAGTGAAAACTTGAGTTGTTGAGACTTTCCATCATTAGTAGTATAGGTGAGATGTCTACTCCATTGACTTGTGGTGTCTATAATTTACTAAAAAGGATTCCAATATGTCGGTCATTGGTTTCGTCATATGGTATCACCTTATTTGTTCCGAACCTGTAGTCTTTGTAGGTGTAAGGTTAGGACAGAGTTGATAAATGATGAACATGTTGGAATCTCAATAACACTCCTACTTACTCTATTGTATACCTTTATGGAATTCAACATCTATGTGTCTAAATCAATTCTTTAGAATTTCAGTATCTTATTTAACGATAACCCTTATGTTAATAACAACACGTCATCGATTCAGTACAGGTTGAGAAACTCAGGGGTACCTGACGTCGTGTGGTCCGAGCAGATTGGAGGTGATAGAAGACCTCAAAGGAGTTTAAGTGCAGGTAACTCAACCACTACGAAAGATTGGTAGAGTAGGAGACGAAGGGGGAAGAGGAAAACGGAAGTTAGAAAGGGTCGTAGTCCCAGAAAAGGTTATTCGGTCGAGTAACTGCGACTTTGAGATCATGTACACTGGTTTCATAACCTCAAAGTCGAAGTCGTAGTCAAGAAGGTTACTTATAACTCCCAAATAAAGGACATCCTAACTGACCAAACTGGAGGAACGACAGGTTTCCTGAGAGTTCTCAGAAGAGGTCACGGTGTTAAGTTTCCGTGGTTAAGAAGTCGTGAGTCGGAAGAAATACCAGGTCGAGAGTCTAGGTATGTACTGATGACCTTTTTGGTACTGAAACTGATATACCTGAAAACAGTCGTTTTGCTACAGAGACGAAAAATTATGTGACAGATCCAAACAGTATCGAAAAGAAGGTTCTTTATTCACAGAAAATTAAAGTATCTCATGTTTACGTGAACGATAAGTTCCTCTGAGGTGGTTTGGTATACTCTATATTCTATAATGAGAACCCCTTGTCCCTGAGAACCCTCAGGGACCACATATCAAAGGATCTTGAGTTGTACCCCATCATTCCTCTCATAATCTCAGTTATACACTGGAGTCTGATTAGTAAGTTAGATAAACTCTGAGGTAAAGGGTGTATAAATTTTTTTTTTTCTCGTTCAGCTAAACCTTTTACAACTCCTTTATATTCCTTAATAAATAACAATATTAATAACACACTAAATATAATTCAGTTTTTGTCGTGTAACAGAAACGTGCTATAACGAAAAGTGTCAAATACTTACAAAAATATATATCGTAGATTGTTGACCTCAACTTAACCATACACCATTTTCAAGCAACTTGACTTACTTACGTATCAGAGTACACATCAATTATAAACTTAGGAGTAAGGTCGAGGTAAAGTGTTTGATCTTTTGGTTCCTTGTTTGTAAAATATTTATTAAGCAAATTCATTCCTGATGAATCTCGTCTAAGTCTGGAACCAATTTTATCATTATCACTACTAGTCTGGGGATTCGTTCCCTTCTGACGAACATACTCTTAACGGGGGTACGAGGGAAGGTCTGGTGGTTATTAAACGTAACCGAAGGAAAAAACGAGTAACCAAGACCGAATTTAATTTTTGAACTGTTTCATCCCCCACCCTCACTACCAGGTTTGAGGGTTTTTCCGGATCTTGAAGGTCCTGATCCACAAAAAAAATCTACTGTGTGGTTATTGTCAAACGTTTAAACACAGGGTCTAGAGTAGTTTCGTGACCCAGTATAGTGTTTAGATAAAATCCTCTCATTTTACATCGATTATCTTCTATACAATACTAGATTAAACAACATTTCTCCTACTTGAAGTATCTCGTCTGTTTTTCCTGAATGGACAAAAAAAAAAATTCCGTTGAATTACAGAGACCCAGACATTGGAAGTATAGGAATATACATGTAACCTTTGTTATTATGGATGGCTCATCTCTACAACATTCCTGATCTTTAATACGTACGACGACGACGATTCAGTGAAGTCAACGCAGACTGAGACACACTGGGGTATCTGCCGTCGGGTGGTCCGAGGGGGCAGGGACCCTAAGAGGCATTTACGGAATAATTTCTTGGACCGGACTTCACCGTCGAGATTCTTATGGTAAGAAATTCTAGTGGAAAATTGAGAGACAGTTTGTTGGGAGGTTAATGATTCAGTCAAAACGTCTATGTAATTGATAACATCCTCTTCCGTTACCGTGGGGTGAGGTCATGAGAACGGACCATTTAGGGTACCTACCTCCTCGGACCTTCCGACGTCAGGTACCCCAGCGACTCCCAGCCTGTGGTGACTCGTTGAAGTGAAAGTGAAAAGTGAAAGTACGTAAAGTACATCCTCTTCCTTTACCGTTGGGTGAGGTCACAAAGAACGGACCTCTTAGGGTCCCTGCCCCCTCGGACCACCCGACGGCAGATACCCCAACGTCTCTCAGCCTGCGCTGACTTCACTAAATCGTCAATAGTCATAGATAACATACAATCAACGAGTCAACACAGACTGAGAAACGTTGGGGTACCTAACCCTGGGCGGTCCGAGGAAACAGGAACCCTAAAAGGTCCGTTCTTATGACTTCACCCAACGGTAAGGGAAGAGACCCCTTAGAAGGGTTTGGTCCCTAGCTTGGGGCCAGAGGGTGTAACGTCCGTCTGAGAAATGACAGACTCGGTGATCCCTTCGATGTAATTGATAATCCTCACGGAACTTGTCGACTGTGACCTCTTCCGTTACCGTGGGGTGAGGTCATGAGAACGGACCTTTTAGGGTACCTACCTCCTCGGACCATCCGACGTCAGGTACCCCAGCGCTTCTCAGTGTGCGTTGGCTCGCTGAAGGGAAAGTGAAAAGTGGAAGTAGGTAACCTCTTCCTTTACCGTTGGGTGAGGTCACAAGAATGGACCTCTCAGGGTCCCTGTCCCCTCGGACCACCCGACGGTAGATACCCCAGCGTGTCTCAGCCTGTGTTGACTTCACTGAATCGTCATCGTCTTGTCGACTGTGTGTATAGGAACAGAAACAAAGGGATCCATTTCAATACACACTAATGAATGTAGACCTATGACTATCGGTTGCTAACGACGAAAGTACATGTAATAAAGTAAAGTAGGAGTGACGACGACGACGACGACGATTTAGTGAAGTCGACACAGGTTGAGACACGTTGGAGTATCTGTCGTCGGGTGGTCCGAGGGGACAGGGACCCTAAGAGGTCCGTTCTTGTGACCTCACCCAACGGTAAAGGAAAAGGTTACGTTCTTTCACTTTTAACTTTCACTTCAGCGAGTCAGCACAGGCTGAGACACGTTGGGGTACCTGACGTCGGATGGTCCGAGGAGGCAGGTACCTTAAAAGGTCCGTTCTCATGACCTCACCCCACGGCAACGGAAAAGACAAAGTAGGAGTGATGACTCCAATAATAATTGAAATAAAATGTATCACAGTTCCGATCCTTAATACGTGTCCACAAAACTGAGTTTGTACGAAAAATGATCCCGTAACAACGACTACAGGACGTCAGTAACTAGTGAGGGTTCTTCTGAAGTATTTTACCTCGAAAACTGTACTTTTCGACTTCTACTCCGAGAAAAATCAATGGGATTTGAGTCTACTAGAACTTCTCTTAAATCTAGTTTTGTAGAAACAGTAATCGAATGGAAAGGTAGAAAGATAGGTTTAAGGGTGAGGAGGAGGGGTTTGGTGGACCTTCTCTTTAATGTCGGTGAAAATAAAGAAACAAAAGGTTGAAACCCTCCACTGACAGTATAGTCGAGAAGCACTTGTGACGTGTAGACACTACAGTCGAAAATCTTTACGTCCTACTAACTAGTTTTGATACCCTCTTTTTTTTGACACTCCCCGAGAGACTTATATGTTTCTTGGTCTAACAACCGTACTCTGAAACTCTTTCGGGAAGATATATTTACCACGATTCGATGGTTTTTTCTTTTTTTAATTTGATGTTAACATTACCATTAGACCTCGAGTACGAAGGTTCGACGACCAAAGTATTTATATCAGGTAATAACAAGTACAAACGGGTCCCGTCTTTTTTATACACTCCGACGTGTTATTATTGTTAACACAACATGTTTATTGACAGGGACACGGTCCCTGACTTTTCTTGTTCGTCATTCTCTAAAAATTTACGGTGTGTGTGGGTCCCACACTACGCTGTCAAGTTTTGACGGTAACGATTAAAAAGTCCCCTTACAACTTAAATCTTGACCCTTCTGGGTCGAACCAGGTTGAAGAATTAAAATACTGGAACCTGTTCAGTTTCTTGGTATGGTTCGGTGTCAAAGTGGAGGAAATTTGACTTCCATTGTTATCGTGGATAGACTATCACGATAATATTACTAATTTGTTCCAAAGTACACTTTCGTCAATCGTACTATGGACCGTATGTTGTCTGTGATCTATTTATAATCGAAGAAAACGAAAGAGGACCTCTTATCCCAAATTCCTCAGTCTTTCTTTTATCTTTAGTAAAAACTTCTAGAAGTTACCCCCAGTAATTTCCTTTACCTTGTAACATTTTTTTCAGATGGAATTTTAAAAAAATAACTCAAGACTTCTCATTTCCTCTAATGATGTAAATACTGGGGCTTCAAGGTGAGTGAAGATCGTTCGTTCGTTCATGACAAAATGTGAACGGGATAAAGGAAAAAGAAAGAAAGAAAGAAAGAAAGAAAGAAAAAAAAACAAGGAAAGGGATAGTTCCCAGGACCTTCGATATTCTTTACTTTGCTTGTGGTACCCTTTCTTTTATAAACGTGAGTTCCGACGTCCAGGAAAGTAGACGTATAAAGTTTCGTAACAGAGGTAGTGATTAATGTTCATGACGAATTGCACACCCTTACGACTCTGTGGTAGTTTAATTCTTCGAACGGGATTTAGTGTTCCGTTCAGACGTCTACCCGATGTCTGTCTTGTTTCGACAGGACAAACGGTCGGAACCCGAGATTTCATCCCGTGTACTCTCAGTTGTCTCCGAAGTTAATTACTCCTCTTTTCAAACCCCTTAAGACTAAGACATGGAAACTTAATAACGTCACTGTATTCGTACCCGAAAATCATTTTAAACTGAAGTTAAGAGTCGAGTCGGGGAATGATTTATACATGGGAGTCACTTTAGTATTTAACAGAATTAAAGGAAGAGACATTTTATGCCTATAATTGAGGATGAAGGTTCCTAAACACCTTTGAAAATACTGTTGAAAACACAGTCTGGATCGTGGCTTAGGACGTGAAGCTTCCAAGTACATAATTATGTACTTCTTTCGATTCTATAGGGTTTACGTGTGTACTCCTGTTTGTCTGTTGAGAAAGTCAGTTTCTACAAGATTCGGTGTTAGTGTCAACACAGAGTCACATTTTACTACTGACACATAACTTGTAGAGTATTGTGTTTATCTTCTACGGAACAAGTCCGGAAGTAGCGAAAAGTAGGAACTAAGACACGAAAGAAAGTATTGGGTTCAGGTTTGATAGTCGTTCAAAACGACCGAGTTGGGAGTCATATATAGACTTTAAAGATAAGATAAAAGTTTTAAGGTATAGACTGGTAAAGAGGGACAGAAGTGACCCACACAGAAGTGAAGTGGAAAAGGACGATTTAGAGGAATTAGAGAGGTTAAAGTACAAACGTGGATGTAGACAATAGGAATGTCCGTCTCAAAATAGAAAAAATTTCCATATAATCTAAAATAGTAAAGGGACAAATTTTGAGAGGTCCCTGAAGAGTAGTTTGAGGACTGTTAACCGGATCTTGTTCCGGTCCAACAAGGTCCACTTCATACACCGTTGTTTGTGTCTTCTTGTTCATACAAGACCCATACACCTTTACAAACCACCCGACCTCGTACCACCCTTACCTTCTCCCTCCTTGATCGTCTACTTTTACCTCCTTTCCTACAATCCTTTATGAACCTCCCTTAGTGCCGATCTGGTCTTAATCTCATTATACAGACAGACCTCTAAGGGTCTCTACGTTTTAGTGGTCACCTTAGTTTACCCTGTCAGTAACAACCCCAAAAAAACAAAAAAAAAAAACTTCAGAAATAACTTAAACAATGTTATAACGAAGAAAAGTAATACTAAACCAAAAAACCGAAGGTCCGTACACCCTAGAATCGGGGGGCTGATCTCCAGTTTGGACATGGAGGACGTAAACCTCCGTTTCAATTAGCGACATGACGGTTTCTTCAGGACTGTTGATGACAAAACACAACTATCAATAAAAGTTTAGACCACCGGAACTAAAAAATTTTCGTGTTAGTCTTTGAATAATATAGGAAGGTCTTCCTTCCGTCCAAATATCCGGTCCTTGGGACTGTAGTCCTGTCACCAATTCTCCTACCTGAAACCTTAGTCTGTTTAAACTCTGACTTAGTTCCAGGAGACGATTTTAATATTGTGGTACCTGTTCAATAAATCTCAGAAGTTCAGAGTCAAAATACGTTTGATATAATTCTTTTAATTTACCGACTACGAACATTTCGTAAAAAGTCACAGATCATGTACCTGAGAGGGAACCTTTTAGGGTACCTGCCTCCTCGGATCATCCGACGTCAGGTACCACAGTGACTCAGTCTGTGCTGACTCGCTGAAGTGAAAGTGAAAAGTGAAAGTGCGTGACCTCTTCCTTTACCGTTGGGTGAGGTCACAAGAACGGACCTCTTAGGGTCCCCACCCCCTCGGACCACCCGACGACAGATACCCCAGCGTGTCTCAGTCTGTGTTGACTTCGTTGAATCGTCGTCGTCGTCGTCGTCGTCGTCATGTACCCTTACCCTTATTTACGGATTGTTTACCCTTACTAGTGTAATACCAATACTATTACTACTAATTCCTAAACCAATAGAAATATTCTCAGGGTACAAGTAGGGACTGTCTCTAGACTTTGTTCAGACAGTTTAAATTTTTTAGACTCCTTTGACAGAGTTTGGTGTCGTTATCAACCATAATTCTCTACGGTTTTTTCCGTGTTTGAATGTGACCTCTGTGATAGGTGAGACAGGGGGTCAGGTCTTTTAGTTTCATACATTTATCTTCTCATCGTAGTACAAACGTAAATTGACATATATTTACATTAATATGTGAGAGTCACGAGTCACCCCCAAAACAATAAAAGTTATAACAGAGATATAACGTTCGGTTTCTAAAGTCGACTATAAGTTGGCTTCTTCATATTCTGAATATTAACTTGTGATGTTTTGGAGTAACTTTCTTTAATTTCTTTTGGATCTATTTGTCTTTGTGATGAGTGTAAGTGTCTAATCCTTTGGATTCTACCGTTATGAAGGGTTTGACTAGATATCTAAGTTCCATTAAGGATGGTCTTAGGGTGGATTGTAAAAACTTCTTTGATTGTTAAGATTTTAAAGATACCTTAAAGTTCCTTTTAAAGTTAAAGTTAGAACTTTTACTTCTCGTCTCAACCTTCCGAGTATGAAAGACTAAAGTTCGAATGGTGTTTTCATGTTATTAGTTCAATTGCACCATGACCGTATTCCTCTCTGTATATAACCTGATCTTAACCCTGAAGTTTTTATTCGAGTATATAAATACTAGGTAACTTAAAAGGTGTTCTCACGGTTCTGTTAAGTTTATCCCCCTTCTTATTAGAAAAGTTGTTTACCATGACCCTGTTGACCTATCGGTGGACGTTTTCTTACTTCATGACTACGTACGACGTTGTACCTACTTGGAACTTTTGTAATACGAATCACTTTCTTCGGTCTATGTTTTCTTGTGTATAAAGTCGTGAGGTCAATAAACTTTACAGGTCTTTTCCGTTTCGGTACTTTTGTCTTTCGTATAATCGTCAACGGTCCTCGACCCCCTTCCCCTTTTCCTGTCACTGACGATTACCTATGTCCTAAAGAAGGATTCCACTACTTTTACACGACATTAATCTATTACCACTATGAAACCGGTGGATTACGTTTCTTGGTTGAGTTACCTTTTCTGGGACTACGACCCTTTCTAACTTCCTCCCTCCTCTTCCCCTGTTGTCTCCCACTCTACCAACCTACCCTAGTGGCTACACTACCTGTAGCCAAACTCATCCGAGGCCCTCAACCACTGCCTGTCCCTTCGGCCCATACGACGTCAGGTACCCCAGCGTTTGTCAACCTACACTGACTCTCTGACTTAACTATCAACACGTTGAGATACTTATCTCATTTTTTGACAAATTGACATGTGTGTGTGTGTGTGTGTGTGTGTGTTTCTTTTCAGTAAGACCGAGACACATTTCCTATCTCGTCAATCCCAACCGACAGTGCTTTCGAAATCTCTAGGACCATTCTCAAAAACCTCTCTCCGTCTCCGTCACCACTACCTGAATTCTAACTAATATTCCTGTATCCCTTCCGTCAAATGGTGTCACCAATTTCGACACCCGAAATAAATAAATAAAAAAACTGACCGGAATGATGTACTAAACGTCCTAGAATCACGGGACTGACCTCTTCCGTTACCGTGGGGTGAGGTCGTGAGAACGGACCTTTTAGGGTACCTGCCTCCTCGGACCCCCCGACGTCAGACACCCCAGTGATTCTCAGCCCGTGTTGACTCGTCGAAGTGAAAGCGAAAAGTGAAAGTACGTAACCTCTTCCTTTACCGTTGGGTGAGGTCACAAGAACGGACCTCTTAGGGTTCCTGTTCCCTCGGACAACCCGACGGCAGATACCCCAGCGTGTCTCAGTCTGTACTGACTTCACTGAATCGTCATCGTCATGGAATTAAAGTTGGAGTAGAGACGGTGAAGACTCAACATAGTAAATTTAATCAGATAGACTCGGGGTCAAGGGAGTAAGTATTTTGCCCCCCTTATTTTTATCTAGATGAAACATCCTAATAGTACTCCCAAACAAGTAAATAAAATTTTTCTCAATAACTCAGATGACACACGATCCGTGACAACATCCACGACTCCTGTGTTGTCATTTGTTTTGTCTGGTTTGAGACGGAAGTACATCGAATATAAAGTCACTCCCTTCTCACTTTTAATATATTTGATATTTATTTGAATATTTGTTTAAATTTTTATGTATAAGTACTTAATAATTAGAAAATGTTAATACTGATATTATTTATATTCCTAGATTTTATCGTCTCATCTTCCTGCACACGAGTAGAAGAGGACGTACTTGTGGTTTTAGTGTTGATCAACGACTTGTCGGTAGTTGTCCTATCATAACTTAGTGTGATTTTCTTCTATGGGGGAGTCAAGTCAAGTCAGCGAGTCAGCACAGACTGAGAAACGTTGGGGTACTTAGCGTCGTACGGTCCGGAGGGACAGGTAGTGGTTGAGGACCTCAAGTGAGTCTGAGTGCAGGTAGCTCAGTCACTACGGTAGGTCGGTAGAGTAGGAGACAGCAGAGGAAGAGGAGGACGGGGATTAGGGAGGGTCGTAGTCTCAGAAAAGGTTACTCAGTTGAGAAGCGTGCTCCACCGGTTTCATGACCTTAAAGTCGAAATCGTAGTAAGGAAGGTTTCTTTAGGGTCCCGACTAGAGGAAGTCTTACCTGACGTCAGGTTCCCTGAGAGTTCTCAGAAGAGGTTGTGGTGTCAAATTTTCGTAGTTAAGAAGCCGCGAGTCGGATCCCGTTTCTTCATCGAGGTTGTTCTACCAATGTTCCCCGCGACAATGGAACAAATTTCAGTTTAGAGTCTGGGTAGTCTCTGCGAGTCTCCCGCGTTTGTTTTAGAACACAAGGGGTCCTGGGTCCCTTTTTTCGTCACTGAAGGTGTTCTCTGACTCGGTCTGGACGGAAACTCACTAACTCACAGAGGATGCCTCCGTACCCTGTCGTCACTGGACAGAGCCCCTATCCCCGAGACCCACGTCGTCCTCCGAAGTTGTCATGGACTTGACTCTTGAGGGTCTACAAGTCCGACCTAAATCTTTTCAGTCCCTTGGTCTCTAGCTTGACGGTTGGAGGAGACCTAGTATCTTTATCATTCTCTTAAGGTCTTTTCGTAGATGAAGACGAAGTAACTGATACGATTTCAGAAACTGACACACCAAATGTTGTTTGATACCTTTTATGAATTTCTCTACTCTTATAGTCTGGTGGAATGGACGGAGGACTATTTGGACATACGTCCAGTTCTTCGTTGTCAATCTTGACCTGTACCTTGTCGTCTGACCAAGTTTGAACCCTTTCCTCATACAGTTCTGACATATGACAATGGGACGAATAAATTGAGTATACGGCTCATGTAACACACTTTACGGTCCGACCTACTTCGTGTTCGACCTTAGTTCTAACGGTCCCCTTTATAGTTATTGGAGTCTATACGTCTACTGTGGTGGGAATACCTTCTTTCACTTCTCCTTGATTTCTCGGAGAACTACTTCCACTTTTTTTTCTCACTTTTTCGACGGAATTTTAATTTGTAAGTTTTTTGATTCTAGTACGGTAGACCAGGGTAGTGAAGACCGTTTATCTACTCCTTTGTTACCTTTGTCACCGACTGAATTAAAAGAACCCGAGGTTTTAGTGACGTCTACCACTGACGTCGGTACTTTAATTTTCTGTAAACGAGGAACCCTTTTTTCGATACTGGTTGGATCTGTCATATAATTTTTCGTCTCTGTAATGGAACGACTGTTCAAGGTCGATCAGTTTCGACACCAAAATCATCAGAACATACCCACACTCCCAACCTGGTATTTCTTTCGACTCGTGGTTTCTTAACTACGAAAACTTGACACCAAGACCTCTTCTGAGAACTCTCAGGGAACCTGACGTTCCTCTAGTTTGGTCAGTTAGGACTTCCTTTAGTTGGACTTATAAGTAACCTTCCGGACTACGACTTCGACTTCGAGGTCATGAAACCGGTGGACTATGTTTCTCGGTTAAGTAATTTTTTCTGGGACTACGACCCTTTCTAACTTCCGTCCTCCTCTAGTCCTACTGTCTCCTGTTCTACCAACATACCGTAGTGGTTAAGTTACCTGTACTCAAACTCGTTCGAGACCCTCTACCACTTCTTGTCCCTTCGGACCACACGACGTCAGGTGTCCTAGTGTTTCTCAACCTGTGATGACTCCATGACTTGTTGTGGTGGTGTATTATTTATATTATTTATGAGTATAAACATTATTATATATTAATATTCATTGTCATTCACAGATTAATATATATACGATTCATATAATCCTTTTATATAAATATTAAGTATTTAGTATATAAAAGAGGAATATATGAATACTAATATATGAATATATGATATATTTTAGTGTATATACATTTGTAACATAGTATATATACATATGTATACTAATATATGTAAATATGAAGATATTAGTATTCATCTATTCCTCTTTTTATACAATTCCTTCCTTCTTGTTGTCTACCCTCAGATATACTCTTCTACCTCTCCAACTCTCAGATTCTCACCAGTCTTTGTAGGAGTGTTTATTCATTTGTAAACTCTTTTCTGAACTTCAATTCTCTCACTGGTTCTCATATAGAGATTAACCATCGTTAGTTCCATTTTTTTTTTTTTTTGTCGTCTATGTTCCGTCCCCATACGGACTACCAAACTCTTTGTAGTCCCTTCCGTTACATCGACCTCGTCTTGTTGTTTCCTTCAGACTCTCCAATGCCACAGGGCATAGTTCACCCTATACCAGTAAAATTTCTGAAATGGAAAATGAGACTTACTGTACCTCTTAAAACTCGTCTCCTTCTTGTACTATATCGAATCCAATTTTTTCTAATAAACCTGATGACACCCTTTGTCAAGTATCTATTTGTTCTCTCTTTAACTAATTTTTTTTTTCACTCTAACAACGTTATTAGGTCCATTACTAACCCCGTCCCATCATCGTGACCCCTTTCTCTACCATGAATCAGTCTATACATATATAAAACTTCCATCTTTCATTTTCACTTTCAGTACAGACTGAGGAACGCTGGGGTACCTGATATGTCAGGCACCTTAAGAGGTCCGGTCTTATGACCTCACCTATCGGAAAGGGAAGAGGTCCCTTAGAAGGGTTGGGTTCAGAAGGTCCAGAGGGCGTAACGTCCGCCCGAGAAATGGTCGACTCGGTGTTCCCTTCGGGTTCTTATGATCTCACCCATCGGATCAGGAAGAGGTCACCTAGAAGGGGTGGGTCCTTAACTTGGTCCCAGAGGATGTAACGTTCCCCTAAGAAATGATCGACTTGATGTACCCTTCGGGTTCTTCCATCCGGAGTGACCTAAACGATTTCTTAATTGACACTCCATACTCTTCTTCTTTTCTCAGTTTCTATTACAGTCCAAAAACGGACTCGTAGACCTCGTTTCCTTAACGGAAAATGACTCTATCCCTTCTACCACCTTCTTTGGTTAAGTCCCTTTTGTATTCCTTAAACCAGAACCTTAACCAAATTCTATGGAAGATCTGCATGTTCAACCTTACAGTTTCTACTTTAACCTTATTCTCAGACCTCAAGTCTCCTCTTCAGACTCAATCTCTATATTTAAACTTATAGTAATCGTATAACAACAAGTCAGCGGGTCAGTACAGACTGAGAAACGTTGGGGTATCTGAAGTCGTACGGTCCGGAGGGGCAGGAAATGGTAGAGGGTCTCAGACGGGTTAAAGTACAAGTAACGTAGTCACTACGACAGGTCGGTAGAGTAGGAGACTGTGGGAGAAGAAGACGGGAGCTAGAAGGGTTCATAGTCCCTGAAAAGGTTACTCAGCAGACAAGTGTACTCTACTGGTTTTATGACCTCGAAGTCGAAGTCGTAGTCAGGAAGGTCACTTATAAGGAATCGTATGTCACCGTAAATTTCTGTACTCTAACTCACCCTGGTATTATTTACAGATGTTTAAGTGCTTCACGTTGATGACTTGGGACCCGGTGAGGTCACAATGTCTCGTCCTTTCACTTCTTTTAATCGTTTCCTCTGACTTTTCCTCGTCGTCACACGAATCTCATTTTGGTCCGCTCATACCACAGATGAGACCTCGGTTTGGTTCTTTTCACAAAATACTTCTTTACTCCTTCCTTTCTCACTCGTCTACTCCGAGGTCTAATTGGAGGTCTAAATAGTTGTGTCTCCGGAAACCACGGGAGCCATTCTTCTCAAGGTCAATTCCTTTCCCTATTTCGGACTAATTTCTCCCGAGTTCTCTCTTACTTTCCTCTCCTGAACCACAGTTCCTTATGACTATTAGGAAATCTCTATAAATCAACTTTACCTCTCGTCTCTTTATCACACCATCGATCTTCCCCTATACTTCAATTCTCTCTGAAGAATTTCACTCTGTATTGTGAAAAAATTCGACTACCCAACTAGGAAACCTTTCACTTCATAACCAATACATCCATTCTCTGTCCCAACGTTCTTGTATCCCCTTTCTTGACCGTAAAGCTCATGACTTCCCTCCTGACTCATACACGTGTATCTACGTCCACTCACTTGATAAACCAATCTCCCTTTTCTTTCTCCTTCCACAGTTTCAAACACCTCTCTTTTACATACTTTATTAGAAATCTCTTTCACCTACTTGAAAATAAATAAATTAACTTCTTTTTAACGAAACGTTATATTACGACCAAAGACGGTATGTAGTCATACTTAGTCGGTATCCATATGTATGCAGGGGAGGGAGGACTTGGAGGGAGGGTGGAGGACGGGGTAGTGCCTCGTGACAACAGTGTCTCGTGGACAAACTCGAGAGACTCAGTATGTCGTTTAAGGGTGACGGACAGACAGAATGTATACTGTCATACATACAAAGGTACGATGGGCAAGGTGAACAGGGTGAGCGAGGAAGGGTGGGACACAGGCGTTCAGACAAGAGATACAGACGTAGAAGTAACGACGGGACGTTAGCCAAGTTTAGAAAGATCTAAGGTATATATATACAATTATATGCTATGAACAAAAAGAGAAAGACTGAATGAAGTGAGACATATTATCCGAGATCCAAGTAGGTAGAGTAATCTTGACTGAGTTTACACAAGGAAAATTACCGACTCAATATAAGGTAACATGTATATATGGTCGATGAAATAGGTAGATATAGTCAGCTACCTGTAGATCCCACGAAGGTACCGGACGACGACGACGACGACGATTCAGTGAAGTCAGCACAGACTGAGACACGCTGGGGTATCTGCCGTCGGATGGTCCGAAGGGACAGGGACCCTAAGAGGTCCGTTCTTGTGACCTCACCAAACGGTACAGGAAGAGGTTACGTACTTTGACTTTTCACTTTCACTTCAGCGAGTCAGTACAGGCTGAGAATCGTTGTGGTACCTGATATCGGATGGTCCGAGGAGGCAGGTACCCTATAAGGTCGTTCTCATGACCTCACCCAACGGTAACGGAAGAGGTACAGGATCGATAACATTTATCACTACTTACTTGTGACCCCACGAAAACAGAAAAAGTCAATACCAAAAGAGTCCTGTATACGGGTCATCACCCTAATGACCCAGTATACCATCAAAATCAGAATCAAAAAATTTCATAGAGGTATGACAGGAGGTGTCACCGACATAGTCAAATGCAAGGGTGGTTGTCACGTTCTCCCAGAGAAAAGAGGGGTGTGAGAGAGGTCGTAAATAACAAACATATAAAAACTACTACAGGTAAGACTGACCACACTCCACTATAGAGTAACATCAAAACTAAACGTAAAGAGACCATTACTCGTAGAAAAGTACACAAATAATCGGTAGACATCGGGTGAAAAACTAACCCAATAAACCAAAAGACCATAACTCAAAGTACTCGACGAACATATAAAACCTCTAATTAGAAAACAGTCAACAAAGTAAACGATAATAAAAGAGGGTAAGGCTCCCAACAGTAGAGTGGAACAAATATCAAACGACACACTTTCAAACATTCAAATTAGTCCAGGGTGAACTAATAAAAGCAAAGATAAACGTAATGAGATCCTCTACCCAGTATCTCCTAAAACGACACTGAATACAGTACACCTAACTGAAAATTTTATTTTACTAAGGGCCATAGTGATTCCCGGGTGAACTCCAATCATATTTATTTAAAATTTTCAGGTCAACTACGTCAACATTCAAAATGCAGTAGGTGAAAGGGTTTCCACCTCTCATTCACTTCTCAATCTAACAGGTCCCATCCCTAAAACATTGTGTTTTATTGTTTCATTCTCCTCTTCTCGCCATGATCCTGTATAGTTCCCTCACTATTATTGCAACCTGGAACGTTGACTTCACTTATTTTTCTCTTTACTCTCCTGTACTTTATCCATTCCTTACCACTTATCCACAATCTTAGTAACCTAACATCCCGGTTCCACCCCTTGGTTTTTAGAAAGGTTGGTTTAGTCAACCTTTCTGACCTCTCCATCTTTCTATTCTTTCTAATAACCATCTAATAATTATTCACCTTTGTTACGGGTTTTATTATCATGTTATTCTGTAGTTTCACGAGTGATACTTCGCCCCTTCTGTTCCGTCTTACTCTACTTACGATTGCTGTCTACGTAAGTTATCGACATCGGTTTTTCTTAAAGTTCATTTACACTCCCAGTCTATTTCCTTACGTACGTTTCTTTTCACAGTAAACTCTACTCGGAGTTTTATCTCGTTCACGTCTCACATCGGATTATGTATGTATCGTCAACATGGTGACGGTGTTCACAAGTCCTTTGTCACCAACCTCGTACTCTACTCTCGATACCGTTTTATGTTCTGACCCCGGTCTAATCCTCTAGAAACTTTACCGTTCGATTACGGACTCATAAAAGACATCCATTTACACTCGAATCCCCGGGAAGATACATCAACTCAGGTGAATATCGTACTATACTTCAGTATAACCAAAGACATATAACTAGTCAGATTTCAGAAAGAAACGGTAATATATGTATCCAGTATAAATCTCAAAAATGTAAAGTGACCCTAAAAGACAAACAGGAAAATTCTAGTGAAGGGGAGTTGACGCAACTATGACGACAAAGATGGGTTACATGACGGTGTACGGGTAAGTGAAGGAAAACTTCTCGGAAGTTTAGGTGGGGGTCACAATCATCCTTTCGGATTGTACTAACGACTATCTAGACTTTACCCGAATTATACTGGTCTTGATACGACAGGTCTCGTAATCCTGACCAACGTCGACTATTTCCCGGAAGGGACCACCGAGTCTGTCATTTCTTAGACGGATGATACGCCCTATGGACCCAATTTAGGGACTCAGACCTTCTAGGAGACCTCTTCCTTTATCGATGGGTGAGGTCATAAGAATGGATCCTTAAGGTACCTGTCTCCTCGGACCACCCGTTGTCAGGTGCCCTAGTGTTTCTCCACCTGTACTGACTCGTTGATTGTGAAAAGTCGTCTCACCTTCCAGTTCATTAGTATAAAGGGGTTCAAATCCTTCTACTTTCCCCGTGTTGGAGCTTTGACTCCACAGTCTTACAAAATCCTTGAGTCATAGTCATGGTTACTACCCCCAGTCAGAGAAACGTTAGAATAAATAATATACTAAACTTCTATGGTGTTAGAGACAGAAGTGTCTGATTGGTCAATTCACAACTTTGATAATGGAAGAGATAGACGGTAACATCGAAACCGGTTTAGGGAGGAGAGAAGACCTGGGTTCCACGACAGAAATTTTTCCCCCAACGTCAGTCGAAAGAGATCCCAGGGAAGGTTGAGACTGTACGAGGCTAAAAAGACAATAGTAAATAAGTGATAATTTGAATACACCGTCCGTAAAAAGGTTCGTACCCTAAGAGGGTGGGGAATCGAGAAGGACGGTTCGATGACAATACTTAACGCATCACAAAAAAAAGTACATCGTGGAAACTCTCTTTTAGTACATTTTCCGAAACAAAACAAGGTCGTCGACTTTTGTTATTTTGGTGGTCTTACTGTGCGTCGTAGTAAAACATGACGGGAGGTCACCACCGGGTTTACGGAAAAGGACCAACTTCAAATTCGTTATTTTAATTAAAAGTCTCCTCGAGTGTAATAGATTTCCACCTCCTCAGAATCTCCCGGATTCCTTTCCTAGATTAGTCTAGAGAGAAGAATTTTTTCTCCTCGACTCCGGGTAGTAACAAGAGTAGTGGTACGTTTGGATAAGATCAAAGAGGACAGAATCTTCTCTATAAAATTTTGGGACTGAGAGACCCAGATAAAGAGATGAGGGAAAGTATCGGTTTAAAGAGTTTTCTCAATAGATATATGAAAAAGATGAATTAGTAGAGGTTGAATAAAAATTTGAAAAGTGAGCTTCATTAAGGTTTGCAAGTCTTGTCAACTTTTCTTAAGGGTATATGAAAAGTAGGTCCCTGTGGTTCTCAATCATAAACGGTCAGAGAAATAGACATACACACAAATACACATGTGTACGTGTGTATTTATATATCTTATATAAGATATAAATCTCTCTCCTCAAGAGTTGGTAAACTTAACATCGGAAGTATGGATTGTGAGATTTATGAAATCACACATAAAAGCTTCTTGTTCCAACAATAGAATGTATGGATGTATGGAAAGAGGGATGGGGGTTGGGGTCATACTACCAATTTAAGTCCTTTACATCGTAACCATATTAGGAATAAATATCAAGTGTAAGTTTCAATTGAATAACCGGATCATTATAGGATAGATCATCAGTAGGGAGGTTATGTCCAAGACTAGGTCAGAACTAGGGATTAGTACATGACGTAAATTGAGAGTGCTCAGAAGTCAAAGAAAATTAGATTTTATCTAACGATAAGTACTATGACTGAAAAAAAATTTCATGTCCGGTGAGAAAACATCTTAAAGAGAGAGAAACCCAAACACAGGATAAAGGAATACTACTCTAAATATAAAAAGAAGAAAGACCTCACCCGTCTTTATGATGAACATCCTACGACACAAGAATCACACAGTGTACTCTTTACACCACGATGGACCAGGGTAATAACTACTATAAGTAAAACTAGTCACCATAGACGATCCAGAAGTGTCATTTCAATCGTTTAAAAAAGGATGTATTTATTACTCATTAGACACCTCTCCATAAGACTCTGATTCTAACACCGTAGACCAGGGTAGTGAAATATCATTTATCTACCCTTTTTTCACCTTTGACACCGTCGAAAATAAAAGAACCCGAGATTTTAGTGACGTCCTCTTCCGTTACCGTGGGGTGAGGTCATGAGAACGGACCTCTTAGGGTACCTACCTCCTCGGACCATCCGATGTCAGGTACCCCAGCGATTCTCAGTCTGTGCTGACTCACTGAAGTGAAAGTGAAAAGTGAAAGTACCCAACCTCTTCCTTTGCCGTTGGGTGAGGTCACAAGAACGGACCTCTTAGGGTCCCTGTCTCCTCGGACAACCTGACGGCAGATACCCCAGTGTGTCTCAGCCTGTGCTGACTGCGCTGAATCGTTTTAGTGACGTCTACCACTGACGTCAGTGCTTTAATTTTCTACGAACGAGGATCCTTCTTTTCGATACTGTTCGGATTTGTCGCATAATTTTTTCGTCTCTGTAGTAAAACGGCTGTTTCCAGGCACATCAGTTTCGATACCAAAAAGGCCATCAGTTCGACCTATACTCTCGACCTGGTATTTCTTCCGACTCACAGCTGCTTAACTACGAAAGTTTAACATCACGACCTCTTTTGGGAAATCTCAGGGAACCTGACGTCCCTCTAGTTTGGTCAGTTAGGATTTCCTTTAGTTGGGACTTATAAGTAACCTTCCTATCTACGACTTCGACTTCGAGGTTATGAAGCCGGTGGACTACACTTCTGGGTTAAGTAACCTTTTCTGAGATTACGAGCCTTTCTAACTCCCGTCCTCCTCTTCACCCGCTGTCTCCTACTCTACCAACCTACAGTAGTGATTGAGTTACCTGTACTCAAATTCGTTTGAGGTCCTCTATCACTTCCTTTCCCTTCCGACCGTACCCCAACTTTTATCAGCTTGTGTTGATTCACTGACTTGTTGTAGAGACTCTGACACATTTATAGAACAAGGAGAAGTTTTGAACACGGTCTCCAAAGTTGTGAGTGACTATTAAGAACGGACTTAGTCAATGATACTATCAACGTTTTATCACTAAGATCCCTTAAAGGACCACCAGATCACCATTCTTGATGTACGAAAGTAACGGGACCCGGTCCCTTGATTCTAGGTATTTAATGAGTCGTTTCTTTTTCACTAAGATATTGAGGTAATCAAGTAGAAGTAAAAAAGTCAAACGTAAGATGACATTCGTTCTAGAAAGGGAATAGAGAATAAATAAATATATAATAGTAGTCAATTTTTTTTTGAAGTAGTTAAGAATAAATTATCCAATAACAATAAAATAAATTAGGTAATAACAGTAACAAGTAAAATAACAAGTTGAACAGGATCCAAACCGACAACTCTGGGGGAAATTCGATCGAAGACACAGAAAAACTGTGTCCGAGTAAAAAAACGAAAAATCAAAAAGGATCGAAAGACCATTTTATGTCTTGTCACAAGGTGTAACTAGAACATAAAAAGGGACAGATCGAAACCTTTAGTAGGGACAGAGACTTTCTCGTGACGAAATCACCCCTTACCATAAATCTTCGGTTCTGGACCCGTGGTCTACATAGGTAACGATGACCCCTCATTAAAGAAGATCCGGGAAATTCAATTGTCTCGGTTCCTCCTTTCCGTTGAATTTTATCAAGTTGATAAAAATTAGTACTTAAGTCATGACCCATGGAGATTGAGGTCAAGTTGTGGTGTCCCAAGAAAGAGGGTAAGGATTAAACGTAGAGGGGAAAGGGTGTCAATTCTTGAGACCGAGAGTTGTCGTGACTACAGAAAAAAAGAGTAAACAAGTCACAATACTGTGTGTGGCTTATCAAAGTCTTAACGATATAAACAAGGTGATTTCTTTTTTTTGGTTGTTAGATAATTTATACCGAGTTATAAACAGACGTCAAAACAAATATATGATTTCCTTATATCAGTTTTATGATACAAGTTTTCAATAGACCTAATCAAAAGATAAAAGGGAGTCTCACCAATATAATGAATAAATTTATATCAATTCAAATAAAGACAGACAAATACAAGTCAAAATCCTAGGGAAAGTAGGAACACCTAAGTTAAAAGAAAAAACTTATACACTTTCGACTGTAACAGGTTTTCAGTTTAGGTTTGTGTTTTGTGTGTCCTATGAAGTGCTTAAACACACAGTAGACATACATCCTCAATATGGTTAAAAGAGACACAACAAGGTCAGAATGATAGTTAAGTCAAGTCAAGTCAAGTCAAGTCAGCGAGTCAACACAGTTTCGTTCTTGTGGAGGTTAATTAAAAAGTTGGATAAACTACGGTAACTTCACACTAGGGGAAGTGGGTGTGTGTGTAGGAAGTGACTTTGACGAGAGCAGTTTCAGTAGTCACTGATTATAAAAAGATAGGAGTAGAATCGCCTGAAAGGTGTGAGATTCATTTGGAGAGGTCATAAGAACTTTGTCAGAGAAGAGAACCAAAAACAATAGGAGGAGAAGGCCGAAAGGAAAGAAAAGTATCCGGAGAGTAAGGGCAACAGATAAGTTAGTGGGATTTATTTTACACAATGAGAAGTCAGGAGAACCGAGGCAAGTGAAGGGAGACACAAGAGAGAAGGATCGAGTAGAGTCAGTAAAGATTTGGAAGTTTACGACTAATATGATTACTGAAGATTTAAGTATAAAAGTAGGGTCTGGAGAGAGGAACAGAGGTTCGAATATTGGTTGACGGATTAACTGTAGATGAACCTATAGAGTGACTGTAGAAGTCAAATTGTTCAGATTTTATCTTGAGGAGTAAAGGACCGGTTTGGACGAAGGGGGTCCGAGGAGGGAAAGTCGTCTATAGTGAAGGTAGACAACCGACGAGATCGGTCTTTGAATCCTCAGTAAGAACTAAAGAAATAAAAGGAGTTGGTGTCACAGGTTCGATAGATGTTATATACTTTTAAAATGGAGGTTTTTCTACAATTTAAGTAGGTAAAAAGACAGAGATGAAGATGGTGAAGTGAGTAGAGAGTGAGCCTGAGAAGTTGAGAGAGTATTAACCGGAGAGAAAACAGGGGGTGTGTAAGTAAGAGGTAAATCATCGATGACGACGACGACGACGACGATTCAGTGAAGTCAGTACAGGTTGAGACACACTGGGGTATCTACCGTCGGATGGTCCGAGGGGACAGGGACCCTAAGATGTCCGTTCTTGTGACCTCACTCAACGGTAAAGGAAGAGGTTACGTACTTTCACTTTTCACTTTCACTTTAAGGGAGTCAGTACAGACTGAGAAGCGCTGGGGTATCTGACGTCGGATGGTCCGAGGAGACAGGTACCCTAAGAGGTCCGTTCTCATGACCTTATCCCACAGTAACGGAAGAGGCTAAATCATCGATGGTACTGCAAAAAGTGCTGGGTCTATTAGTCCTACCACACTAGTGAGTGGATCTCGGTTTGTAGGACCTTACACTTCAGTTCACCCGGAATCCTTCGTCGTGATATTTGTTTCGATCACCTCCACTACCTTAAGGTCAACTCACTAAAGTTTAGGACTTTCTACTACGACACTTTCACGACGTGAGTTATACGGTCGTTTAAACCTTTTGAGTCGTCACCGGCGTCCTGACCTTTTCCAGTCACAAGTAAGATTAGGGTTTCTTTCCGTTACGGTTTCTTACGAGTTTGATGGTGTGTCAACGTGGGTAGAGTGTGCGATCATTTCATTACGAGTTTTAAGAGGTTCGGTTCGAAGTCGTTATACACTTGGCACTTGAAGGACTACAAGTTCGACCAAAATCTTTTCCGTCTCCTTGGTCTCTAGTTTAACGGTTGTAGACGACCTAGTAGCTTTTTCGTTCTCTCAAGGTCTTTTTGTAGACAAAGACGAAATAACTGATACGGTTTCGGAAACTGACACACCTAGTGTGATTTGACATCTTTTAAGACTTTCTCTACCCTTATAGTCTGGTGAACTGGACGGAGAACTCTTTAGACATACGTCTGGTCCTTCGTTGTCAATCTTGACCTGTACCTTGTTGTCTGACCAAGGTTTATCCTTTTCCTCATGCAGTTCCGACGTATAACAGTGGGACGAATAAATTGAATGTACATCTCATGTAGTTCTCTTTGAGACCCGACCTTCTTCGTGTTCGACCTTAGTTCCAACGGCCCTCTTTATAGTTATTGGAGTCTATACGTCTACTGTGGTGGGAATGACGTCTTTCACTTCTCCTTGATTTTTCGGAGAACTACTTTCACTTTCTCCTCTTACTTTTCCAACCAAATTTCGAGTTGTAAGTCTTTCGATTCTAGTACCGTAGACCAGGTAGTGAAGTACCGTCTATCTACCCCTTTGTCACAGTCTGAAATAAAACCCCCCGAGGCTTTAGTGATGTCTACCACTAACGTCGGTACTTTAATTTTCTGCGAATGAGGAACCTTCTTTTAAATACTGGTTGGATCTATCGTATAATTTTTTGTCTCTGTAATGAAACGGTTGTTTCCAGGCAGATCAGTTCCGATACCAAAAAGGTCACCAGTACATACTTACACTCTCAACCTGTGACTTCTTTCGACTCGCAGCTTCTTAACTACGAAAACTTGACACCACAACCTCTTCTGAGAACTCTCAGGGAACCTGACGTTCCTCTAGGTTGGTCAGGCAGGATTTCCTCCAACCAGGACCCACAAGTGACCTTCCTGACTACGACTTCGACTTTGAGGTTATGAAACCGGTGGAGTACCCTTCTTAACTGAGTAACCTTTTCTGGGACTACGACCCACCCTAACCCCCGTCCTCCTTTTCCCCTGCTGTCTCCTACTCGACCGACCTACCGTAGTGACTGAGCTACTTGTACTCAAACCCATTTGAGACTCTCAACCACTACCTGTCCCTCCGGACCGAAGGACTCTCAGTACCCCAGCGTTTCTCAGTCTGTGTTGACTCACTGACTTGACTTGACTTGACTTGACTACTGCAAAAACTTTCGTTTTATCATGTTCGAATGTAAATAATCCACAAAGAATTCACGGTCCTTCACGATATTCGTGAAATATACACAAATCAGGAATGTTGGTGAGATACTCTATTTTTGGTTAAGTGGAGTTAAGATATCCTTTCCTTTGCTCGGGTCTCTCCAATTCATTAACGGGTTCCAGTGTGTCGACCATTTACCATCATGAATCCGAACCTGAGTCTGATTTAGAAGTCGGAAGTACGAATAGATGGTGGAATATGACCTAGTACAATGATGAGTCGGAGTTTATGAAAGTACCGAAGAGAGAGGTTTCCCTGATTTATGGGTTGAGGTAAGGTTCCGGGCGACTAGGACACGGTACGAGGGACGAATGGGGAGGTTTGAGTAGAGACCGACGAAGGGAAAGGAAGTGAAGGGAGGTCGTTGGACCGAACAAAACAACAAAGGTCGAAGGAACTTACATTCGGGAAAGAATGGCCGTCCGTAATGTGTAGGAGACGGAGTTTGTGAGAAGAGAGACCGAGGAAGAGTAAGATGTCTGGAGTGAACTTACTAGACAAGACTCTCTTAAAGGGAGTGGTACTATGAAGAATTTGTCGAGGAAAGGACCATACAAGATAACTTTGGGGTAAGAACAAAAGAAAATCGGGAATTTTGATAAACATTAATAAACAAACATTTATTTGTTCAAAACAAAATAAAACATTTTGTTTAAAACGAAATAAAACAAAACAGAGAGAAGGGATGATTTTAAGTCACGACACTTCCGTCTCCGACACAGACCAACCATTTTTTAACAAAAAATGGAGTGAAAGTACATGAGTCGCGAATGTGTCACGGATCAAGTATCTTCCTTGAGATCTTTCTAAACAACTTATCTGTATAGAAAAAGTTGAAGTATTGAAGACAAATGAACATAAAAGACGAAGGAGTAGTGAAATCAAACAGTGTCGGGTCCGAGGTAAAAGAGGATGTGAATGGGAATTGGAGTACTGGAGAGAGAAATCAATATTAAAAATAACGACAATTACCGGAGTTAGTGAAGTACAAAGGGTTGAACTTAGGGACTCTCTCTTATAACTAAACAGGTCGAGCAAAAAATCTTCGGTCCGTTGTAAAAATCCGACAACCAACGAACGGAAACCCAGTCTAAGGGTCCGGACCAGGTTTGTCGACACAACCCGTCCCACACCCACCAGACGGGATACGACGAGGTAAAGGAAAGGCCCTGAGAATAGAACTTAGTATCGGGTCTTATAGCAGTCCGGTTTTAAACTGACGGGTCACTTCACAAGATTTCCTCAAACTACTACTAAGTCTAAAGGGGATTCCGTCATGACACCCACTCGAGATACCCGAGACCCAAGGGTCCCGTGAATGGTTCGTCACGGATTCCTGAATGCCTCGCGAATCTTACACGGTCCGTGAGACGAAATGTACATGAGAGAGCTAAGTTGGAGTGTTGTAAGTCCACTCCAGTTGTCATAATATTAGGGGTGAAATGTCCACTCCTTTGTCTAAGTTTCATAAATCAGGGACCCGGTTGCTAGTTCTATATCATTTACCGTTAAGGGTCTAGGATTAAATCTAAACAGACTGAGGTGTCGGGTAGGAGGAATGTACTAGGATTTGATAAATGGAAGAGGAATAGTTGGCACAGTGGAACCAGTTCAATGGATTACATACACTGGAAGATAAAGGAATAGTCGTTTTACTCCTATAATCATGAATTAAGTACCCTAATAATATGTAAATACTCGTTAGTATTAGATAAGGTTATTTGTAATGTCGGTGTAATCATATAGAGTCGAATCAGACTTAGAATTAAAAGTATACACTTTTTGTCTTAATAGTTGAAGTCAACAGGTATTTCTTGTCCTAGAGGACACTCGGAAATAGGACGACCGTTTATAAGGACCAGGTTTAGTACTTCTGTATCCCGAAATTCCTTTGTCTCGTTAAGTAACATGAAACCTCCACTGTTTCTTGGATGTGAGTTGGATCAGTATTACATCGTCTCACCTTTACTCAGTTCACGAGTCATATCTCTAAACTTAGACATAGACTGTTCCTATTCTGAAAGAGGTTCCGGTCTCGTAAAATGTAAAACTCAACCGTTTTTTTAAGTGAACCCAAAAAGATATCATAGAAGGTCTTTTTGGGTTTGATTGAAAAACCGGTTGGGTTGTAATAGAATAAATTAGGTTTGTGTTGAAATTCTCCAAAAGGTCACCAATTCTTAGACGGAACGTTACGTTCCCTGAACCCAAGTTAGGGACCAGTCCCTTACAGGATATAAGACGTCCTGTTAGTTCGGGTGTGTCATGTTGATCTCTCAGGTACGTGGGGTTGATTTCTAAGACGTGTTGTGTTGTTTCTGAGTTGTACGACGTTGATTCTGGGTTACGTCGGTTTTTTTTTTGTTTTTTGTGATTTAATCTTCTACTCTGTAGTACTTTGAAGGTCCTTTCTTATATCCGTTTTGTAAGAGACTGTATTTGTCATCGTTACAAAAAATATAGTCAGAGAGATTTTGTTATCTTTACTTTCGTTTTTATTCGGTCACCCTGGATTAGTTTGAATATTCGAAAACGTGTCGGTTCCTTTGGTAAATTTTTTTCTATTTGATGTCTTACCCTCTTTTATAAACGTTTGTTACACTAGTTGTTCTTGAATTAAAGGTTTTATACGTTTGTCGAGTATATTGAGTTATTGTCTTGTTGTTGGGTTAGTTTTTTACCCGTCTCCTAAATTTATCTGTAAAGACGATTCTTCTGTACGACACGTTACGAATCAACGAATCAACACAGACTGAGATGATGGGGTACCTGACATCGTACGGTCCGAAGGGACAGGTACCCCTAAGAGATCCGTTCTTATGATTTCACCCAACGGTACGGAAAGAGGTCCCCTAGAAGGGACAGGTCCCTAGCTTGGGTCCAGAGGAACGTAACGTCCGTCTAAGAAATGGTAGACTCGGTTTCTTCTGTATCTACTGGTTTCTACCGGTTATTCGTGTACTTTTTACGAGTTGTAGTAATTAATAATCTCTTCATGTTTAGTTTTGGTAGAGTGTAACAAGTCTTACCGGTAGTAGTTTTTCAGATGTTTATAATTTACGATTTCTCCCACACCTCTTTTCCCTTGATAGTATGTGACAACCACTCTTACATATAACCACTTGGTTGATACCCCTTGTCATGCCTCCAAGGAATTTTTTGATTTTTATCTCAATGGTACCCTCGGTCGTTAGGGTGAGGACTCCTTTTGAGATTAAGTTTTTCTGTGTACGTGGGGTCACAAGTATCTTCGTGTTGAATGTTATACCTTCGTTGGATTTACAGGTAGTTGTCTATTGATCAATTACTTCTACAACATATTATGTATATATGCACGTATATATATATGTGTGTATATATTTATTACTTTATGATGAGTCAGTATTTTCTCTTACTTGATTGTGGTAAACATCGTTGTACCTACATGAATCCCTAATGGTATGATTCACTTCCTTCAGTCTGTCTCTTTCTGTTCATAGTATACTATAGTAGATATACACTTTAAGTTTTATACTATTTTTACTTGGCTAAATGTTTTGTCTTTATCTAAGTGTTTGTATCTCTTTTGTGAATACCAATGGTTTCCCCTATCGTCCCCCTCGGTATTTAATCCTCAAACCCTAATCGTCTATGTTTTATGATATTATGTTTTATCTCTTTGTTGTTCCAGGATGAAATATAGTGTCCCTTGATATAAGTTATAGAATATTATTTCATATTATCTTAACTATAATTTTTCTAATATATACATATTAACTTAGTGAAACGACATATGGCCTTTGATTGTGTTGTAACATTTACTTGATATGAAGTGTTTCTTTGTTTTTGTCTTCACCTTCAATTTTTACTTTTACTTACTTATCGTGTAACTACCATCCTACTTTTGTTTAATTAGAGTGATTGACCTAAAAAATTTTAATATAGATTGTTATTTAACCAATAGTCTCTGTGTGTGTGAATTTTGTATTCCTCCACCCTTCTGATTTTTATTTTTCTATTTTTTTATATGTGACCCTTTTATGCTTGACCCAACACCGACAGCATAGACAGTTTCTCCTTAAAATCAAAGTTTTCTCTTGTTCACTATTTTTCAATAATGTATAAGTATCTTCTTTGTCATCCGTTTTACGTTATCCATTTTGTGTCTCTACGTGGATTAAAATGTCAGAATTTTATACGTCTTGACGTCCCTCCTGATAATATCTATTTACGTATTAACATCGTCTTCCAAAATTCTAAGGGGAGTCTTTAACTATATAGTTCCGAATTTCATATTGATGGTATAAAGTAGTTAAGATGTAAAATATGTTCCGACCGAGCTTCTACTAATTTCTGTATTATTTACATTTTTCATTTTAATACTTTCTTTTTGTATCTTCAGACAATGTCAAAAACTGACTCTTCTTACCTTTTCCTTTTGGATTTTTCACGTTTGACATTCTATTATTATAATTACTTATTATTTCTAAATATAAGTGACTTTCTGTGACATCTGTTTCATTGATCTATTCTCTTACTCTTTTCTATAAACTTTATAAATTATATGTTTTAAGAACGTTTATTTATTGTCCCGTCGTTGGGGATCTTTTTTTTTTATTCGTTTTTTGTTCTTGTCTCTTCTTTAGGTTTTCAGTTTTCCGAATATTTCTCTACGAGTTTTTTAGTCACTTTACAATTAATTTTGTCTTTACATGATATGAAAATGTAGATAATTTGAGATTTTTTAACTATTACGGGTGACCAACCCAACACCCCTATGACTTTGGGAATAGGTACCACCACCTTCATACCTGATCATATCGGTGACACCTTTCGTTAGACTGTGTTTAATACGTTTAATTCTTGAGTATAAGATACTCGGATGTCACCGTGAGGACCCTACATAGGGTTTCTTCAAGAATACGTCTGTGTCTTTGTATAAGTAACGACATAATACATACTACCATCACTGAACTGTCGGACCGACAGACAGTGACCCTCTCATCTGTCGATTTTGCACTATTTACAATATAGTACTTTATAATACATCATCAGTAGTCTTTATTTAAGTTACACGTGTGTTGTTGTACTCATGTAAAATAGAAATGTCACCGCGATCACCATTTTTTGGGTGGACGGCTACGTCCTCTGCATTCTCTGAACCTATGTTTGGGACCCGACCCTTCTAGGGGATCTCTTCCTTTACTGTTGTGAAATGTCATAAGAACGGATCTTTTAAGGTGCTTGTCTTCGCGGACTGTCCGATGTCAGGACGCACGCCGGTACCCCAACGTCTCAGTCTGTGCTGACTCGTGTGTCGTGTGTATCGACTATATATTATAATATCATCAAAGTCAACATGTCGTGTCACTAAGTTATAATATGAATTTGAATAATGTTTTGTTTCCGATAAATAGTGGGGAAGAAATAGGTAAGTAAACAACTACCTAATGAAGGTACAGAACCGATAACATTTATTACGACGACACTTGTAACCCCACGTACATAGAAAAACTCAATAAAAAGTAAAACAAGTGCATATATGGGTCCTCACCTTAACTACTTAGTATGCCTCGAGACAAAAATCAAAAACTCTTGGGAGGTTTGACAAAAGTATCACCGACATGGTTAAAATAAGGGTGTTTGTTTTACGATCTCAAGGGAAAAGAGGTGGTTGTAAATAATACACAAGAAAAACTACTATCAGTAAGACTGGTTACACTCCACTAATAGCGTAACGCCAAAACAAAACGTAAAAAGATTATTAATCGTTACAACTTGTAGAAAAGTACACAACCGACCTGTAGACTTACAGAGACCCTTTTACAGATAAGTCAAAAAGAAGGGTAAAGAATTAGTTCAACAAATAAGAAAACTATAACTCAATATATTCTTCAAATATATAAAACCTGTAATTAGGGAATAGTCAATATAGTGAACGTTTATAAAAGAGGGTAAGTTATCCAACAGAAGGTAAAACAGTTGTCAAAGGAAACGATACGCTTTCGAAAATTCAAATAAACAAATAAAAAGTGAAACAAAGAAAACAGAATCCTCTATCTCGGTTTTTTATAACGACACGTACCTTGAGATGAGTTACAATACACGGTCGATTCTATCCTCCCCCTAAACCCCCTCTTACCTATAGACATATACTTACCGACTCAGAGAAACAACAAGCGGATTTTGATAGTATTGTAACAATTAACCGATATGATGTTATTTTTAATTTTTTTTTTTTTTCTTATCCGAAGAGAAGAACAAGGACTAGAATTGTCCTTTACGAAAGTCAAAAAATGGGAATTCTACCATAATAGACACCCGAATAGTATATACCGGAAATAATACAACTATAAGGGAGTCTCGGAGAACTACTTCTATTTTTCCTCTCACTCTTTTGACAAAATTTTGAGTTGTAAGTTTTTTGATTCTCGTACCGTAGACCAGAGTAGTGAATTACCGTTTATCTTCCCCTTTTCACCTTCGTCACTGTCTAAAATAAAAGAACCAGAGGTTTTAGTGACGACCACCATTGACGTCGGTACTTTAATTTTCTACGAACGAGGAACCTTCCTTTCGATAGTGGTTGGATCTCTCGTATAATTTTTCGTCTTCGTAGTGATACGGTTATTTCCAGGTACATCAGTTTCGATACCAAAAAGGTTTAATCTCTATGGTTCCCTCGTAAAGTACGTTTCTACCCGTGTTATTTACTGTCTTTACCATACCTGGATTGTCTTCGTCTTCTATAATTCTTCTCCACCGTTCTTATGTGTCTTCTTGACATGTTTTTTCTAGTGGTGGTTCTATTGGTGTTACCATAATAGTGAGTGCATCTCGGTCTGTAGGACCTGACGCTTCGGTTCACCCGGAATCTTTCGTAGTGATGCTTGTTTCGATCACCTCCACTACCTTAAGGTCAACTCGATGAAGTTTAGGACTTTCTACTACGACACTTTCACGACGTGAGTGATACGGTCGTTTATACCTTTTGAGTGGTCACCGGTGTCCTGACCTTTTCCAGTCACAAGTAAGGTTGGGCTTTCTTTCCGTTCCCGTTTCTTACGAGTTTGATGGTGTGTAAACGTGAGTAGAGTGTACGATCGTTTCATTACGAGTTTTAAGAGGTTCGGTCCGAAGTTGTCATGCACTTGGCACTTGAAGGTCTACAAGTTCGACCTAAATCTTTTCCGTCTCTTGGTCTCTAGTTTAACGGTTGTAGAGAACCTAGTACCTTTTTCGTTCTCTCAAGGTCTTTTTGTAGATGAAGTCGAAATAACTGATGTGGTTTCGGAAACTGACACACCTAGTGCTGTTTGACATCGGTTAAGAATTTCTCCACCCGTATAGTCTGGTGGACTGGACGGAGGACTCTCTAGACATACGTCCAGTTCTTCGTTGTCAATTTTGACCTGTACCTTTTGGTCTGACCAAGGTTTAACTCTTTCCTCATGTAGTACCGACGTATAACAGTGGGACGAATTTATTGATTATATGTCTTATGCAGTACACTTTACGACCCGACCTACTTCGTGTTCGACTTTAGTTCTAACGGTCCTCTTTATAGTTATTGGATGTATTAACTATACATCTACTGTGGTGCGAATACCGTCTTTCACTTCTTCTTGATTTCTCGGAGAACTACTTTCACCTTCTCCTCTCACTTTTTCAACCGAATTTTGAGTTGTAAGTCTTTTGCTTCTAGTACCGTAGACCAGGGTAGTGAAGTACCGTTTATCTACCCTTTTGTTACCTTTGTCACTGTCTGAAATAAAAAAGACCGAGGTCTTAGTGACGTCTACTACTGACGTCGGCACTTCATTTTTCTGTGAACGGGGAACCTTCTTTTCGATACTGATTAGATCTACGTATAATTTTTCGTCTCTGTAATGAAACGGTTGTCTTCAGGTAGATCAGTTCCGAAAAAAACCAAAAAGGTCATCAGTACATACCTACACTTTCAACTTGATATTTCTTTTGACTCGTGGCTTCTTAACTACGAAAACTTGACACCATAACCTCTTCTGAGAACTCTCAGGGAACCTGACGTTCCTCTAGGTTGGTCAGGTAGGATTTCCTTTAGTCAGGACTTATAAGTAACCTTCCTGACTACGACTTCGACTTCGAGGTTATGAAACCGGTGGACTACACTTCTTGACTGAAGAACCTTTTCTGGGACTAGGACCCTTTCTAATTTCCGTCCTCCTCTTCCCCTGCTGTCTCCTACTCTACCAACCTACCGTAGTGACTGAACTACCTGTACTCAAACTCGTTCGAGGCCCTCAACCACTACCTGTCCCTTCGGACCGCACGACGTCAGGTACCCCGACGTTTCTCAACCTGTGCTGACTCACTGACTTGACTTGACTGACTACCAAAAAGGTCATCAGTACATGTCTACACTCTCAACCCGGTATTTCTTCCGGTTCACAGTTACTTAACTACGAAAGTTTAACACAACGACCTCTTCTGAGAAGTCTCAGGAAAACTGTCGTTCCTCTAGTTTGGTTAGTTAGGATTTCCTTTAGTTGTGACTTATAAGTAACCTTCGACTTCGAGGTTAGGAAACCGGTGGAACACGTTTCTCGGTTGAGCGACCTTTTCTGGGACTCCGACCCTTGCTAACTTCCGTCCTGCCCTCTCCCGTCGTCTCCTACTCTACCAATCTATCGTAGTGGTTGACTTACCTGTACTCAAACTCGTTTGAGGTCCTCTATCACTTCCTGTGCCTTGAGTCCTCACGACGTCAGGTTCCCCAACGTTTGTCAGTCTATACTGAATCGTTGACTTGTTGTTTTTGTTTATGGTTGAACTACCATCAAAAAAATAGTACTTATCTACAACTTAAAACAGTTTACAAAAAAGACACAAATAACTTTACTAGTATACTAAAAATAGAAAGGAAAACAATTACTTCATATAGTGTAACTAACTGTAACTTGATAGAAGCGTAGGACCCTTATTATGGTGAACTAGTGTCACATACTAGGAAAAATATAAAGTGACCTAAACCAAGAGATTATAAAACAGTTCTCAAAAACGTAGATATAAGTAGTCTCTACAACCGGACATTGTAAGAGAAAGACATCACAGACACAGACCAAATCCATAGTCCCATTAACACCGGAAAATCTTATTTAAACCCTCACAAGGTTGGAGAATTCATAAAACCTTATCAAACTCTTCCTGTCCATAATTGAGAAGAAATATACAAATCATCTTGAGGTAGATTTCAACAGACCAGGTCCTGAAGAAAGAGAAAGGACCGACGGGATCCAGAAGTAAAGTCACGTACCTGGAAAAGATCAACGTCTCGTAACAGAGATCACACACCCCGAGTCATAACCACCGAAGTCTGAATCAACGAAGTGTCGTACACTGTAGGATCAAGGGACTAGTCTCTGAGTTGGGGGCAAGGGAGGTACCTTTCCACCCAAGAATTGGTGGTCTGGTGACACCTTCAGGAGGTCGGGACCTGAAAAAAAAAAAACGACCTTCCAAAAAAAAGAAAAAATAATGTTTAAGTTAAAGTGACAATTACTAACCAGAAAAGTTCGACAGATAAAGATTGTAATTACGTGAAATAAATAATCTGACCGATGGGATTTTGTATCTAAGACATGTGGTCGGGGCGTCGGGACTCTGTCATAAGTCTGAGTCGTGGACTTCGGAACGAGAAAAAGTAGTACTCTTCTGGGAATACAATGTCTTTGTCCACATTTCTACTTTTCACGGTTCTATACGATGGGGTTTTATACGGTGAAACCGTATTCCCAATAAAACTCGATTTCCCTGAACTTTTTGTCTTCTATATTTTCCCTGTGAAACTAGAGGGGACAGGAGGACTTGTGTACTCTATTTTGAGGGTGTATCCTCGACGGGAAGTGTATGGTCCTCTTTTCTTTGTCAGAATAGTTTGACTCTGGTTCTCTTAAGATGGGTTTGACTGTAACAATTTTATTAAGAATAGAAGGAAGTCGGAGGGACATGTAAAATCAATGAAGAGGTGTTTACTGAGAGAAACAAATTGGACAGAATTTCTTAAATCCAAAACGGTGAAGAAACCCAAAAGTAAAGGAATACTCCCGAGGGAACAGTGTATTTTGAATGTGACTTGTTTAAACATACAAAAAGAGAAGAAATAGACAGGAAAATAGAAATGGAACGGTGGGGTGGTAGGGGTGCGGTACGGACGTTATAGTATACATTAAGTCAGGTACTTTATCTTCTGAGTTAAATCATGTTTGAGATAAAGGTTTTTCGAAAACTAAAGGAAACCCAGGTGTACACAAAGTTCTTAAGTATGAATAAACCTAAAATCTTTCTATCGAGATTTGACTACGAAAACTTGACACCACAACCTCTTCTGAGAACTCTCAAGGGAACCTGACGTTCCTCTAGGTTGGTCAGGTAGGATTTCCTTTAGTCAGGACTCATAAGTAACCTTCCTGACTATGACTTCGACTTCGAGGTTATGAAACCGGTGGAGTACGTTTCTTGACTGAGTAATCTTTTCTGGACCAACGACCCGTTCTAACTTCCGTCCTTTTCCCCTACTGTCTTCAACTCTACCAACCTATCGTAGTGGCTGAGCTACCTATCCTCAAACTCTTTCGAGATCCTCAACCACTACCTGTCCTTCGGACCGCACGACGTCAGGACCCCAGCGTTTCTCAACCTGTGTTGACTCACCGACTTGACTTGACTTCTATCGAGTCGTGAAAAGAAATATATGATGTTTATTGGGTCGTCCTAGATACCATGCTAGGGTATTCGTTGTTATGCCTCCTCATTCTACACCTCTAGTAGAAGGAGGGATGTCTATGTAGACGTACACCTTGTTAAGGATGACTTCTGGAGTCTGAAGTAGACAGAACATAATGTAAGAGTCCGAGTCGACTTCTGGACTTCTTCCTTCTCCATCAAAACGGAGGGGACGTTTCCGTACAAAGGGTTTGGTCTTATAAGATTTCTAAGATTCCGGGTCTTCGATGTCGTCTGAGGTTGGATGTCCTTTCTTCCTTCTTCCTCAACAACGACGAAGAGACGCTGAAGTGGTGGGGTAAGGATAGTAGGTCCACGGCACAAAAAACTGTGACTTTAAACTAAGTGCGCATAGAAAGAGACCCGAAGGAACCACCGAGTCTACCATTTCTTAAACGGACGTCACGTCCGCTTGGTCCAAGTTAGGAACCCAGTCCTTCTAGATCTCTTCCCTTACCGATGGGTGAAGTCATAAGAACGGACCCTTTAGGGTACCTGTCTCCTCGGACCGACCGATATCAGGTACCCCAGCGTTTTCTAACCTGTACTGACTCACTGATTGTAATGACAAGGTCTGGGTTTACCCATCGGGACACGATAGTATACTATTAACACAGACCCGAACTGCGAGGTCGATCTGATCCTAACCAGTAGTCACATCAGGATCAATTTACTTCCTTCCTCAGTCGTAAATTAAGAGTGTCGACTCAAACGTTTACACTTTTTACTCCGGGTCTTTTCAATCCAATGAACAGGTCCAATGATGTCAACCGTTCATTCATCCCGGTCCTTAGTTGGTACCACTGGAACTCATGGACCGTTGGTGTAATCAATCGAAGAATTATACTTCTCCGACAGTGTGGAGTGAGTTGACGAACAACCATATAAAAAACTCTTTTAAAAATTTTCTCCTTTTAATGAAATACTAATAAAAGTAATTTTCCCATAAAAAAAAAGGGTACACCCTGAACAGATGATAGACATAAGTTATCATTATGAGTGAGTAAGTTGTCAGATTACGTTACCTTCCTATTAGAAACCTTGGTCTGTTTGAACTTAAGTCTATGACCGGGGCAGGGAGTTCCCGACTGGACTCGTTCACTGAAGGGACGAGAATCGTGAAGGACATAGACATTTTTCCTCTATTATTACCATAGGAGATGTTACCGAAGACACTCCCAATTTACTCGTGTAACGTCCTCGAGGAGTTTAACTATCCTTTCACGAAACACTAAACATTTCTCGATACACTTACGTATATTACTACAATACACGGTCCTCATGTCTTTTCCATTTGCATTTTGGTCGTTTGGACGTTTGTTCATTATTAATTTTTTAATCCCGGGTTTTGTCGTCTGTTCATTTTCCTCAAAGTGTTTCATAATGACAAATTCTCCTTCAGGTTAAAACGAAAATTCACGGACTTTGTGGACGTTCTTCTTTTGTAGTTTATCGTAACGGGTGTTTATGCTGATAGTCTTGACGAGTCATTTATGATTTATTATATCTATAATTTTATTTTATTTTAGTAACCTATATGACTTTATTTAACTCTCCCTCCGAACTCAAATATATCTTCCAGAAAATGACAGTTAATTAAAATATTTATGGTTGGTACTTTTACTATCATCATTATCGATGATGACTAACTGACTTATAATTATAGTCCTTGAAATACGACGACGACGATTCAGCGAAGTCAGTACAGGCTAAGACACGCTGGGGTATCTACCGTCGGGTGATCCGAGGGGGCAGGGACCCTAAGAGATCCGTTCTTGTGACCTCACCCAACGGTAAAGGAAGAGGTTACGTACTTTCACTTTTCACTTTCACTTCAGTGAGTCAGTACAGGCTGGGAGTCGTTGGCGTACCTGATGTCGGAAGGTCCGAGGAGGCAGATACACCCCTCCGTGAAATATCTGTAGTGATTAAATTAGGAATTTTGTTGGAGTACTTTGTCCTTAATAGTGAGGGAAAGGTAACTGTTCTTTTATCTTCGGGGGTTTCCACCACCCTGAAAGGGTTTCTGTATGTCTCGTTTCTACTACCCTGTCTTTATGTTTAAGTTACAAGTGAGTTTTTCTCGTTCATTAAAACGAGGGACGACGACGACGATTCAGCGAAGTCAGCACAGACTGAGAATCACTGGGGTACCTGACGTCGGGTGGTCCGAGGAGACAGGTACCCTAAAAGGTCTGTTCTCATGACCCCACCCCACGGTAACGGAAGAGACTTAAAACGAGGGATCTAAAACGGTTTTGAGGACTTGTAAGAAGGAAGATTCGTCATAGTAAACGGAGACTCACCCCTGGTGTAAAATGGGTCAATATCAAGTAGGAAGGTTAGTTGTACCTGAAGATGTAAAAGTGGGTCTTTACGAGAAAGTAGTAGTAGAAGGAAGTCGACGGACAGTAAAGGACCAAGGAGTCGTCTTAGAAGAAGTGAAGGGAGAAGAAGTTAAGGGGTCTACAGTATAAGGGAAAGGAGAAAGAAGAACCGGAGGAGAAGGGCAAAAGAAAAAAGGTAAAGAAGTATGTCAAGAGAGGTAACGAAGAGATGTAGAACATACCTTAAAGTTTTATCATTAAATGTCTACGATATTTGTTTCAATTTAGTGAAACCTTTGTAGACCGTATAGGGGTGTGTGAATTTCTAAACACCATACCACAAATAAATGTATGTTTAAAAATCATAGACACCTCACCTTTCTTCATACACACACACATATTAAACAAGTATTGATTTTAACCAAGTCTAAGTTGTTTGTAAATGACTTACGGATGTCGTGACGGTTCGTACCACACTCTGTTATATGTGTACGAAAGACAAGGAATGTTGTTACATGCTCCAGGGTAAAAGATCCTTATACTCCAAGTCTAACTAATTTACTGAACGGGTTCGATATGTCACTCACTCAACATCTTGATCTTAATCTTTAGTCCAAAAGACCAAGACTCAAACTGGGAGAAAGACGATATAGTGACATTTGCTCAAAAACACTTCGAGAAACTTAAACGAAAACTTGATATCGTTCATGTTTGAACGTCAGTCTTCATCTTAAAGACACTAGAGATTACCCAGTAGGTCCAAGATCTTAAACTAGGACTCTCGGTAATAGTATTTAAAATGACGAGTCTCCCGGGAATTTCTTTCCTGTCTGAACCTTGAGGAGATCCAGAAATTAGGAGTTGTATCTCTTAGACCCGGTTCGCCAGAAAATCGGTCAGGACCCTCTGTTTTGATCTAACTCTTTGACGTACGGGATATCCGACCCCGGGAACTGTTGGGATGACCCTCGTTTACGAACTGTAGAACAACACAAACGGAGTAATAACATAACGCCCCCGTATGAGAGAGAAAGTCAGTTCGGAAGTAAAAAAATACGGACCTTTCGTGACCGGTGTCAATTGCAGAGATAAAGAAATGAAGGGAGAATGACGAGATGGGAGGTAAGAAATGGTTCGATCTAGAACGGTTTCCATTGGTTTGAGATGGTTGAGGAGTTCGGACGGACCTGGATATTGTTAGGTAACTTGATAAAGGAAAAGTAACCTGGAGTGGGTTGAGTATGGAAGTGATAGGAGGAAAGACATAAAAATACACTAATGAGAGAACGTTTGTAGGAGTTAAGGGAACGGGAAGGGAGGGAATCAACCTGTCCAGGAGTTTAGACTAATTAGACAAACGGTACGGACGTAGATTCGTCTCCCTTACTGATCTCTTTTATTACTTTTGTTTGACTAAGAGGAGTAAAATTTAAGTAATTTTGACTTGAGTTCCCTCTGGAATCACGATTGACCACTCGGATGGTATCAAGACATAAACTAAGTGAGAGAAAGAAAAGGGGACCTCGGTACAGCCCGATCGTTCCAAAAGAGTCTCGACGTGACGTAAACCGATATTAAGGATGGGTTGGGAGGAAAGGGAAAGGGGAAAGTCTTCACGGATAAGGATGTGGGAGATGGGAAGTAGAAGGGGTCCGTAATGAACGTTATTTAGTGGACGTGAAGATTGTGGTAAACCACAGGCAGACGAAGGGTCTCTTAGGTCGATGTACATGACAGTGGTGGACGGATATAAAAAATATACCAGTAAGGAAAAAAGGGCAGTAATACCTACTTTATCGACATGAGGATACCCTTCGGTCGCGTGGAACTCGTGATCTAGAGTGGGTGAGTATCAGAGTTCTTGTCACGAGATCGTTAAGAGGAGAAAAAGAGGTTATAAGAAAAAGAGAAATAACATAGTAAGGGTAATTGTATTTTGGTCCGTCCAACCAGTTTTTTAGAACTGGTTGTAAAGGAAAATGGACGGTGGGACAAGAGAGATGGGGGGGAAAAAAAAATTGGTGTTTTGAGGAGTTTTGTGATCAAATATGAATACAGAGACCAACAAGAAGAAAGTAAGAAAAAGTTTGGGTAAAAAAGGGACATGGTGAAATGACTTTGACGAGAATAGTCTCTGTGGTTACTTGAGGTACAATGATTTAAGTCTCCAGGTCAGATTCAGGAGTAGAAATAACTGGTAGGTTGTGTTAATTAGTGAGGAAAAGGGGAATTTTACGAAAGAAGTGAACCAGATGTCCTATCAGAAGACCAAGAGTAAGATGGAGTAACCGATGAAAAAGACAGAAGAAGCGACCAAGGTGAAAGAGAGGGACTAGAGATTTATGACCCCACGAGGTTTTGAGTAACCCTAAGGGACCACCGAGTCTACCACTTCTCAGACGGACGTTATACCCTCGGGGTCCAAGTTAGGGACCCATCCCTTCTAGGAGACCTCTTCCTTTACCGTTGGGTAAGGTCATAAGAACGGACCTTTTAGGGTACCTAAATCTTCGGACCGCCCGATGTTAGGTACCCCGGCGTTTCTCAGTCTGTACTGACTCACTGAAGTGAAAGAAAGGTTTCGAGTAGGAACTTAGAAGGAAGATAGATATGGGAGAGGTATCCCCTAAAGTAGGTCTCAGTACCCAGAAGTTCATAATGGATACCCTACTACTGAGGGTTTACCTGATAATATAGAGAATAAGTCCAACATAGGTCAACGGAGTAATTGTAAACCTAAAGATTAGTAGTATAGACTGAATTGTAAATTATTATACAACAAACAAAGACAGGGGTGAGGATGTGGTTTATACGAGGAAGGACAAGAAGGGATAGAGTTATTGAGGTGGGAAGATTAGTGACCTCAGTTTTTGAAACCTCGGTAGGGAGAAATGAGGGTGAGTATAAAATATAGATTAGGTAGTAAGGACACTTAAAACGGAAGTTTTACTTAGACCTTAGACTTATAAAGAGACGAAAGTGGTGGTGGTGAGTGAAGACGGAAATAAGAATGTCAGAAAACGTTGTGTCGTCGGTCTCATTGTATAAGTAGATACTCGGTCAAGTATAATGAGGAAACGATTTTTACCGAGGGGTAAAATAAGTCTCTTCACCGCCGTTGATGAGAGAAAGAGAGTGAGTCAAGATCAATGTAACAGGAAGAATGAGAAAGAACCTGTTCGTTCAATACGAAGATAAAGTCTCTAAAACGTAAACGACAAGAGAGATGGTCTTTCGAAAAGAAGGGCTTATGGACACACCAAACGAGGAATAAGGAGGTTTAATGAATTTACAACGAATGAGTTGTTTCGGAGAGGACTGGCTTCTCGTTTTAGGGGTACTACTGTCCGGAGAGAGAACGAAAGGACAGAAGACATCAAATAGAGTGGTAGAGTAGTATATATAAATGAAGAAACATACAAAGAACAACCAGAGGGAACTTACATTCGGGGTACTCCCACCTTTGAAAAGACAAAATAAAGTGACCGTATAGGGGTTGTTGATATTATCATGAAACTTGTCCATGAGTTTTATAAACGGCTCACTTATATGTCCAATTATTATTATTCATGGTAAATAACTCGTTAATGATATACGGACAGAAGTACCCCTAAAACGAGAAACCAGTTTTCTCCGAAACAACTCATTCGTTATAAATTTCCGAAGGGACCACCGAGTCTGCCACTTCACAGACGGACGTTACGCCCTCTGGACCCAAACTAGGGACCCAGCCCTTCTAGGGGACCTCTTCCTTTACCGTTGGGTGAGGTCATGAGAACGGACTTTTTAAGGTACCTGGCTCCTCGGAACATCCGATGTCAGGTACCCGAACGTTTCTAAATCTGTGTTGACTCGTTAAAGTAAAATGATATACGGTCCCTGAATATTCTATTAACGATAGCATAAGTGTTAAATATCTACTCCTCTGTCTTCTCCAATTTATTGAACGGATTCTAGGATATCGATCGTTCATTATCTCGGACCTAAACTTGGATTCGTTAGATCACGATTTTGAGTACAAGAATTGGTTATACATTATAATAGAGTTATTTTGTTACAATCTACTATTGGAGTTTTATTTTTGTTTTGGTCTGATTTTTCACATTTTTACAGATTGAAAATAAAAAAGATACCACTGAGATAGTGTCGGAGAAACTTTTCAAATTTATGATTTCAAGAGAGTTTTAGGAGAAAAACTACGGACACGAAACGATGACGAGATTCATACCCGGATCAGAGGAAATCCCACTAGTCCGTAACCGGCGTTTGGACGAAGTCACCGGGAAGGACGTCTTGGTCCTCCAGACCTACTTCCCGTCGAGGTAATTCTTCGGTAACAGGGTTCATAGTGAGGTGGGTATTTTATCAAGATCCTCTCGTCCCTTCGACCATCTGTCGTGATTGTGGAACGAAGGAAAAGGTTTAGTAGGTAGTCTTTACGAAGCCGCCGAGGGAAGTTCCAGTGGTATGACACTCGTCCATTACACTGTGTCTTCCCCACACGTAAGACTGAGTTGTTCGATTTCCAACACACACTGGAGCGTGTCAAATATATATGAGAGACTTAGAGTTAAGGATGTAAACTTTTCACCCTTACTTTTATAGACAGAACACTGTGTATATGCGATAACTAGGATACATGCTTTGTGTGCTGATTATTCTTATGTGTCGTCATCATATCTTTTGAGATGAATTACTTGACACCACTGGATTTAATCTTCCTTTAGACTTTTCCCCCTATATACATATACATAGTCAAACCAAGTCAAAGAGTCAGTACAGGTTGAGAAACGCTGGGATACCTGATACATATCACTAATTAAGACGACATGCCATCTTTGATTGTGTTGCAACATTTCGTTACGATGCGGGTATTTTTACTTTTTGTTTGTTTGTTTGATATTACAGAACGACCTAACAAAATTCCCGATTCACCCCTCTGAAAATCTTTACAAGTACCTCAATCCATGTTCCAAAATCTACAGGTTACTTATGTTTAAGAAATGGGACGGAGAGTCCCGGTACATTGGTCGTTTACTCTGGTACTGATACTCTGACTAAAAAGTTTACGTCTCTTGTCACGTGTCGACTCATCAGTCTGTACACCTTTAGGTATACTCACTTATAGAATGAAAAGAACGAGGGGTCCAGTATAAAGGTTGGAGGAGACGTTTGAGAAGTAGTAAACATTCTTCCTTTAACAGTTTCTACGACGGACTAAAGTAGACAACTTTACTTTTGCTACCCTAATAATCTTGCTCCAACTGGTCGAATTTTTTGTAGTTGGCCTTCGAAACGTTTTACGTCTAAGGGTCCGGTCCTCGGGTCTCTAAAATTAGTTATTGACTCCGCCTCACTCCCCTATGTTTCCACTAATTCTTATCTTTTCGAGGTCTTACGACATGGTGGAATCGACTAGACGAGATCTTTATTCAATGTAATGACAAAGGGTTCTACGAGGGTTCGGAGACTGTTGAGAAAGTCTCCCAAAACTTCTTTAAAGGCAGTGAGACAGTCCGAGGTTTAACGACGGGTCACCGAGAACGGGCCAAGTCTAACTGTCCTAGAAGTGTATGTCAACTTTGACTGTTAAAAATTCCGAGAGAGGAGTTATATCAGTCTTTTTGATTTTCTTATGTTCCCTTTCTTTTCCAAACTGTTCTTCACACTCGTGTCAAGAGATGGTATAAAGAGATAAAAGAATTTTATTATATGAATTATAAATGTTAATGTCTTTTTCTACTTAATCAGTTACAATATATTATTAAAGTCACAAGTAACCTGAAGGGACCACCAGGTCACCAATTCTTGGGTTTTAAGGTAACGTCCTCTGTGACCAAACTAGGGATCAGTCCCTTGATTCTAGGGTGTATAGTATTCCTCATCGACTTTTTTCATGAAAGTCGTAAATAGTTACTATTTCTTTATGTTATCCTTCTCGTCTCCAGTGCCTCAGTCTGGTTGAGTTGGTGTATGATAGACACACTGAAACCCCTATAATAAGTTGAGGAGACTCGGATAAGGGAGTATCAAGTCAAGTCAACGAGTCAGTACAGGCTGACAAACGTTGGGGTACCTGACGTCGTGTGGTTCGACATCATGGACAGGTAGTGGCTGTGGGCCTCGAACGAGTTTGAGTACAGGTAACTCAGTCACTACGTTAGGTTGGTAGAGTAGGAGACAGTAGGGGAAGAGGAGGACGGAAGTTAGAACGGGTCGTAGTCCCAGAAAAGGTTCTTCAGTCAAGAAGTGTAGTGCACCGATTTCATAACCTCGAAGTCGAAGTCGTAGTCAGGAAGGTTACTTATCCTGACTAAAGGAAATCCTACCTTACCAACCTAGAGGAACGTCAGGTTCCCTGAGATTTCTCAGAAGAGGTTGTGGTGTGAAGTTTTCGTAGTTAAGAAACCACGAGTTGAAAGAAATACCAGGTTGAGATATAAGTATATACTGATGACCTGTTTGGTATCGAAACTGATTTACCTGGAAACAATTGTTTCTTACAGAGACGAAAAATTATACGACAGATCCAAACAGTATCGAAAAGAAAGTTCCTCGTTCGCAGAAAATTAAAGTACCGACGTCAGTGGTAGACGTCACTAAAATCTCGGGTTCTTTTATTTTAGACAGTGACAAAGGTAACAAAGGGGTAGATAAATAAGGGAGTGTTCACTTCATAATTTTTATTGGGGGAACATCACAACAGTACTCGTAATCTTTATTATATCACAAATATTGTCAGTATTTTGTGTCACAAATATTAACTCACTCACTTCAGTGAGTCAGCACAGGTTGAGAAACACTGGGGTACCTGTCATCGGATGGTCGGAGGAGACAGGTATCCTAAAAGGTCCGTTCTCATGACCTCACTCAACGGTAAAGGAAGATGTCCTCTAGAAGGGTTGTGTCCCTAGCTTGGGTCCAGAGGGTGCAACATCCGTCTGTGAAATGGAAGACTCGGTGGTCCCTTCTATCAGTAAACTATTTACCATTCAATAATAGTATTAAAAAGTCATAGACGTATACAAAGTTTTCTTTGTGTCCTCCCAGAAAGACCTAAAAATTTGAAGTCGTGACAAATTATTTAGTCGTTTAATTAACACACTCTCGTCAACACACTGGTTCTCTTTCAAACGTCGTACACAATAGGGGTATCGGAGGGAGAGTCCAAACTTTTTTTCAAAACAAAACGAAAAAATTTATTCTTTCTTCAAATAAACCGAATGTAGTAGAGTGGTTGGGACGGAAGTCGTTTTTTTATTTACTGTGTTATCGGTGAAACCTATCTCTAACAAGTAAAGGAGACTCGTTAAACTTTTTAGACAAAATTATTAAAAAATACGTTGAAATAATAAAAAAAGAAACCCTAACAAAAAAAGAAAAAACTCAACCTACAAAAAAAGAGAAAACTCAACAGTCATCGGAACCAATCTCTTGACGGGTAAAAAACCGAGAAGGTAACAAGGACGACGACGACGACGATTCAACGAAGTCAGTACAGTAACAAGGATGAGGGTGTTCTTTACAAAGGTTAGAGGAGACAAGAGAAACCACGAGGAAATGGAGGTAGGGGGAATGTGATTTGAGTACCGAGACGGAGGTCGACTCTTAGTCTTGTACTCCCGGTCAGGACGAAGGATTTGGAGCGATGACCTCCCTGGAGTCAGATGAGATAAGAGAGACACAGAGGTACAAAAATAGACCTGTTACTTTCTTTTATATTGAAGGGACAAAGGAAGTGTGTGAAGAGTCCTCTCTTGGACACTCTTTCTGAAAACACTCTGATATTTCGGATTTTTTAATTAAGTGACTTTCAATGGATCAAAGGAACTACAGGGCGAACTTAGTACTTTACCTTTCTCATATCTAAATCGGTGAATGATCGATACTCTAGAACTGTTCAGTGCAGTGGAGAGATTCCGGAGGTGACGAACCAGTCATTTTACTTCTACTATTTGGGATTGAAGGTGGGGGTATCCCGACACTGTGTCTGGTATACTGGATTCCTTACAGTTGCACGAGACGTAATACTGACGATCCGACATGAGGAAGTTTCTAGTATTCCTCAGGGTTTCGATTCTCTTTCACAAAAGAAACAAGTGACGGCAGAGGAAGGTCGGAGACAGGGTTACTTTCTGCCGTCATAGAAGACGGATTCTCCTTTTTTTTCTTCGTTTCTTTTCCTTAAAACATACCTTCTCTCGTCCGACCCAGCCCTTGATTCGTCTTTCTAATTCTTTGAATGATCCGATCCTGGACTACGTCTCCCACTACCCAAGTGTCTCGTAAACCTTTGGGTCCGACCTTCTCGGTCACTCGTTTAGGAGCGAGTAAAGGTGCGACTCTCAGCGATCCGAAAGGTCACTCTACGTCCCTGGGACACCATTCGACGTACACGACCCAACCGATTCACTCATCCCACCTCATCCTGAACCCTCACGGTCTGGGTTGATCTTGAATTGTCCTACGGACGTTCCCACTACAGTCGACACGTCTTGACACAATGTTCTTCTTTTTATCTATTTCTCTAGAACGACCTCAAAGTCTTTACAACAGAGAGTTCTAAGTAGGGTCTGGACGACCCAGTCTTAGACGTAAAATAATTCTAGACTCACTAAGTATACGCATACTGTCAAACTCTTTGTGAGGAAGTCGTGCCAAATTTAAGAGTTTATCGTTCAAAACGGATAACCTCCTCCTTCTATCTTGAGTCTCGTTAATCACGGTTTATTAAAATTTTAAAACATCTACTTGTTTCTATGACAAATCACACACGACATTACAAAAGATACCTTTTTTTTGGGTTACGTAAAATTCCTTTGTTAGTCTAATCGTACAATTGTACTGGTGTATAAAAATGTTCTACATCTTTCAAGGATAATAGTTTTTCCCTGTTGACTTTTTTTTCTTCATTACCCTTGAACATCTCTGACATAGGTATAAGAAGTCCATTCTATCGTTTCTTTCTTCTTGTATACAGGGAGACGAGAAAGAAGAAAGGAAGAGAGGACTTGGGGATGACACATGGACCATTAAATGGATGGAGTAGAGGAACGTGAACATACGACTGCGGTGACTTAGTCCTTTGGTTATTTCAACTTTATTTATTAGGTTCTTTTGAAGTTTATCACCCACAGATAATTCTCTGGCAATCGTCGGGACTTGACATCTTTAGTGACCAGTCTCTGTCTCTAAAGGGACCGGTACTTTGTAAGGTCTTATATGGGTTCTTGGTCACCGAAGTGAAAGATCTCCTAGGTAACATGTAGACTACATCAGTCATTTCCTGAATCCGACTGTCCAGAAACTTAGGACAGAGAGAGTACGTGATGGATACACGAGAACCCGTGTAGTGCACTGTAAAGAATAAGAATTAAGAGAGTTTATGTTGTACCCCATTATTATTCGACTATCATTACAAATGAAAGGGAAGGAGAGGTCCCCTTAAGGTTATGATGTATCTAACATCAAAGGTTCTCCAGAGGACCCGATTTCAAAAGGGAGACCCCGTACGTGAACTCCATGAGAGAAAGAGGACTCAACCCCTTCTTAGTATTGTCCAGAGTAACCTTCTTTAGTTGTCAGGCTGTCGGACTCAAAGACTCGGGGGGAGAAAGGGAAAGTCAGTCTCGGTCCTTCTCCCTCCGTTCCAGTCCTAAACAGTAGTACCGACCTTGTTAGTCGGGGTTGTAGAGAGACCCCTAAAATCGTAAAGTCTCAAAATGGTGTATAGACTAAGGGAAAATAGAGGTCTTGATGGGGGGTTCTAAGTATATCCTGATCTGATCGTTACGTTTGATAATCTTGTGACTTAGATCGGAGTCTTTCCGGGCATGAGTTTAGGGTCGAAGAGACGAATGGTCTACACAGAAGTCCGTTTAATCGATTGAAAAGACTTACAGTCAAAGGTGTAAATCCATGTCCCCTAAAGTATCACTCTTACTTTACCGTAAACGTCTCAGGGACTTTATCTCGAACCATATCCCATTTCTGATCCATTTAAAATCGGTAATATTAATAGTCCTATTTATATTGATCAGGGTAAAATTTCTACTTGTCAAACTCTAAATCTTTCTTGTTCTGAGTAAGTCAAGAACATTAAAGGTCTGACCTCGAGAGAGGTGAGACACCTTTGAAGTCTTCCTGACAACAAGTTACCGAGACTCGGGTCTCTCGAAATGGACGGTTTCCAGGTCCGGTTCCTGTGACTACATTATCACCGTTTACAACCCCAGTCCGAATATAAGTCCCAACAGATAAAGACCTACTTAGGTGCGGGGGAGCATTAACCTTAACAGTTACTAGGCTCCAAGGGTAACGGGGATTCGTTTCTTGGTTTCTCACTTGCACCGTAATCATAAAAAGGTAAGAAGAGTACGTTAATCTTTCTGATTAGTCAAATATTTCTGTTAACACCTAATCCGTATTCCTAAGTCTCGTCCGAAGGACCTCGAAGAAAGCAAAAGAAACTCGATTGAGTGTTCTGGGAAGGTCCAAGGAGAAAGAGGGGTCTCCCTAGACTTGTTCCACCGTCTCTGAGTAATACTCGGATCAAGGTCGAAAGACACGTTCAGACTAGTACCCCAATTCTTTGCGTCGAAGTATCCCTTGTGGTAGATTCCTGAGACCTGAACCCCGGTAAGAGAAGTACCACATGTCGTGTCCTTTGACCCCGGTTTATTTTGTTATGAATAAAGTCAGTCAAGATAGAGACCTGGTAAACTATCAACTAAGGAAATGAAGGGAGAGTGAAGACTGTACTCCAGTCCTGAACCGGGAATTTTTCTTCGGGGGGATGGGGTCGTACAAACCGATAAGTACAGGATGAGAAGGGGAAAGACCTAGTGAAGACTCTGAAAACCAGGGACTGGGGTCTGGGTAAAGGACAAAACTAGTACAAGGAAACCGACAATAGGTGGTGAACCCTGTTTGAGAAACGAATCCCGAGGGACCTGGAGACGGAGGGTCGTAGCCGGAACTGGTCGGGTGGACGAGGGTCAGTCTGTGTCGACACTCATGTCACGGATCTACTTCGATGTTTGAATATCTCCATTTGTCCCGTCCCCCGTTACCCCTTCGCCCTTCTACTGGTGTCCTAGAATCACAAAGACAAGACATTTAATTTCAAATGTGGTAGAGAAGAATTAAGAGTGTGACTAACCTTCCTCTCTGCGGGGGAGGGGTGGCGTGGTGGCGAGTGGAATATGAAGTTCAAACCACAGTCCCCGGGAAGGGTGAGGGGTAGGTAACGGAGTAAGGTCAGCAGACCGAAGAACCACAGACCCAGTCCCTACATAAGTTTCAGAAGGGTCAGGATTTTATTTTGCAGGGAGGTACTTCTGTCTACCCACCCGGTCTTACTTTGACCCCAGGACTCATACAGTTCACTCGGACCACGGAACGTGGACGACGAGAGGACAGGAGTAGGGATACTTTCGGGTCGAATCCTGAGACGTTTGTTTAGGTTATGTACGCCGTCTCTTCTTCGGAAATTCGTTAGGTCGGAGAGGAGTTTAAGAGGTAGGAAGACTGGGACTGTTGAAATTCGAGTCTCTTCGACCCTCAAAAGGAATAGGACCGGGAGAGGGAAGGTGTCAGTATACGGAGTAATAATCTTGTTGAGAAGATCGGACACAGGGAGAAGGATTTCTGGACAGTCACTGGACCGAACCTGGGGTCGTACGAGGGTCTAGACATAGTCAGGAGGAAACATGGGGTCGAGGGAAGATAAAGGATTCTGTTGAGGTTCAATGTCGGACAGGATTGAAAATATAAGGAAGACGGGACCTCGGGGATTTCAAGACGAGATAGATGGACCGTCAAGTGGAACCATGACTGGTAAAGAGTCTGAATTTATTTACGAAACTACGGTTCGTGTGATCCGAGTGTCAGAAAGTGGTCGTATTTCAAGGGACCAAGGACCCGAGAGAGTCGACGAAACACCAAGACTTTATAATTGTCAGTCGTAGAATAGGACCCCGGATATCTGAACTATCCAGGTCGGATGGATTCATCAAAGATGGAAGAGATCCAGATGAGTTGTCCCTCATACCTCCGGACTCGGAGAGGGGAGACGGGGTCCGGATCTAGGTAGGGACTGATGTAATCCACGCACCAGGTGTGGTCCTCCTTGTCAGTTACTGATCAGAACGACGAAACTCGGACGGACGACCCAGACCTTGATTGGGTCGGGGATTAAAAGGGTCCCATGACTTCCAGGTCTGTGACGAACTAGTAGACGGAATTAATAGACTGGTATGGAGGAAGGAGGACCCAAACCTCGGGTGACTCAGAGGAATGTGTGCCGACCCCGAACGGGTGAAGAGATGTCCGAAGAGAAATCCCTTACTTAAGGTCAACGACCCTCGGTATGACGAGGAGTGAATTGGGACTCGTAGAGGAGATGTACTTCGACTTAGACGAGACGGGATTCCTCGTCGTCGGGTCGTCCACTCCCGGGGGTACTGGACCGAGGTTGTCTCGTAAGGTTGAATAGAGGGTGAGTGAGTGGCGGAACTTGAAATACAAGGGTTTTATGATTTGATGCAGAAAGTCAAGAAGCGTATTGGTACAATGAAAGACGAATTGACTACACAGAAGTATGGACGACACCCAGATCTTATAGAAGGGAAGTTGAGTTAAAGGGAACGAGATCACTTAAACGAGAAACTTTAAGTCATGTGTTAATTGTATATTTACGGTACATAACTCCTGAATAGTACATGGTCCGTGATTTAATATATATAATCGAGTAAATTAAATGTTGTTGAAAGTGTATTTCCATAATTTTTTTGGGACAAACACTTTACAGTGTCGTGGATTCAAGGAACGGGTTCCAGACAAATATCCACCCTACAATATCAATCATTTACCACCATGAGGCTATGTTTGGGTATAGACAGACTGGGGTCTCAGGGTAGTGGATGTGGGGTTGAGTTGGACTTAATCCTTGGATGAGTACCGAGGGTGTCCTAAACCGAAGGAACTGAGAGTGGTAATTAATGTGTCACACTGGACGTAGACACGTGGACGGACGTAGGGAGTGATCTAAGACTTTGGGTTCGCCTAAGTGTCAGGGACTTAACAAGATAAGTATCGACATAGGTCATGTCGAAAGGTCACTGATTATTACTTAGTCAGACATATGAGGTGTGTAAAGGGTAAAGTCATTGAAACCACACTTTATATAGGTCTAAGTTTACAACCAAGATTACATGCACTCGAACCCGTTCAGTGAAGTAAAAATTCACAGTCAAAGGAATAGGAGTAACTCCGACGATCGTCCTAGTTATCTAGGACTTGTTTACACTCCACGAAAGGAGAAGGGAGGTACGAAGAAACCTATGGTCACAAGTCGACCTATGGAGGAACTCCCTGACAACAGAGACCAAACATGAGGTAACAAAGGTCGGAGGAAACGGGTAAGGGTGTCGATTCTAGGGGACAACGAAGGGTCCTTTGTGGAAGACTGGAGTCCAAAGAATAGAAGTCCTAGAAGATAAATGTCGACAAGTAGGGTAAAGGAACCAAAGACCCGTATCCCCAGAAAATAGAAGGACCCTCCGTTCTTCCGGGTCAGCAGGAGGTTTAGGGGTCGAAGATGAACGAATAACAGTTAAAATAACTGTTAATAAGCGTGACCTCGTTTATTCTCACATGTCCACTCTTAGAAATAACTAGATCTTTCTCTTTCTCCTTATAAAATCAGGGGATAACCTGGAGTTCGTAATTTACGTGGTAGATTTACGGTGGAGGGTGTATCAGTGTTTGTGTGAAATAGTATAAGGAGTAGGATAAAGAGACCAATTGGGTTTTCTCAGAAACCCAGAGTAAGAGGATTCATGTGTAAGGAGACCAGAGGGAATCAAGGGTAGGAAGGGAAGTAGTATTGAGACCAGTAGGAAAAAAGAAAAGACCAAAAGACAGACAGGGTGATCTGAGATTCGAAGAGTTATCGTCCTAGCACAGACTAAATAGACGAGACAGACGTACAAGGTCTTGTTCCGGATGAGACTTGTCCTAGGGTTCCTCAGGGACATACATGTCGAGGACATGGTAGGACCATCCCTTCCTGAAACGGGACTTTTGTTCAAAAGGTTACTGGGTCAAAGATCCCCGTCGAGACCTGAGCCAGAGACGGAGAGGGGACACGAGACCAACCCGGCTTGAAGAAGTCACGATAAGAAAGAGTTCGGAAGAATTAAAAAGAGTACACTAATGGAGAAGATCATCGAGTTAGGAAGGTTTTTAACAGTGGAAGGAAATGTTCCGGTTAAGCACGAGTAGTAAGTTTCAAGTCGTGTCCCCTTTGTAAAAGATTCTTCGAAAAGGATTCTGTGGTCTAGTCCAACCCCACCCCAGAGGAGGTACGAGAGTATCTGGGGTTAATGTGATTTATCAGTAAGAGGAAACAAACTGAGGATGGAAATGATCTGAGGCTCAAGACACTCTTGTCTCCAGTGCGGACTAAGTGAGATAGAGGTCAGGTTCCGGATTATGTCTCAACTGTAAGTCACTGAAGGACAACTCGACGACTACTTTCGGTCGATAATGGGTGGTCCGTTGGATCTAGAGAGATCGGTTCTACAAGGATTCCATTCGAGTGGTGGATAAAGATTCAGGTCGTGAGGGGTGAAGGAGGTAGAGAAGGTTATAGATCGTCACCCCTTACCCTTGAACGACTAGGAACAAGGCTCTATGTTGAAATATAATAAGGGACAGAAAGTCTAGTCAAAGAAGACACACTTGAGGACATTAAATATGGTGAAAGATAAAAGATTAGACGTTTTACCTCTACTATTATGAATTAAATCTCCCCACAATATTTCTAATTTAGTCTATTGTATTAGTTTTACGAACGGGAAGAGGGTTCCGATTACTGCTCGGGTGCGTGAGTGGGACGTGAGCTACCAGAACAACAAGAGTACTATAAAGGGAACTATTGCTTCCTACTGAACATGAAACAACAACGGTTTCGGTGTCTACAGTCCCGGACCTTTAATTTAGGGTCATGTACTAAAATGTAGTGAAAATCCGTCAAACGGACAAGACACCGGTTTTGTCTGTACCAGACACATTAGTAGTCCCAGGGTCGTCCTTTATCTATCGTGTGTGTTTAAATCCTAATAAAGTCTTCTTGAATTATTTCCCTGATAAAATTTGCCACCCTCGTTCTGTAACTTTTTTATATTCCTTATTACGATATAAGGTCCGATCGTTGTCATTCCGATAAGGGTTGGGATCCGAACTTCTCCCCTCCTCTTCTCCACCAATAGTCTCGGGTCCCCCCTTTTTTTTAAGTCATCTCTCCCGTCGGATCTCTCTTCGACACTGAAAGTCAGTTCCCTGTGTCGAAAGAAGGGAGGAACACTAGAAGACGGTCCCGAGGGTGACTGGTTTCGGTCGACCTTCGGGGAGGACACGGTCCGTGCATTCTCGTACAGTAAATTAAGAGTGTTCATCCATAATGATAGAGTTGAAAATCAACCCTTTTAACACCGGGTATTTTCAATTCGTTGAACGTGTTCCAGTTTGTCGTTTATTCATCGTAACGGTTCTAAATTTGGGTTCGAATTGATTTTTGTCTCGGACCCCGAGAAAGACGAAACACTTTTGAAATCTCCTTTATCAACCAACCACCAAGACTCGGGTCTTTTGACCCTGTTTCCAGGTTCTTATCCAAAATTAGATCAAAAAGTTGGATTAAAGAGTACTATAACGAGAGTCTGATAGGACTTGTACACAGATGCACGTGTTGACTGTGTGTGTGTGTGTGTCTCACACGAGATCGGTGTCACAACAACAAGTCAGCGAGTCAATACAAGCTGAGAAACGTTGTGGTACCTGACGTCCTGCGGTCCGAAGACACAGGAAGTGGTAGACGGTCTCGGACGAGTTTGAGTAAAGGTAGCTCAACCACTACGGTAGGTTGGTAGAACAGGAGATAACAGGGCGAGAGGAGGACGGAAGTTAGAACGGGTCGTAGTCCCAGAAAAAATTACTTAACCGAGAAACGTAGTCCACCTGTTTCATAACCTCGAAGTCGAAGTCCTAGTCAGGAAGGTTACTTATAAGTCCTAACTAAAGGAAATTCTAACTGACCAGACTAGAGGAACGTCAGGTTCCCTGAGAGTTCTCAGAAGAGGTTGTGACGTCAAGTTTTCGTAACCAGAGTAGTAAAAAAGATAAACGTAAACTTAAAGTACGGGGACTCGAAAACATATGTGTTAAAGGATACCGACTTAATATAAAGGAGATAAAAGAAAAGACGAATAATTTAGATTGGGTAAGAAGTTTCTCATTAATTATGGAAGAGGGTTTTCGGGGGTCTACCTGACTCAGTACGGTAGAAAACGTTAAAGTACCGTGGAGTAGTTGTCGAAAAATTTTTATACAGAAAGTAAGACAGAAAATTTTGTACTGAGTATACGGACACAGGGGTGGTTTGTCTTATGTTTTCCCATCTCATCTTTTTCGGGTCCGAAATGTCGGTCTGTTTAACCCAAGTTTTAGACTGAAAGGTGAATAAATGGAACCCGTTTAAAGAACGGAAATAAAAAGGTAAATATTTTACCTCTACTACTATCGGGTCTTTTTGAACAACCCAAAAAACTCGTAGTTTATTTATTATAATTAAACTTTTTTTAGTGGAACTTTCTTTGGATAAAGGTTAAAGGGATGATGTTGGTGGTACATGTAGAAGTTTATATTCAAACAAGACTCTTCCCCCCTAAGACTTTTTTCATCTCCACCTTCTGTGTGTGAAATCTCGGGGTCTTACGACATAACCAGATGAATTCTTTTCCTAATTTTTTATTCTTTCTGTAACTTTATATTCTTTCTTCCTCTCATCACGAACGAAACTATCATGTATATGATTTCTTTTTTCCTCTCTACTCCCTCTTCACTACGTCTCTCTTTTTCCCACTTCGTCGGCTTCTCCTCCTAAACCCCTTCCCGGTCTCTCTCTCTACCTCAATCAACCCTTATCTTTTTTTATCTCTCTCTCTTAAAATTCCTTTACAGCCACATTCTACACATCAAATTGTAAAAGGCGACTTACAAACGTTTTTGTAAGTCATTTTAGGTGTAAGAAGTAGTCACTAAATCCTCACCCTAATCGACGAGAGTAAAGAAATAAAAATTTATAGTTGTTGAAACTTTGACCAGATTCCCATTCTCGATTCATTCTCACCTGACGGGGTTTCTCCGGGTCATATGACTCCAACGTCCACGTAGGTGTCTACAACCTATTTCCGTTAAAGGGACTGGAAGACACAGAAAGAGACGGACCCCCCGTCCTTAGAGGAAGTCTGGTGTTTCGGAATAACATAATACATATATGTAAAGTCCCACAGATGTATCAAAGAACAGGGAAAGAGGATAAGAATCTGTACCTCTTATAGAGAAACATGATATCTGAATAATTATGGTACACTGAGAGATGGAGAAACTAGATAAATATAATGGTAAATCCAAATCTTAACGAAAAGAGTCCAGAAACTTCTCAGAATCGTGTCTCCCTCCACCTTGATAGTGTAATCTTTGAAGGACGGAGTTTCTTATACTTTTTCTTACACACACATATATTGACCTATAAAATATGTATATATACATATATATATATAGACTAAATAAAACGACATTTGTCTTTAATTCTGTTGTGACATTTAGTTGATATGAAGTTATATTATTTAAAAATTTTTCTTTAAAGGACAAGGTCCAGGTAGACTCGGAAAAGATCTTGATGTCACCGAGAGTAATTCTAGAGTATCCTGGTCCTGAAGGGCCCGCCAGGTCACAGATTCTGAGACCCGAGGGTTACGTTCCCCTGGTCCCAAACTACGGACCAGTCACAAGAACGAACCTCTTAGGGTCCCTGCCTCCTCGGACTACCCGAAGGCAGATACCCCAGCGTGTCTCGACCTGTGCTGACTTCGCTGAATCGTCGTCGTTCCCTGATCTAGAACGTACGACGTTGATTTCTAAGACGTACGGTGTTGACTTTTTCTTTTTTTTCTACCTACTACGTGTTCGACCTTAGTTCTGACGGTCCTCTTTATAGTTATTGGAGTCTATACGTCTACTATGGTGGGATTACCGTCTTTCACTTCTTCTTGACTCCTCGGGGAACAATTTTCATTTTCTCCTCTCACTTTTTCAACCGAATTTTGAGTTGTAAGTTTTTTGATTCTAGTACCGAAGGACCAGGGTAGTGAAGTACCGTTTATCTACCCCTTTGTTACTGTCCGAAATAAAAGAACCCGAGGTTGTTAATGACGTCTACCACTGACGCCGGTACTTTAATTTTCTGCGAACGAGGAACCTTCTTTCCGATACTGGTTGGGTCTGTCACATAATTTTTCGTCTCTGTAACGAAACGGCTGTTTCCAGACAGATCCGTTTCGATGCCAAAAAGGTCATCAGTACATACACTCTCAACCTGATATTTCCTTCGACTCGTGGTTTCTTAACTACGAAAACTTGACACCACAACCTCTTCTGAGAACTCTCAGGGAACTTGACGTTCCTTTAGGTTGGTCAGGTAAGATTTCCTTTAGTCAGGACTTATAAGTAACTTTCCTGACTACGACTTCGACTTCGAGGTTATGAAACCGGTGGACCACACTTCTTGACTGAAGAACCTTTTCTGGGACAACGACCCGTTCTGACTTCCTTCCTCCTCTTCCCCTACGGTACCAACCTACCGTTGTGGCTGACCTACCTGTACTCAGACTCGTTCGATGTCCTCAACCACTACCTGTCCCTTCGGACCCCACGATGTCGGGTACTCCAGCTTTTCTCAGCCTGTGTTGACTCGCTGACTTGACTTGACTTACGGTACGTACGGCGTTGATTTTCTTGGACGTAGAGTTTTGTTTCTAACACGGTGTTCATTCTGGGCCGGCTCAATTTTTTATTTTCTTCTGGAGTGTATCGACTGTCACTGACCATAGTCTCGCGAATGGTTTGTACTACATTATGAGGTTAAGACTTACGTATAGGAGGACCAAGTACCACAGTCCTTTCTCGAAGTGTATGGGTGGTGGCGTTAGTTACGGAACGAGTACAAAATGGCCTTTTGACTTGGTGGTTCCAGAACAAGAGTAACGACTTACCGAATTTAGACCAACTCTCCCATATTTTGAACCGTAGAAGTAACCAGACCTCTGGACTCTCGTCTTTCGTACCTTAGAATCTGAAGTTATGGGATTCTCGTCGGAGTCTTTGGTTCGTGAATCAGAATCGTTAAAGACCATGGAAGAATGTATGGACGACGTACGGTCCATGGTAGCACCTACGAAATGTGTGTAATAAAATAAGTTCGGAGTCTCGTTAAGACGTTTTGTCCATGATAGAAGTGAAAATGTGTAATCCTCAGACTCAGTACCCTTCCACTTCACTCGATGGATCCTGGTCTATCGATCATTCCTTGATTTGACCCTAAAAATTCGGTACAAACTGACTAAGAAAGAAAGAGTATGGTATGACGGAGACTAAATGTTCTCTATGAATTTATGACAAGACTTCAAAATGTTTTGTACCCCAAAGATGTCTCTGGGGTACCCACCGGTCTTAGTCCGAGACGGCACGTGTTGACGGGACCATTCTTTTCCGGGTCGCACCGGAGAATCTCATTTATCATTAGTAACGATTGTGGATAACTTGTGAAGGAGTAATGATACATCATACAAAGTAAGTATACACAATGGTCAGTATTAGGAGTAATTTTTGACATACTCCATCCGGAATGATTAAAGAGATGGAATAATGTTTTAATGACTTCGATAAAATAAATAGATTTTAGTATGTTAGTCATATGAATTAAAGTCTCGGGGATTGGACTCTGAAATAGAGGGGAAGGTCTGTTATGACGTCGACATTCCCCATAATCTCGGTAACATCAGATTGATGTAACGAAATATCTACTCTTTCGGTTCGGGGTCTCTCCCTTTCAATGATTAGATTCTAGTATATCAGTGTTCATTGTATGTGTATTCGGTCACAGGTCTGGAGGTTCGATCACCAGAAAAGTAATAAGGTTCGACGACGGGTCGAAAGACCAATACTGAGACAGTGAAATTGAGAGACTCGAAGTGAAGGAATAGTCGTTTTACACCTATTAATTAGTATAAGGTCTCCCAAGAGAACTTTCAGTTTACCCATTACAATCTTCGTGAAACATTTGACAGTTATATTTTACGTTCCCTGATAGTAGTAAGCACCGACTACTCCCAGGAAGGAAATACTAGGGACCTAGTATGACAACCATAGTATGAGAACCATAGAGGGACCCAGTGTAATACAACGTCAATTCAAATAAAGTCAGAGAAACTTATTAAAAATTCGTCTCAGGAGAAATTGTATTTCTAGATCCTGTTCCAGGTCGTATCTCCTTTACGAGTTATATATACACAATTTAACGTGTCCTACTAGTGTCCAGGACTAAGTCCACAGAGAACTCGTAAATAACATGTGATCCGAGACACGATTCGTGAAAGTACAGAATATAACGTAACGACGACGATTCAGCGAAGTCAACACAGGCTGAGACACGCTGGGGTATCTGCCGTCGGGTGGTCCGAGAGGACTGAGACCATAAGAGGTCCGTTCTTGTGACCTCACCCAACGGTAAAGGAAGAGGTTACGTACTTTCACTTTCACTTCAGCGAGTCAACACAGGTTGAGAAACGCTGGGGTACCTGACGGCGGATGGTCCGAGGAGGCGGGTACCCTAAAAGGTCCGTTCTCATGACCTCACCCAACGGTAACGGAAGAGGCCTATAACGTAATCCTCGACAGATATAAAATTTCGTATACGAATATGAATTCTGAAGTGGACACCAGGTCACTAATTCTTAGGCGTGGGGTTGAAGATTTTCTTCTTAGACGGAGGGTTACGTCCCCAGTGTCCAAGTTAGGGACCAGAACCTTGATTCTATGGTGTACGACGTCCCGTTGATCCGGATACACGGTGTTGATCTCTCGGGAACATGACGTTGTTCTCTTTGTCGATCTCTTTACATACGGCGTTGGTCTCTTTCGGGTGACCGGTGTTACTTCTCGGACGTACGATATTATTTTTGGGTCACGTCGGTTTTTTTTTCTCACTTCACATACGAATAAAGGGGTTTCTGGAGTCCTTCCGGTCTCATCTGTCTCTTCCGAAGTACCTCCTCTGTACCCGTGTTTCCTTTCTCATACTTTGGGTACCCGTCTTCTGGTTCGGAACTTAGACGTGAGATGGGTTACATCGACACATCGGTACACTAAAGGGTGTAGAGGTTCGGAGTAAACATAGGTCTTGAGAAAATCTGTTGGTCCCCCGTGGATTACTTGGACTTATCCTACTCTATACCCCGTTGTTGGTTCTTTAGTTCGATTCTCCACCCACCGACACGTGTGACGGGAGTTCTCAGGGAGTCTGTCAGAGACAAGAGAGAGACCTTTGTTAAAAGGTCTCACCTAATTTTACTCTAAAATTTTACATGTTCGGTTAAGTATTAAGAGAGGAAATTATTTGTGCTTTTACTCTAAGTATCATCATAGGTCCTCTCTCTTCTACCCTTTAATGAGGTCTCCTGTTAGTTACCTAAGATAAATATCCTGTTTTCGAAAGAGTCTGTTTTTTTTTTTTTTTCTGAAACGGATCGCAGGGGGAAGGGAGTATTACAATAAACCAAGAATACCGTCGGGACGGATTACTTGTACCATCTACTACTAATCGTAGAGGTAGATTATAGCTTCGAGTCTCTTCACTTTTCTGAACGGGTTTAATACGTCGGCCGTTCAGTACCGGGGTCCAGACAGACGAGTCAAGACGTAGAATCGTTCGTCGAAACTCCCTCTCGTCATAACCCCCGAATATATCACGACAGGGGACAAAGTTCACGTCTCACAATTTAAATTTTTTCGAATCCTAACGCCTTTCGTCACATCAGGACCCATTTCTTGTGTCAGACCACAGTCTAAATCTTAGGTCAGAGTCGAAGTGGAGAACGGTCGACACTTATATCGGAACCCGTTTAACGAGTTGGAGAGACTCCCGGAGACGTTTTAACCCTTGGATTATCATTGGAAGAGTTACCTCAACAATCCTTCTAATCACCCCATTACACAGATTCCTGAATCAAAATTTATGCACAATAAGTTATCTATGTTGGAATAAAAACATCTCTGAAAAGAGGTGAATGATGAAGAAAAATATAATTCTTTTTCTTCATTCAACCATTAGTACTTATTTTTGTCAACATATTTTCAGTCTTGAAAGGGTTACTTAATCATATAAAGACCTAAGAACATTACTGGAAATAGGAAAAGATACAGAGGTATTTTGAAAGGACATCACTCGACTTTAAACGGTATTAGCTGGGTACAAAACTATGATGGGTAGCAAAAAAAGGTAGGTAAAAACCCTAATTTCTTCTTTTTCTCGTCGTATATCTTTACCAAACACATAAAATTTCTGTTACTTTACGTCGGTTACGACTAGTTCAGAATACTTCTGTCATTCCCCTATAGTCTTCCATTGAGGTTATAAGGACATTTGGGGGAGTGATAGACTACGGACTTGGGTGATAAGTACATGATAATACATCAATCACGAGGTAATTACGAGATCAGGTGGGAGGGGATACTTTCAATTTAAGACTTTTGGTAATGTCCTTACAAACCATTTCACGGAAATACCAACTCCCTGACTCACGAATATGTATAAATACAGATCATTTTATTATTTTAATCGAATGGTTCATTTTTCTAATAGTTACAGTAAAATATGAAGAACTTAATCATTACTACTATAACTTGTTAGTTAAAGGGAAATGGAAAAAATAACGAATTTTAAAAATCTGAGGGGAGACGTCGGTTTCTCTACGACTATTTAAACAAAACGAAACCGTATCTACCGTATGTCTGTTTCTTCGTAAGAAAACCCTGGACCGTGAGGAAGGTTTGTAAGTCACGGACAGACTAAAATACGGAGTCTTAACGACTGAGGGTGAAGAACCTGGGTGGTGCCAGAGTCTCAGTACCCCGTTAAACCGTCGAATTCTACTTTCTCCGGAACTCCCATCGAAAGTTAAGTAGAGGAAGGATGTCGACTCAGTCAGAAAGAGTCTATGGTGATAGACTATAGGTCCTAATAACGGAATCGAGACGGGTACTTTTAGGGTAAAGTTGTATGTAGGTTATTATGTAGGTTGTATGTAGGTTGTGCTGGTGGTGGTACTCACCGAGAAACCGAGGATAATGAGTTCAGATTTTTGTTTGATGGAGTCACCATTTCTTAGGTAGACGGTCACGTCTTCCAAGTGACTCTGTACCCAAGTTAAGGACCCAGTCCTTCTAGAGGACCTCCTCCTGTACCGTTTGGTGAGGTCATAACGGACCTCTTAGGGTACCTGTCTCCTCGGACCGCCCTATGTCAGGTACCCCAGCGAGTCTCAACCTGTACTGACTCGTGTGTGTGTTGTTGGAGGGAAGAACTCCGGATCCCCGAAGGAAAGAGAGAACAGAAGGGAACAACGAGGATTCTAGAGTCACAATCCGGTCTTTTACAGTCACTAGTGGAGTGGGTAGTTAGGTTCCCTCCCTGAGGACTTCCAAGAAAGACGGAGTTCAACGACACCGAACTTTCTTCATCTAGGACGAAGGAACTGGTATCAACTGGGTTACTTCCTATTCTTAACTACAGTCTCAGTTTTCTAAACAATAATACACAATCTGGAAATGCACCGAGTGATTTATAAAGAGGAGCATATAAGGGTACCTACCACGAAATTCCATCCATAATAATCAAGGAAAAACGTAAATCATTCACCACCTGGACTCTAAACTTGGATTTAGACAGACTAAAGTTTGGAGAGGTGAAAAGATCTTCCTCTCCCTCTACATCCCTTTTCACGATACGTCTCTTTTTTGAACATATTAGTATTATTATCGATGACAAATCATTGATGTATAGTTCGTAACATGTCTCCCGGAATGTACGTAATAGAGTAACATCAGAGTATTGGTCGAGAAAGGACCACCGAGTCTACCATTTCTTAGGTGGACGTTACGTCCTCTGTGTTCAAGCTCTACACCCAAGTTAGGAACCCACCCCTTCTAGGGGACCTCTTCCTTTACCGTTGGGTGAGGTCATAAGAACGGACCTTTTAGGGTATCTGTCTCCTGTGACCACCCGATGTCAGGTGCCCCAGTGTTCTCAGTCTGTGTTGAATCACTGATTTAGTGGTGGTGGTGTCAGAGTATTATCGAGACACTGTTTACAAGTTAAAAAAGGGGTTAAGTTTTCGACTTTGTTCACTTCGAGCCTTTAAACAGGTTCTTGGTTCAGACATTCAATTCACACCATTCGTCCCAAACTGGGTCCGGAAACATTGTAGTTTTAGACATGAAACCCCTAAGGGACCACCAGGTCACTGGTTCCGAGACACGAGGGTTACGGCCCCGGGACTCAAGGTAGGAAGTAGTTTCTTGATCTAGGGTGTTTAACGCTGATTCTCAAGTATACGGTGTTATTTCTAGGACGTACGGTGTTATCTCTAGTTTCTAGGTCCCACGGTGTTGATTTTCGACCACGACGGTTTATTTATTTATTTAAAAAAATTTAACCATGAAAATTAGTGATATGAGATACTGAAAGTACTCGAGTACATATACTTTTCGGAAGATATTGGATTTCTCATACGTCTTTTATACTCAGTTAGTATGATGAAATATCAAGGATTCATTATTTCGATAAACACATATTAAACTTATAACAGATAGAAGAGGTGACCTGACTATTCAAAGTATTGCACAGGATCGTGTCTCATTAATGGTTTTTGTAAAAAAACTTGCTGACTTACCTACGTACCAGGACGGAAAACGGATACGGTATTGTAAGAGTCGGAATGTTAACCTAACTAGGTAAATAATTAGGTAAACTGTTTACAATTCACTCGGACCGTAAGTACAACTTTGTCAAGTGTCGAAGCTGGAACTTGAAATACTAACTTCGTCACTCTTGTCTTGAGTCCTGAAGAATAATGACTAATAAAAAGACCTACTTGTTGTGACTATGTTTAGTTTGAACGATGTCAAATCCTACAGGAGTTTATTCCTCAGAAAGAACGACCTTTTTATTACAGTATCCCAGTCAATTCTAGGGTAAAATTACAAAATATGTAAAGGAGAATCGTAGTATTGTAGAATTGTAGTATTTTCCGAGTTCGGTCTTACTAGGAACCACCAGTAAATTAGACTGGAGGAGCATAACACATATCCCTTCTACTTCGGGTCTCTTCCTTACTGAACGAGTACCTGAGTCAACGGTCAATGACTCGACTCTGATCTCGGGTCAAAAGTCACGAGAGCAACGTCTGAGTAATAAGAAAGTAAGTTGTTTATAAGGAGTTCGTAGGTAAAACACGGTCCGTGGTCCCCATGTTTGAACTCAGAATGTTTCAAGGAGGTCCCTGGGTACTCGAAGTCCCTCGAGTATCAGACTTCTCTGTCTGCTCATTTGTTAATGTTACGTCACGCCATTCCCGTCACTATCTCCCTCCGTGTCCTGGTACTTCAAGTCTTTTCGCGACTGCCGAGGAGTCTCAGTCCATCTAAAGTCTCTTCGGTACTGACTTCTTCTTGACTTTTCCGTCTTTTCTACTTCGGACTCACAAGGTTTGTCTTACTAAACGCACACATTTCCGGAACTCCGTACTTTGTCGTCCCAGAAAGTGTCCTTTACGTTCGTCATGACATACCAAGACGTCCGGTCTCCTCGGTCTAGTTCCTCTTTAGTAATTAACTCTTGTCTTCTTGTCACATAAATGGTTCCAACCTACAAGGGTAGAAAAAAGGAACGGTTTAGAAAGTAAGTTTAACAAGTTTATAGGCATACATGGGCCTTTAGGTAGGTTGTTTTTTATTGTCCACAAACCCTCGTCCGTGGAGATCGACTATTTACGTGTATTAGTGTCGGTTCAGATATCTCTACGTCTTGGTTCCTCCGGCTTATTGATACTAGGAAGATGGTTTACTTGACTAAAGGAATTAGGTGGGGGCGGGTCCCACGGACCGAACGTTCCATCAAGTCAAGTTTTCTGACCTGAACCGTGAACGGACCACCAGGTCACCAATTCTTATCGGTACGTTTCGTCCCCTGGGACCAAGTTAGGGAACAGTCCCTTAATTCAGGGGTGTTCACGTCTTGTTGATTTGGGTGAACGATGTCGATGTCGATCTCATCGAGACGTTGATGACTTCGGAAAGATCCTGGACACACGGCATTGGTCTCAGGTACTCGGTGTTTCTTTCTAGGGTGTACTACGTTACTTCTAGGGTGTACGACGTTGGTTTATTTATTTATTTATTTTTAAAATTTTTCTGACTCGATCTCTGAGTAAAGTCGTCATAGCAGTGGAGAAACTCTAAGTCAAATAAGTCGATGTCTTTCCCAAATGGATTGAGTATCAAAGACCCTCTTAATTTACTTTATCGTACGTTGTGTCGTAATCCGTGTAGTATTTACGAGTCATTTATGATGAACTTTGGCCTAGACATATATACACATACACAAATGTTTCTATATGTATAGTTTCTATCTCTCTCTTTATAAAAGTCGGAACTCTTATTTTCAACATGGAAGGGGTCGTGGATCAGGACTCGGACCTTGTTATCCGGGAAGTCTTTTGCGAACGTATTAATCTATTTTTATGTTGTAACACTCCAATATAAAACGTCTTCTCTTAAACGACCTATTTGATTTCTTCTAGAGAAGTCCCCGTCTTTAAAGATGGTGAAAGTTACCTTTTCAAAACATCTGTAAACATTTTCTGAGGCTAGGGAACACATCTCTTAGAATTTGTTTTGAATTTCAAAGAACTTCTGAGTACGAGACATGCTTCGACATTTCACGTCACCTTATACCCAAACAAAACTTTAAGCAGACAGAGGCGACAAGGATTAGTCGACACTCGTGAATGAAAAGGGACTCCAGTTACACAAACGGAGATCGTCAGTTAGATAGGTCGACAATACTTTGGTCACCTGGATGCAGGGTGAATGAACGGACGGTAGAATGGACAAGTTAAGGAAAGAAAAGAAAGACAGACGGTCAGATAGACGCACAGACGGTTTATCTGGTATCAGTGAGTCTATAAATTGTTGATCATTTTTCGGAATATCCCATCATTCATCGTGACCTATTCTTAGAACTCAGTCAGTAAAAAGACTTAGACACATAGAAATGTAAGAAATTCCTTTCTTTGTGACATGTGTATCATCCACAAGTTACTTTCAAACGACTTACCATCTGACCGTACTCCTGGTCCATCGTGTGATTAATAATAATTGACTATAGTACTAATACTAATCATTTTGGTAATTTTAATAATAAAAACGACGGCAACTTAGCTAAGAACATCACCCAGGGAGTAAGTAAAACATCCAAAGGTAAAGATTAGTTCAAATGGGATTCTTCGTGTATCAGTTCAAACGGTTCTTTCACTCGTAATTTGTTATCGGATATGTAAACTTCATCCTATCTTATGTTCGGGAAGTAAATTTATAAACGTCCCTTGGAGATGACACGGTCACACTCACGATCTACGGTCCGATGTTTGTTCTACATTAGGAAGTTTCTCGAGTCCCAGATTAATCTTTCTGTTCTTTTATTTCGTAGACGAAAAGAATAAAATAACATGAACTTAAAAGTTTCATTTATGACATCTTTTACATCTTTTGGGTCTCCTTCATTTATTCGTTATTTTTGTATGTAGGTACTAGATGGAGGGTTTCAACTGGTAACAGTTGTAAAAATATATAAAGGGAGGTCGAATAAAAAAGGACAAGCACTTGTTACTGAGGACGAGAGCGAAGGTGTAGGGACGACGGGGACCTCTCTAGGAACGGTAGTCAAGCATGAACTCTGGACCTTTCCGGTCGACCTAGTCCGGAGAACCCAAACCCGTAGACAGGTCTCGCTAAGAAGGAGTCCGGGTCGTACAGATTCATAGGTGCTAGATGTCTACCAGGGTTACCGAATGGTCAGTCTCCGGGCTCGTCGTCCGACAAGGAGTCGGGACGACCCGACAGGAGTCTTTCAGACTCGGTCGACCTGTGTCTCCAGGAAACAGAGTCCTACAGAAAGGTCGGTTCAAAAGTACCAGTTCAGACTCTCGACTATCTTAATTGTAAGTGAACAGCACGTGTGTGTGTGTGTGTATGTGTGTAGAGAACACTGTAGACGTGGTAAGTCACTGAAGACATGGAGTACACTTAAGGTCAAAGAAAGACAGACTAAAACATGAAACTGTTACCGGTAACGACAATGGTAATCGGGAGGACAGTGGACAGTGTGGACAAACATAGTGATTAAGTTACTAAGGGGTTAAGTTAGTTGGTGTTCAGGACGTGTAAAATTACACGGGGAAAAATTGCGTTTCGGACTCTAAAGTTTTCAAGTACACCAGGGACCCCGGTGACCATAATAATGGACGACTGGTTGACTGTGAACTGGGAAACGTCGCTCCCGGTCATGTAGGAAATACGTGCGTTCTCTGGAGCCAAGTTTTTTGTAGAGACGGTGACTGAGTGACACACTGAAACCCTTTTGATGGACAAAAGAGACCCAGAGTCAAAGGGATAGTCATCTTACTCTCCCAACTTAAGATTTGGGGGAAATGAACTACTCCGGACCTTATCAGACCTCTTTCTCGTCTTTCTTTCCTCGGACTCAGTTTGAAACGGTATCAAGTATTGACCGGGACGGTACAATATAGGAAAAAGACCTGGAGTCAAAAGGGTAGACATTTACTCTTTGTCCTTTGGTAAACCTCGATCTACTCATAAGTCCCGGAAAAGTCAAGTCTGTAAGTTTCCTAGATTCGAAATGAAAGGACCCCAACGATCCGTGATGAATTTTGCACTCGATCTTCTGGAAGATGAATGATCCAAGTACCCTCCTTGACCCCACCCCTTATCCTCATTATGTTCTTATTAGTCAAAACTGTAGTGTTTTAGGATCCAAGTTTAGGACTGAAACGGTGAATTATCGACACACTGGAGTCTGTTTAATACGTTGAAAAGACTCGAAGTCAATATAATAGACATCTGACCCTTTTATTATTGATGAAATGTTCACCTCCACTCTTAACCTCACAATTTGATAGTACGGATCACTCATTTTAACCCGAATTATTTCCAATGAATTTCGTAGTCTATGATAATCGATATTTTTGTTCTCAAGTTTTCCACCTTTAAGTCAAGGTATTTCTTTACTTTTCTGTCTTGTTAAGAGAATTAACAATTATCAAAAATTAATTTTCTCATTGTGTTCAGTAATATCTTTCATTTTTTTTAATTTCAGTAGACTTTAAGGTAATAAATGGTAAATATAAAAACCACATAAAAACAGATGAGGAAAGGAGACACGTACTTATATAAAGTGTGTCACTGGTGTATACGGAATATACATTAAAATATGGAAAGTGTTGATTCGAATCTAGAATTTGTAAAGGGGTACTGTAATTTTTGAAAGGTTTGTAAGATACTTACACAGTATAAAGTGAAGTAACACGGAGATGACAACCTATAAATCCAAACGAAGGTTACAAAGGTTAATGATTATTGTGTGGGATAGAGGTGACTGGAAGTGTAGGTAAAAAATCGGTAGACGGGGATGTAAGTACAGAACCTGGAATAACACTGGTCTTTGATGAGGTAGAGACTCGAGAGTTCGGGTCTGAGGGGCGAGACACTGACGCCGAAGGATAGGAGGTTGAGAGTGGAAGACAATGAATTTCATGTGACCAAGAAACTAGGAGAGGTAAAAAAAAAAGGGTCAGTTGACCGAGGAAGGATTAAGAGTACCAGGTAAGAAGGAGGGAGGAAGTAGGGAAGAAAATACTCGGTCCGTGACATGGTTCACGTCCCCAATATTTCAACATCCACACTTAGGTAGTTGAACGACTGAGGGAACGGGTAACGGAAAGACGTTTTCGAGGTAGACATGGTATGTTTGGAAAGTGACAGTGAAAGTGAAACGTAGGGTTTAATGGAAGAACTTGGAATGTGTTGAAGGAGAGAGTCGGTGTCAAGAGGTTTTGTATCGAGTACTGACAGAAAGTAAAGGGTCCAGAAGTAGGGGGGGAGTTGGACGGTATCGTCGGAAGGTGGGGGTCGTGAGGAGACTCAGTACTTTAACCAGAGGTTTGATGTTTTATGTTACTTACGAAAGGTCTCAAACGGAATAAACCGGAGGTTTGGTGAAAACTGTGATTGACATATTGGAACCCTCTCAGTGAGTTGGAGAAACTTGACGTCAAAGGAGTGGTCACTTTCTCTCTATTATCTCACAAAGACTAACTTGACAACTCTCTAAGTTATTTTATTATGTATTTCTTTTTTTAGGTGACGATATGTCATCTGTAGTTTGTTTTTAATTCAAGACTGTATCGTAACAAAGGAACCAGGGACTGTTAGTCTTTTTCCAAACAAAACCGATCATATTGGTAAGAGAAGAGAACTTTTCCTAGTAAAGGGTCATGTTAAGTTAGTAAGTAAGTTTTTTTTTTAAAACTCGTGGACGATACACGAACAAGATCCCCAATGTCTATGTCGTTGCTTGTATTGCCTCTTCGTGACACACAAGAGTCCTTCGTTTAGATTACCACTCCTCTCCTTCTCTCTGTTACTTATTTGTATATTTGTTCTTTACTTAGTTGTGACTTTTCATAATATTTTGTAATTAGTAGGTTTTCAAGTACTTCCTTGGAAATCTCCACTACTTTTATAAGATATTTAACACCACCACCAGTGTCTCCATATATATATAAAATTTTAGGTTACTTATTGTGTGAAGTTTACTCATAAAATACATATATTTACTAGTTTTTCCAACTAATTTTTTAATTTAGTCCTGAAGGGACCGTCATGTCTCGAATTGTGGGACGGGAAGGTGACATTGTCTTGATTCTAGGGTGTACGGTACACCGCACCGGTTTTTTTTTTTTTTTTAATTTAGGATGTTTTCCTGTCTATATATACACACACACAGATTCAAGTCAGGTTGGTAAGTTATTAAGAAATCATCCGTGAACAGATTCAGTCCGTGACTGAAACTGTGACCTTTGTCTCCTCTTAGTCCATTTATCTGTTGGTATCAGATAAGTGACTGATTGTGTTTCCATCGTGTCTCCAATTCCCTGAATCACCTTCGGATCCGTTCCGAAGGACCTCTTCCACTGTAGTCCGTCTCGTCTGAAAAGATGTCTATTCCATAACTTAAAATAAGTACTTATTGACAGAGTCCCAAACTCTGAACCTCGGGGAAAAAGAAACTAAGGTTCCTAATAAAGTCGACTGAGTAACCTTTTCTGGCACTACGACCCTTTCTAACTCCCGTCCTCCTCTTCCCCTGTTGTTTCCTTTTCTACCGACTTACGGTAGTGGTTAAGTTACCTGTACTCAAACTCGTTCGAGGTCCTCTACCACTTCCTGTCCCTTCGGACCACACGTCGTCAGGTACCCCAGTGTTTCTCAGTCTGTGCTGACTCGTTGACTTATTGTAAAGTCTTTATAGACAACTATTGTAGGAAGTCTTAAAATGAGAACGGTGTGTCCCGTTCCTCTCAAGTCAGGAACCCGTATAAGAGGTAAAAGGTTGTACTCTTTAACACCACACCCATTTCGGTAGGGTCCGTCCGTCCCGCTCCTACCCCCTCTAATTGTCAGTCTTCGAGTCGGAGAGTCCCAAGTTGTGTTTCCTATCGACTCCAGTCAGTCTTTTACCCCCTGGTGGTTGTACGTGAACCTTCCCCGAATACGGACAGTTTTCCACGGGGGGTGTCGTTCAGTCACTTCGACTCCCGAAGTACGTCGAGTAGGAAGTCGGTTGAGGATTTGTATGGAGGACATACGGGGAAGGGGACAGAGAGGTACTGGGAAAGACGTTTCGTCCGGAGAGGTGAAAAGTGGTTCTATTGATATCGGAGGGTCTACCGAGACTGAAATCAAACAAACCCCCCATAAAAACAGAGGTTAGAGGAGAAACCAATCAAAGTATCATGTAAGAGGTGTAAAAAACGACTTCACGAGAAAGGTTATGGTCCCGGTCTAGAACAAAGAGGGAGAACACAAGAAGAGACGGAGGGGGACGAATGTCGGTTTCCGGTCCAAGGAATCGGGGACGGACGAAGGGTCGGAGGGAAATTGGTGAGAGGGGAAGTGTGAAGGGTCAAAGGACTTCTGCGGTGACGACTGACACAGTATTGACCCTTGGAAACAACATCGACAAGAAGAACGGACCTTGTGGGAAGAGAGGTAGGGGTGGGTAGACTATTTAAGAATGAGTAAGAACTTTTGGGATGAAGTCAAAGTGGAAGAGGGACTAGGAAAGGACAGGTCAGACGAACAGACCCGAATAAGTAAGAAAGGAGACGTGGTAGAGACGCCGAATAAGAGTTATACAATGAACATAGTGTATAATCCCTTAACTCATAATCTTTCTCCTTTCCCGAATACTTACGAAAGTTCCACCTTCATCATGAGTTTAGGACTAAGGATCTACTCTCGGGATAGGTGACGTGGGAGTTTCTTAATTAGTATAAAATGTGTGCGTGTGTGTGTGTGTCTTATGAAACACCTGATTTTTGTCATGGTAGCCTGTAGACAGGAGTCTATTTATTCGAGACGGTATTAAGAGACTACAAGGACTCTGTAAGGTCCCGCCTCTTCCTCTCGAGGGTCTAGGAGACTCGAGACTATAAGATACTTTGTGTGTTTTAAAATGATAGTGTTAATCACGAGTGTAAAAGGGAGGACTCAAGTGATCACAAAAATCCAACTGTCCTTCCCTTGTTCGTAAATAACGTGTAGAAGATATATGATCCCCGTTACGAAATGTACGGAATAGAGTGACTTAAGAGTCTTGTTAAAAACGTTCTACAGAAAACGACAGGAGTAAAGTATCCGTTCCTTTAATTAAACATCTGTCTCATTTGATGATTGGGTCCCAGTGTCTCGGGTCCCTCCTTCCTCGACTCTAAACTTGACAAGTTCCGACCCCGTCCACTGACTCCAGATGGATGGAGGGGGGGGTTGAGGTAGGGGGCGGGGGCGGTGCGGAAGGGTGATCCACCTCGGAGAATGGGGCCAGATCCTCGAGGAGCGCGTCCATCTAGACCGCGACGCGGGCGCGGGGGACGTGCGTCCACCGGCCGTCGTCACCGTCGAACTGTCGGGAAAGTAGAACGTCTCCAACCACAGGAGTGCGGGTGTGAACTTCTCGTCGTCAGGATCGGTCTACAAGACGCGACAATTGCGGAGACGGACCCGAGACCCCGCTACCGACTCTAGTGCCCGTGGGGCGTGGACTGACAGAGAGTAAACGCTGGAACCCCTACTATTACTGGCGTCGGTTACCAATCCCTGGCGCGCGACGCTCACGACCTCCTGCCTCTTCCGTCCCAGGGATTCCTCATCCCCGCACCTCCTCGTCTACTCCGACCGGAGACCCTGCGCCTCTCGGACGAGTGACAACCACGTCGGCCGAAGTTTCACGAGAGTGTACGAAGGAAGGTAGTAGGAAGACTGCCAGGTAGGAAGATGCGGGAAAGGGAAACAAGTACTTAGGAAGGAGGGCAGATAGGTAGGTAGGTGACCCGAATACGACTTGGTATTGTCATACTATATACAGATTGTCTTTGTGGATCCCTCCTTCCCACGGGTCTTCTTTGATTTAGTCGTACTCTAGACTTCTTTCCGAAAGACTTTACGTACTGTTCCACTCGGTCCCTCCTTCTTTACCCCTCTCTCCTCGTTTTCCTTATGATACACGTTTCCGGGTCTTCTCCCTCTCTGAACAGTGAATTATAGAGAAGATAGTATTGGGTTATGGTACATTAGTCACAGTAAAGCGAACAACACTCCGATCATTTCGAGTTTCTCCTCTTTTTTCGTGGTTATAATCAACTAGTAGGATAAAACACGATTCGTGACACGGTTCTTGAATCGTACGTAATATAGTAGACTAGGAGTAGGATTTACATATTGCACCCACAATAGAACACTCTGAATGAAACGCCTGAGACTCTTTGTCTTACTGAAGGGTTCCAATGTCTCTACCCTGTTCCTGATCTTGAATTCGGAAGAGCAAGGTCACGGAAGAGACGTGGAATAAGTTGATAAATCGATCAGTCGTAGATAAAAAGTTCCAGGATGATACACGGTCCGGGACCCGATCGACGACTTCTATGTCACCTCTTATTCCGACCGTTAAGAGGACGAGAGTACCCCGAGTGAAAGATCAACCCCTTTTAGCAATTCCTTCGTTTGTCTATAGTTATTACTATCCGTAAAATTTTTCATTGTGTTCCAATACTGAATCTCTCAACCTCTCTCTACCGTCCTCCGACTATCCTACCCTTTCCCCTCCCTTCAGGAGGAGTTCTCCTCAATGACCAACTCTATACTTACTTTTCGGAACATGACTAAACCTCTGTTCACAAGGTCCGTCTTCGTTATAGTTTCCATTACCGAGTCTCTTCCCCTTACTCCCACAGAATAACGTTGTAACTTTTCTGTTGGTTACACCGAACTCGTCTCACTCGTTTCCCCTGTTACAGTCCTCTACTCTCTAGTTCCGAACATTCAGTACCCTTCTTAAATATTTACCACGTTACCCTTTGGGAATTTCCCTCACTGTAATAACCTAAATATAAAAGTTTTCCAGTGAAACCAACAACACCCGATTCAACTCCTACAGTTGTATTTTAGTTAATTCCAATAACTCAAGAGTCAATTTTAAAGAATTAGACCTCAAGTATCTTCTCTAGGATCGATATTTATATTCAAACCCTAGTATATTCGTCGTAAAATTGGGTACATCTGTCTACTCAAAAAAAAGATTCTCCCTCTCCTCTAACCGGCTCTTAGTTAGTTCATGGGGTCCGGACCTCTTAACGTTGAGACTCTCCACCCGTCTCTTTCACCTCCGTCATGTCACCTTTAAACGACACACTGTGTCCCTCGAGTCAGGTCACGAGACACTGTTGGACCTCCCCATCCTACCCCACCATTTACCCCCCCCTCCAAGTCCTCCCTCCCCTGTATACACATGGGTACCGACTAAGTACAACTACATACCGTCTTTGGTTGTTGTAACTTTCGTTAATAGAAGGTTGATTTTTCATTTTTTTTTAAATTTAGTTTCGTAATTAGTTTTATCGTTAAACGTGTCTAAATCCCATAAACGACCGAATTTTTTTTTTTCTTTCACCTCCGTCGTTTCCTTTTGTTACTGACCGAGAATTTCTCGAAATTTCTCGAAGGGAATCCTAAAATCTAAACAATGGGTAACCGTTCCGTCAGAAGAGAATTTCCATCACGGTATTTACGTTACGTGGATTGTAAAGGACTAGTAGACGACACCTGTCTTACGACACGGTTCAAAACCGCTCTGTTTCGGTCGATCCTGGACTAAGAACCGGAGGTCCTTAAGAACTCGGTGGACCTCTCTGTCTGGAAATCCGTTTATTGAACCCTTGAGCCTCCGGACTTAAACCAAGGGATTTTCTCTGTTCTTACCCTTAAGGGACTGTCATGCCACCTATCCTGAAGTACGAGAATGACGGTCCCTAGACCGAAATTAGGGACCAACCCCTTGATTCTAGGGTATTCGGTACATCTCACCGGTGTGTGTGTGTGTTTTGGTTTTGTTTGTTTTTTTGTTCTGCTCTAGTCGTTCTCGTGTCTCGGTATTTCTACACTGTTTGTCACAGGTCACCGAAGTGAACGTAGTAGAATACGATGAGAACGGTTTTGTCATGATAACGTTAGAGGTGAAGTGTCTTCTTCCTTGACTTAGAATTCCTATCACCATTGAACGGGTTCCTATGTGTCGACTGACATTTCGGTCCAGACAGAGTGAAATCTCGGGTCACGAATTAGTAAGAAATTTTAAGACACTGAGAGACTATCCCGACCTCGTAAGGACCCTTCTACCTCCCGGGTCCCTTGTTCCGTGTTCCTCTCTTTTACTTTTCCACCCTTCCCGGTTTAAGTTCCAGGTCCGGAACTTACGGTCGTCCTTAAACCTAGACCAAGAAGACAGGTCCCAAAAAGTTGGAGTCACGACAACTGTAAACTCCAGTCTATTAAGAAACAACAAAACCCCTCCCCTCCCCCAGATAGGAAACATAGCATCCTATAAATCGTCAAAAATCAGTAATCTACCTCTTCCGTTACCGTGGGGTGAGGTCATGAGAACGGACCTTTTAGGGTACCTGCCTCCTCGGACCATCCGACGTCAGGTACCCCAGCGATTCTCAGACTGTACTGACTCTCTGAAGTGAAAGTGAAAAGTGAAAGTACGTAACCTCTTCCTTTACCGTTGGGTGAGGTCACAAGAACGGACCTCTTAGGGTCCCTGCCCCCTCGGACCACCCGACGGTAGATACCCCAACGTGTCTCAGCCTGTGCTGACTTCGCTGAATCGTCGTCGTCGTCGTCGTCGTCGTGAAGAAAGAGGGAGGGGATGTCTACACTGTTAAATTTTATAGAGGCACGTACGAATTAACACAGACTGAGACGTTGGGTACCTGACATCGGGTGATCCGAGGAGACAGGTACCCTAAAGGATCCGTTCTTATAACTTTATTCATCGGTAAGGGAAGAGGTCCCCTAGGAGGACTGAGTTCCTAGCTTGGACGTTGAGGAAGTAACGTCCGTCTAAGAAATGGCAGACTCGATCGTCTGTAACGGTATACAGGGAGACCCCTAACACACGTCTTGACCAGAGGTCAACTCTTATCAACGACATCCGTGGCCACCCCAAGTCTCAAAACTTTCCTTACACTCTACTATTAATGATCCTCATGTGGGAATTGTGATCATTGGAGATGGTAATAATATGAGTTTTAGTTATGGTAATAATATGAAGGGACCAGGTCCTTCGAGGGTGTACACTCTTTAACATAATACAAAGTGAAGACTATTTAACCTTAGTAGACATAATGAAACCATTGTAAGAGCGTTTGGGACAAGAAAAAAACACTTTGTTCATCCAATTCAATTTGTACACAAAGAGTTTCCGTGACACGGAAGAAACATATAAGAGTCACGGATTGTCTGACTTACAATTTACTCACCTACATAAAATTTAAAAATAATAAATGTATTAACGTAAATAGAAATCCTGTAGTACGACTGTAGTCTCTAAACCGTCTCCAGACTATATGTGTCATATTCTATTCGTAGAAACGTTCCTTTCTTTCTACAGAAAATTAGAAAACTGGGATTTTAAGATGTTTAACTATTTTAAGTATCTGAAGCAAATGTCCAAATAAAAGGTCTACCCATCCGGGTGTGCTAAAAAAACACGTAAGTGTCTCAAAAGGAGTCAGATTCTTAAACCCTGAAGGGACCACTACGTCACCAATTCTTAGGCGGACGGTTACGTCCCCTGTGCCCAAGGTAGGGACCAGGTCCTTCTAGGGTGTGTGGCTCCCCGTTGATTCGGACACACGGTGTTGATGACTCGGACACGACATCTCGGGTACTCAGTGTTGGTGACTCGGGTACCGTTGTTGATGACTTCAGGTACGTGGGATCTCGGACACAGGGTGTTGTTCTCTTCGGCGGAGTCACTTTTCGGACACATGACGTTGTTCTCACATCAAGGTCGAAGGACGTCGATGTCTTTCGGTCCCGTGTCGCTGTTTCTGGATCGTACCGGTTTTTTTTTTTTAGACAGTCTTAAATGACAAGTAACAAGTGACATATTTCGTTAAACCCCATTGTTATATTAAATTAAGTTGTAAATGACTCGATAAGGATCCTTAATCTATGGTCCTCTCCTTACTTCCGTGTCAAAGACGGGAGGTCTACGTGGATTAGTTTGCCCTACAGTCCGAGTGGTCCCGGACGGACTGGAACAAGACAGGGAATGGACGTCACATTGGAACCCGGTTAGTCCCGGTATAATTCTGAAAACATCCGGGATCCGTGAATACGGGAGTACCCGGGGTTGGAGGTAAAAATTTTTTTCATAAATTTATATATAAAAAGAGACGTACCGTATTTCTTTTTACATTACGTCCGACCTAAGTAATAATATATAGTAAAATTTTAAGACTAAATTTTTCTTTAATTACAATTTTGTAAAAGAACCCGGGATTTGTGGCAGATGACACGGATTACATATTCAACCGAGACCCCGGTTAATGACTGGAGTGGATCAAGAGTAATGGAAGTAAAATTTTAAAATTAAAACTTCCCAACAATATTCCAAATGAACTCTATGAATCTTCGACGTACTCCCGTCTTTGGTTCAGAATAAACAAGAGGTAACGTATGGATCTCGTGAACTGTTTGTCATTCGTAAGTCATAATTTAGACTTGTCCTTTAATAGGAGTTTCACGGTCTTATGTCATTTGTGAACTGTCGATAGTCTAAAGAAGGTTGTCTACAGGATCTTTTGTCAAGTCTCGTATATGTTATTCATAGTCTTTCGACCTTAGATACCATGTTTGAGACATTATCTTTAAACCTAGTCCTTCCTACCATACCCTGGTAGTCAAGTGTATGAAAAATTAGAAAATAAACAATCAAATCTGTACAGGACCCAGGTGAATTAACGTGAGTATTGTGTTAGACAGTAATCGATGTATCTATCCCCTCACAACTTTTGGTAGTTAAAAGGAGAGGACACACCACACAAATATATACGTTCCTCAACATGGTCATGACGACACGAATAGAGGTTTAGGAGACGTCTAAATTAATGTTTCGATGTTTCACTTGCGTATTTAATACGTGGTTCCGGGTACAAAACCTTTAGTGACACATCGGAACCCTTAATCTATCCTCCAATATAGAAACATTAACTATACGAAGGTGAGTTTCCGTCCTTGCGACACCTGAACACTTTTGAAAAAGGACAGATTTCTGTCACACAGACGTTAATACGTCACGATCGACCTACAAAGCCTCTTCCGTTACCGTGGGGTGAGGTCATGAGAACGGACCTTTTAGGGTACCTGTCTCCTCGGACCATCCGACGTCAGGTACCCCAGTGATTCTCAGCCCGTGTGACTCGTCGAAGTGAAAGCGAAAAGTGAAAGTACGTAACCTCTTCCTTTACCGTTGGGTGAGGTCATAAGAACGGACCTCTTAGGGTCTCTGTCTCTTCGGATCACCCGACGGCAGAATACCCCAGCGTGTCTCAGCCTGTTCTGACTTCGCTGAATCGTCGTCGTCGGCCTACAAATTTAAGATTTGTCATCTATAGTCTTCCTTTTCTTGAAATTTGTTATAAATTAGACCGGGTCCAGAGGGACAGATCGGAGTAGAGGGTGGTACCAAAGTGACCAAAAAATGGAATGGGATGAGGTAGACCTTCCTACTTGGTAAGGGGTTTACTACATCAGAGTTTTGTGACAGAAATGATATGACAAGAGAAACGAACCTTATAAGAAGGGGAGAAGTAAGACCTCATCCTTTACTGTTGAGTGGGGTCATAAGGACGGACCTCTTAGATTACCTCTCTCCTTGGACCGTCCGATGTCAGGTACCCCAACGTTTCTCGGCCTGTACTGACTCGTTGATTGTGAAGTAAGGCCCTTTGGGGTCTCTCTGACGGAATAAGGATCATCGATGAGATGACACAATCAAAGAGGAGGGACTCGTTCTTTCGTTTCAAAAGTACAACCATTTAAGCCGAATTTACGATAAAGAACACCTTCGGAAACGATGGAAGGGATCTTTCTTTCCTATTTTTCCTCCCGTGGACCCATAATCTGTGGTCAATATACAAATAATAGAATAAATTAGGAGTCCCATTAAAACACACCCTCCATAAGAATAAGAGTCAAGGGTCGAATTCTTAAACTCCAGATTTCAAATTCATAGAACCGGTCTCAAGGTACGGTCAGTTCCCACCTCCATCGTGACCTTAAGTCAAGTCAGTGACAGAAAGAGGCCGTTTATTAAAGTATTAACCTCTAAAGTTTCGGAAGGTAGTATGGGGAGGGGACTGTGGAGTAACATACTATAAATAAGTTTTTATACTTAAGTAAATTGATATTTATTCGTATTCTATTTCGGGAACAGGAACCTTCGATCGTTATATTTACTCTTTTCAGTATACGTCCACTTTTTCTATTACTTATTTTGTTACAATTCTTATTGTTGTAACATACTGCTATACTTTTTATTCAGTCGACTCCGGTTCCTCTTACTCTTGAGCCTATTGCTAAAATCTGAACCTCTCTTTTGGTAGAATCTCGAGGTAAACCCCATGAACGACTTTGTAAAATTCATGGAACAGAATAAAGTAGAAGTGTTTTTGGGTCACTTCACTATGACGGAGATAAAGGGTCTTTCTCTTGTTTCAGAGAAACAAACTCTCCAATGCACAAAACAAGTTCCAGTGTGTCGACCAAATATTGTCTCCGATGAGATAATACAAGGTCAGAGACTTAGGAGAAGAAAAAATAAAAGAAAGAAAAAAAAGGGACACAATACTATCGACCTAATAAGACACAGTTATAAAATCCCCTATGGTGATTAAAGCTACAATGAAAATGTCCCTTGTCTTTGTATAATCATTCCCAGATGAATGATTTGTAGAACCACCTCACATTACAAATCAACACCATCATACAAAGAACCAAAGTCAACCTTACGTTCATTGAATAAATCCTACACTACAGACCTTTGACCCTACCCTCATCCCGTCACTCTGTCCTTTCGCTTGTTTCGGTTTTTACATATGTCATAGTTCGATCAATGGTACCATCGGTTGACCTCGAGTCAATACGACCCCTTGAGACCCTCGGTTACATATCCTGTGTAAGTCCCACAGAGTCACCTCCCCACTCCTTCGAGTCGATAATAGGTAGTTGAGTGGTAGGTATGACTCAAGTCCTGTCGAAGAACACTGTAATTTGGAGACTTTACAAATCGAACGAAACGGGTGTCCGGTTCATAAAAGAGACCTGTCCCTCTTTTTTTTTAATTTCGGAAGTCCGTTTCTTGACATTCATAAGGGACATTCACCGAAGTCACATACCTTCACTTACGGTTTTTTTTTTTTTTTCACCTGTCGTTCGGTAATCGTAGATGATGTCTTAAAAGTCAAGTCAAGTCAAGTCAGCGAGTCAGCACAGGCTGAGAAACACTGGGGCACTTGACGTCGTGCGGTCCGGAGGGACAGGTAGTGGTTGAGGGCCTCAAGTGAGTCTGAGTGCAGGTAGCTCAATCACTACGGTAGGTCGGTAGAGTAGGAGCCAGCGGGGGAAGAGGGGGAGAGGGTCGTAGTCTCAGAAAAGGTTACTCAGTTGAGAAGCGTACTCCACCGGTTTCATGACCTCAAAGTCGAAATCACAGTAAGGAAGGATTCTTTAGGGTCCCGACTAGAGGAAGTCTTACCTGACCAACCTAGAAGAACGTCAGGTTCCCTGAGAGTTCTCAGAAGAGGTTGTGGTGTGAAGTTTTCGTAGTTAAGAAGCCACGAGTAGGAAGAAGTGTCAGGTTGAGAGTGTAGGTATGTACTGATGACCTTTTTGGTATCGGAACTGATTTTCCTGGAATCAGCCGTTTCATTACAGGGACGAAAACTTATATGATAGATCCAACCAGTATTGAAAAGAAGGTTCCTCATTCGTAGAAAATTAAAGTACCGACGTCAGTGGTGGACGTCACTAAAACCTCGGGTTTTTTATTTGATGGCGTGTTAACGTGAGTAGAGTGTGTGATCATTTCATTACGAGTTTTAAGAGGTTCGGTCCGAAGTTGTTATGCACTTGGTACTTGAAGGACTACAAGTTCGGCCAAAATCTTTTCCGTCTCCTTGGTCTCTAGTTTAACGGTTGTAGGTGACCTAGTACCTTTTTCGTTCTCTCAAGGTCTTTATGTAGATAAAGACGAAATAGCTGATACGGTTTCGGAAACTGACACACCTAGTACTATTTGACACCTTTTAAGACTCTCTCAACCCTTATAGTCTGGTGGACTGGACGGAGAACTCTTTAGCCATACGTCCAGTCCTTCGTTGTCAATCTTGACCTGTACCTTGTTGTCTGACCAAGGTTTATGCTTTTCCTCATGCAGTTCCGACATATAACAGTGGGACGAATAAATTGAAGATACGTCTCATGTAGTACTCTTTGCGACCTGACCTTCTTTGTGTTTGACCTCAGTTCTAACGTCCCTCTTTATAGTTATTGGAGTCTATACGTCTACTGTGGTGGGAATACCGTCTTTCACTTCTCCTCGATTTTTCGGAGAACTACTCTCACTTTCTCCTCTCACTTCTTCAACCGAATTTCGAGTTGTAAGTCTTTTGCTTCTAGTACCGTAGGCCAGGGTAGTGAAGTACCCTTTATCTACCCATTTGTCACCTTTGTCACAGTCTGATGTCTTACATTACCCTATGTTTAGAACGGAGATGATGAAGTAAGATGTAAATTTTCTTTAAGTAATTCATGAATAACATTCAGGTAGTGTGTAATCCAGTCCTTAGTCGTTTGATACCAAGTTTCCGTTTAGATAGGGTGATGAATAAAACATTCGTTTCATAATAACATTGTGTCGGTACAGGTAAGTAAATACCAAAATGGCATGTTACCGTCTCAATTCATCAACGCTATTTCTTCCAGACCAGATGTTTCGGATTTTATAAATCATAGACCGTGAAATATCTTTTACAAACGGTTGAGGATCGTGAACCCTATGATTCTACTTATTTTTAAAATTTAGAGGACGGAAATCTCTCAAATATTAGATTACTTTTTCCGTCTACACATTTAGTTTCCAATGTTCACGATATCATCCGTACGTTTACTCCCTTACAATTAGATTGATCAACCTCCCTCTTTAGTTCTTTTAGTATCTACCTCCCTCACCTCGTCAGATTTTTTTTTCTTTTTCTTTTTAAAGTACTTTCTGTGTTGTTTATAAATTCATCTTGGGGATTTCTACTCACCATAAAAAATATGTTTATATCTCCTCCTTTCTGTAAATTGTGTCTCCACCGTCTTCATCGTTTCTACATTGTATCTGGTTGTCACTTTACTCAAATCCTTTGATCACAGTATAAACCTATACCCCTTTCCTCACTGTGTTTTTCATTCTGACTTTTCATTCCTTAATTTAAAATAGAAAAGAAATCCTTATACTTACCAAGGGTACCAGTGACGCCTCCGGTCCGACTTCCCTCGTTACCACCTCAACGATCGAGGTTCGATACTGTCTTTAGACTCGTACTTTATATGTCCGAACTCGGTTCCACGATCGTCACCTATACTTCCGATAAAGATCACGTCTGACTATGTGAGGTGGGACGGTTATCTGCCCGAATCCACGGAAGGGACACGAGGAAAGCGTTGGAAGAAATGGTGTCCACATCGTGCTTAACAGGACCCCCCGTTACATAACGTAAGGAACTGCTGTCCTTGGTAGGTGCTGACTAAATACAGGAGTCACGAACCAGGTCCCGAACCGTGTCCTTGACGACGATCACTTCCGATGAAGGACTTTTGTCATTCACTTACATGACGTTTTAAAACTGACGTCATTGAACGGTTCAAATGTTTCACCTGAACGTCACAGTCGAGTGTACCTCTGGATCTGTTTATCTCTTACTCCTTGTTCCGTGTCCCTTAGACGTCCCAAGGACGAACCCCGTCTTCAGACAAGACTTCCCTAGACTATTCGATATATACGAACTTGACACTACGACCGAATAGGGTCAAGGAATTCATCCGTCCGTATAATACTAATATCTACTGGTTACGGACCTTTTAAGTCTCGACCGCATTAATGGAACACCACAAAAAGATGACATAAGAAAAATTTTTAAAGGAGTGTTTACCGTAAAAAAAAAGAATAATATTTATGTTACAGACAATGAACAGTTTGTAAACCTTTTCTGACTTCTTAATATTTCTTTTTTCATTTTAGTTGGTGTTAGGGTGTGTGACTGATGTCTACAAAAAGATATATCGAAATATCAGAAGACCCTTCTACACGTGTAAAAATTATTTTAATCTTAGTATGATGTATACATTAAAAATTGGTAAAGCATACATACATATTAAAATATGATATGAAAAAAAGTAAATAGTAATACAGAGTTTGGTAGTATGTCTAGATAATGTTGTATAAAGTGGAAAAGGTAAAACGACCCCAATATCCAGCAAAGGTCCTAAAGTCATGATGTTTGTTCTAGGACCGTGTATTTAGAGACTAATAAAGGAATGACTGGTCAAGAGTCTTCAAGGACTACGATAAAACGACGTCGTTGATCTCTTTGAGGTAGGACCAGGACACTTCCCTATAGTATAACTATCTATTTGAGTTGAATTGGAGGGATCAGAAAACGAATCAGGGGACCTTTCCAGACCCTTAATGTCTTCTTAGAGGAAAACAGTAAAACAGCGACTCGTTGAAGAAAGTAATTTCAGCACAGTGGACAGGGTGTCGAAAGGAGAGTTGAAGCTGGGGACGGTAGTTCACCCATTAAAGTTGAAGGTACATTTACTTAAAAGGTCGTGTCACCGAAGTGTTAAGGAACTGAAGATATGGAGAAGTGTGTGAAGTTGGACATGGAAAGGTAGTGAACCTTGACAAGACGGGGACTTTAGACTTCGCGGAGACTAATATTGGAAGATGGAGGTCCGAGAGTTAGAGAATTTGAAGCCTCCTCTAGGAGAACTGACAAAAGAAGATAAGATAGGAGGAAAGGACATGAAAGTGAAGAGACGATGTTAGTCGGATCTAGAGTACTAGAGAGAGTGGAGTCAGTCGTGAGAGTTGAGGACAGAAGGGTCAGGAGAACGGTGGGGATGAGAGATTTAGGGGAACGTGCATACATACGATTCAGCGGAGTCAACGATTTATGAGAACTCTTTCTCTTTCACTTCAACGAGTCAGCACAGGTTGAGAAACACTGAGGTACCTGACATCGGATGGTCCGAGGAGGCAGGTACCTTAAAAGGTCCGTTCTTATGACCTCACCCATCGGTAAAGGAAGAGGTTCCCTAGAAGGGCTGGGTCCCTAACTTGGACCCAGAAGGCGTAACGTCCGTCTGCGAAATAGTAGACTCGGTGGTCCCGTCGGGCAGAACCTTTTAAGGTTAATACACGAAAGAGACAAGATGTCAGTTCAATGATTCTTATCGACCCTCTTTTTTACAGGTGTTGGTCTGTTTGGACACGATGATTATTTGAGTTGACCTGATCTGAAAGTAATGATGAACCTTTAAGAAAGAAGCAAAGTGTCCCAGGGAGGGAGAGTGGAAAGTAAAAAGTAGTAGAAGGGTTTCAAGTGACAGATCAGATAAGAGACAGAGGGGTGGAGTAAAAGGAGAGACTAATAGACGGTTATTGGAATATTTGTCTCAAGTGTCCCCTCCTCCAACGAAGTAAAGAACGTATTCTGGAACTTTACAAGAGGGGTCACAACCGAAGGGGTTTGGAAGATAAGAAAGAGATCATATTAATAAGTAAGAGTCAAAAAAAGAACTAAAGAGAGAGAAAGACAGAAAGAAAGGGGGAAAAATTTTACAACGACAGGAGGTCCTAAGGGAGGATTTGGTATGGGAGACAAGTGTAAGTGACCACTAAAGTCTCGGAGGATACGGAAGTCAATGGTAGAGACCTAATCTTGAGAACCTGGACATTAAGAGTGAGTCTAAATAAAGGACTCGAAGATTAAGATAGGTGAACGGACGACTTGTGGGTAAAGATGGGTCGACACGGTGTATACATTTTAAGTCATACAGATTGTAATGTAAATATTCTCAAGGGGTTTGGGTTGGAAACGGAAACAAGAATTCGATCTTTAGACCTCAGAGGGGGAACTAAGGAAAGAAAAGGATTAGTGAATTGTAAAGAGGAGAGGTAGTAGAAGACAAAAGAACTGGTGCCCGAAGAACTTAGGTCGTACTGTAGGTAGGACCAGGGTCATCTATCTAAACAGAAGGATTGTACAGGACTGTTACAACGTATGGACTAGTGTTACGTAACACATATGCTTGAGTAATTCCTACACCACTCTAGTAACGATAGACGAATCTCCTCGTACATTAGACGACGTCCTGTAGTCAAGTCAAGTCAGCGAGTCAGCACAGGTCGAGAAACGCTGGGGCACTTAACGTCGAGGGGTCCGGAGGGACAGGTAGTGGTTAAGGGTCTCAAGTGAGTCTAAGTACAGGTAGCTCAGTCACTACGGTAGGTCGGTAGAGTAGGACCCAGCAGGGGAAGAGGAGGACGGGGGTTAGGGAGGGTCGTAGTTTCAGAAAAGGTTACTCAGTTGAGAAGCGTACTCCACCGGTTTCATGACCTCAAAGTCGAAATCGTAGTAAGGAAGGTTTCTTTAGGGTCTCAACTAGAAGTCTTACCTAACCAACCTAGAGGAACGTCAGGTTCCCTGAGAGTCCTCAGAAGAGGTTGTGGTGTCAAGTTTTCGTAGTTAAGAAACCGTCAGTCGGAAGAAGTGTCAGGTTGAGAGTGTAGGTATGTACTGATGACCTTTTTGGTATCGGAACTGATCTCCCTGGAATCAGCCGTTTCATTACAGAGACGAAAACTTATACGATAGATCCAACGTTTCCCATTTTAATCAAAATGGACCAACAACCGTATCACCCCCACAAACTTCTTCGGGAGTTTGTCCTTAACTGTAAACTTAACCCTGAACGTACTAGTCATTTTTCAAGGAGTCCGTCTCATATACCTTTCGAGTAAGGTTCTTTTCCCTTGTGTCCACCGGAAACTTGTTGTACCCAAACTTGACACGTTCAGGTGAATATGGACCTAAAAAAAGACATCTTATAGTACCATGATAGGTTTGATACCAACCAACTTGAACGCCTACCCCTCTAAACCTATCTCTCGTGGTTAAGATTTTAATGTACTCCTTAAAGGTGAGACGATTCTTACCCACGGGGATCAGGACGTACCAAGTTCCCAGTTGTTATTGTCCTCTTTTCACAATCAGAGAGTCAGTGTAGACTGAGAAACACTGGGTACCAGAAGCCGGGGGGTCCGTGGAGATAAGTACCCTAAGAGGTCCGTTCTTATGACCTCACCCATCGGTAAAGGAAGAGGTCCTCTAGAAGGACAGGGTCCCTAACTTCGACCCAGAGGACGTAACGTCCGTCTAAGAAATGACAGACTCGGTGGTTCCTTCAGTTGTCCTCTTCTCGTTCCTCGATTTAAGTTTAGTCAAAGTGCTCGTAAGTCACCCCCGACGACACAGGGTGTGACCCCTATATGTCCACTTATTCAGTGACTGGAGTTCCTCTAATATCAGAACTCTTCGATGAAAAAGGAACTGTAAATGATCCTTTCCGTCGAGTCCTCTAAATCGGGGAATTAGAGATAATTGAGGAGATTTAGGTAGGTTTATTTACGTTTTATTTCTATTCACTTTTGACAAAGGTCGTTTGGTCGAGGGGAACGGAGGGGAGTGGAAAATAGGTCTAACGGACCACGACGACGATTCAACGAAGGTGACAAAGGAATAACAGACATAGTCCGTGACTCGATTCCACTCCAACATATATAATGGTTCAGGAGTTTCTTGGGTGACAGTTCCCCCCCGAAAGTCGGAGACACTTGGTGTACTATTAATTCCGTTAAATCCACAGAGTCTGAGAGACAATCTTTAAACGAGTCTCTTATCCACCCCGTGTTCTCTTACTCCACAGTCAAGGTAGACTCCCAACCCACCCCCCCTACAAACACTTTACAAATTTCGGGTCCCATCGACCTTACACGTCTATAGAGGTTCCCCTGAAATCTTCCCCTCCAGTTTTCTATTCACGTAAGGAAAAAAAGAGAGGAATTTCGTCNACTCCACAGTCAAGGTAGACTCCCAACCCACCCCCCCTACAAACACTTTACAAATTTCGGGTCCCATCGACCTTACACGTCTATAGAGGTTTCCCTGAAATCTTCCCCTCCAGTTTTCTATTCACGTAAGGAAAAAAAGAGAGGAATTTCGTCCCTCAGATCTGAAGGATTTCACAAAAGAGAGGGAAGGGGATGAGGGTAGACGGAGTTTTAAATTCAAAAGGATTTGAACTGTAAAGTGAAAGAACGAGAGATCGACCTCCTTTCCCACCCTTTCTTACTCCTAAACAAACACCCGTTTTCTCTGACACAGAATAAAACGAAAAGGATATAAATTTGAGCTAGAAACCAAAGGAGGTGTGAGTCGTTTCCTATCAGTTCAAAAACATCTACAGATACAAAAGGGAATTTCTCCGTCGTAAAAGATTTACAACAAAATAAACGACGGGTTGTTGCCGATTAATTCTTTGTACTGTTGTTGTCGTTATTGTCTTTCGTCAACCACCCTTCAAATCCTTCTCTTTCGTTGTTTGGTCGTTTTTGTCTTACGTAAAACTTCGTTAAACGTGGATGTTTAGAACCGACACCTTTCAACCTTCATGAAAAAGGACCTTTGAATTCTTTTTTTTTTTAGTGTAAAGATTTGTCGACACATTTCCTTCCTTTGAAGCATAACTCTTTATGTTCGACAAAAACAAGAAGGAATTTTTTTTTTTTTTTTTCTTTGAACTGATGAATTTATTAATGAGTCAACGCGTTCAAACTTTGGAACCAGAATGGAGAGGGAGGGAAATAAGGGAGAAGAGATTAAGGTAGGAAATCACTCAAAATTTTAGAATAAAGGATAGAAAGGGTAAAAGATAGGGACGGCAGTAATAAGAGTAACAAGTGCAAATCTGATAACGATGATAACCGAACCAAAAAATTTTCAGAGAATCAAACAGAGGAACGATGGTCAGAACGGGTAGAGTCTAAACAAGAGTCAAAATGTTGGTTTTACTAGAAAATTTTTTAGTGTAGAAGTTGCAAATAAGATTCACCGTCCTACTTAATCAGGGTCAAGGACAGGAACCACTCGAATGTTACAAATCTCCATTTAAGCAGAGACGGAAGACTAAGACTCGGACTAGGAGTAAAAGACGAGACAAAGTCGACGGTAGAGTAAGTTGTTCTCCGGTCAGTGACTCCTTACACCCTTACTCTCGACTACACAGAGATGGTACAAATTAAAATCGACTACTAGATTTCGTACATCGCACTATGAACCACGTCTTACATCTTTTTCACGACACGTTAACCTGTACCAGAATCCTCAGTTCTGGACGGGACCGAGGACCGAGTAGGACTACTGAATACAAAACTGTAAACTTCAATTCGTCTCGGACGACTCCCGAAGGGTCCACCAAGTCACCCATTTGTTTGACAGACGTTACGTCCTCTGGGTCCTCTATACCCAAGCTAAGGACACAACCCTTCTAGGGGACCTCCTCCCGTCCTGTTTGGTGAGGCCATAAGAACGGACCTCTTAGGGTACCTGTCTCCTCGGACCACCCGATGTCAGGTATCCAGCGCTTCTGTGCCTACTTCGTAACTCGCACGTGCGTGCCTAATACGACTATGGAGGCACTCGGACTCTTTTCAATTTTGACTAATTCTTCAACGACTACGACGGACACAGTCCAGGTTCTGAAAATAAATGTGTATCTGTTACGTTTAAATCGAACGTCGACCCCACTTTACTGACACCCCACTTTTTTTGGATCTAAGATTAAGACCAAGACGACAAACGATCGACAAATTAGAACCCGTTTGGTAAGTTATTGATGTACAGGGTTACAGGAGTAGACATTTTACACACACTATTATGCTTAGAATTTCCTAACTACATCCTTAGTTTCCTCTTTTACATCCACTGCAAAGAATCGTGTCTTGAACCTTGAAGCAAAAACCACAAACGAAACAACAACAGAAACAAACAAACCGGTAACCCGGTCATGTCGTGACCTTCGTACCTTAGGATTGACATCACATTCCCTCAATCACTTCCGCTCCAAGTCTTTTTCTTGCTCTCGTCGTAAAAGTCCTTGTGTAATGGAAATTACTCCGTTCTTCCCCGTCGTCAGTCTAATCACTCGACGACGTGATTGGGTTCTTTCTCATTCATATATATCCGTATATACACTTTTAGATGACAGAATTCCCCCGGACAAGAAGAGGTTCCAACAAACCGCATCAATAGAGAATTTGACGACCCCGTGCCCTAAGACCTCTAACCGGTCTCCGATCCTGACCGACCCTCGACCCGCATTAGTTGGAATTACAGGTAAAAAAGGGGAGGAACCCACTCTCTCAAGAAACAAAAAGTATCTAACCACCCCTCCTGGTCCTTCCCTCAAAGTTGAGGTCCGATAAAACTCGGCACATTGGAAGGAAGTGATTGGCGACCTGAGGGTCCCTTCAGGGTCACTCAGTCAAAATTGTCTCGTGTACTTTCATTTTCACTTCAGGGAGTCCGTACAGGTTGACAAACGCTCGGGTACCTGACATCGGGTGGTCCGAGGAGACAGGTAACCTAAGAGGTCCGTTCTTATGACCTCACCCAACGCTAAAGGAAGAGGTCCCCTAGGAGGGTTGGGTCCCTAGCTTGGACCCAGAAGGCGTAACCTCTGTCTGCGAAATTGGAGACTCGGTGGTCCCTTCGGTGTATTAACTCAGTTTATTGTTAAAAATTCATAGAGACACACGGTCCGCAACCCGATCAACTCGGTGTCTCTACTTATACTAGACTAACCACGAGAATTCTTCGGTTACCTTTTCATCACTAACTGTGTTACACTTCGAAAATTGTCAGACTTTGTATAAAGTTCTAGGGTTGTGAAACAAGTACAGTTTTCTGTAGTCGTTGTACTCCAAAAGACGACTTATTACAAGAATCTTAAAATTCAAAATAAAAACTTCACACATCACAGAAAACCACTCCGATACATCGTATTACTTTTCTGTCTGCACAAATGTAACCTGAATCTCCGCACACACGATTCAACGAAGTCAGTAAAGGCTAAGACTCTGGGTTTCCTGACATCGGGTGGTCTGAGGAGACAGATACCCCAAGAGGTCCGTTGTTGTAACCTCACTCAATAGTGCGGGATGAGGTCCCCTAGAAGGAGTGGGTCCCTAGTTTGGGTGTAGAGAATACGGAGGATGTAACCGTCCGTCCAAGAAATGGAGAGTACGGTGAACCCTTCGGGACCTGACTTTATGAGTGGTTAATTATGAATATCCATGGACCCATTCAACCAATTAAAGAAACTTGGAGTAAAAGGAATAAACATTTTATGCCTCTGTTTGAGTAAGTATCCCAATAACACTATCCCAATTTACACTATTCCATGTATGAAGACCATATCAAGTACCGTGTCAGGGACCGTGTTCCATCTTTTATTTACCTTAATCACTCTTTTTGTATACATATAGGTCTCATCGAAAGATAATGTGAACCAACGTGCCTACAAAGTACGGGGACTGATCGATGACCTATCCTTGATCGAGAAGTAGAAATAGAAACAATTTCCACGATTTGTACACAGAACAAGAATTGTTTGACAACTTAACATAAATTCTTTCTCCTATGGGGTTTCTTTCCTTCCTTCCCCCTTTGACGTTTCACTAAAATGACCGACGATAGAGAAAATCTATACAAGAAAGATTTATGAATTTAATCTATAATGGAAGTAATGGAAGTACAAATGTCTTCTCTTTAAAGTCAGGATGTTTCCGAATGGGTTACAGGGTGTCGATTTTGTCGTCTAGGTCCTATGGAGTACGAGTAGAGAAATTAAGATCCCAGTTCAAGAAAAATAAGGTAAAACGACGATTAATGTCTTTTCATATCTTTTCAGTCATTTATCCCTATATCTTTTATAAGGAGGACATATAACGATAGACACCGTAAGGAATTTCTTCTTTTTAATATTAAACATTGCTTATCATACTTCTTGAGCTTAACGTTATCTTGTTTCACTGAACACACATCCTTTGTAGAATACATTATACCAAAGTTATTGATACTCTTACCGAAAAGGACTGTTCGTGAAGACGACAAACTTGTAGTTAAAGGTAAGGAACTGGTCCAAAGAAGAAAGATACTAAAGGTCAACGTAAAAGAAACGTGGAGAAAGTAAAATGAGACTGAAAGTACACACACCGGGTAGGAAGGGTGATCGAATCTTCGGGGGACTCCCGTACCTGATGTAGGTGTATATTAACTTGGCTACAGAAAGTACGGTATACTAAAATTATGTAACTTGACGACTTAGTTTGATCTAGTCTTCGAGAAACGTTCTCTTCTTTCTCCCTCTTGGGGTTGGTACAAAGTCCAAGACGAAACCAACGACGTCTGTGTCAACACTCTGTTTTATAGATGAGAGTACCTCTGATGTAAATTTTACCTTCTCTTTGTTGTGTATATATGGAAGATCGAAGAAGGTATTATAGAAAATAAACCACACATGCCCCCCGACGATTTGATTTACAAATACATAGATCCTTAGCACTTTCACTTAATCCTTCTTCACATTTCATGAGTAGTGAGACAGAACAATAACAGACAAATATATAACAAAAAGACAAAGTCTGGGGAGTACAAATCCCCTTCCTAGAATGAGAAAAATCATTATCGTTACAGATCGGATCACGGACTATGTATCCTTTGTGAGTTATTAAGACACCACTTAATGTCGTAACGATAAATTTGAACATCAGAGAACCCAAACAAAAAATAGTTGATTTTCCCCACAATTCTGATTTACAAGGGAAACGACGGAGATTAGGTAAAGGGGAGGAAGTATTTGGAATCGAAGAAATTCTGGAACGGTAACATGAAGTAGGGGACGATAAGACGAAACAACGATAGTAGATGGGTAGGAGACCCGTAATCAGGAGTAAGTTACCACTAAAATCGGGACTCGAGAGTGAAAAAAATGTGATGACAAGAACAGTAATAAGAGTTGTACAGGATCCTGTTACGAAATTTGAGAAAGTGAAGATCAAGGACCTGGAGGAGTAGGAGTTTAGACAAGAAGATGAACTGGAGTTATTAGGTACCGACACCAGCATAGAGTAGCACTACACCAGAAACGGGAGTAGTCATTGACAAAGTGAAGGTTTTAGAACTGAAGTCCACAGGGTAGTAGAAAGTCAGTGGTGAAGAATGGGAAGGTCCAATGGATGAGGGTGAGGTCCCGAAGGAACTGGAATCATTCTAAACATCAAAATAGGAAGAAAGTAGAGAACAAGAGAGTGAAGGAAGGAATGAATTTGATCCAAAATATTAGTATTAGTGTCGGGACCTATAGTGACATTTGAGTTAACAGGAGAGGACAGTGAACTGAGTGAACCTATTTAAGTAGAGAGATGTGTGAGACTCGAATGGGGCAACGAGAAATAAGAAGTTGTACTGTAACGACTTTTTTTCGACTATAGGTACAACTGACCAGAGTGAAATTTAAGTACTGGTATTTAGAATTTACCCGTACGTTGTGACGGGTCGTTAGGATGAGATGAAGATAACGAAAGAGTAAGAGACTTTACTGGAAAAGTTTGGAAGGGGAGAAAAGAAATAAATAAATAACTTCCTATTAACGAAATATCTTAAAACAATAAAAGACAGTTTGGAGTTGTACTTAGTCGGTATACATATGTATATAGGGGAGGGTAAACTTGGAGGGAGGGTAGAGGACGAGGTAGGGTGGGGAGAACTAACTATGTCTCGGGGACAAACTCAAAGGACTCGGAATGTCGTTTAAGGGCAACCTATAGATAAAATGTGTACCATTACATTCAAAGGTACAATGAGAAAGGTATGTAAAGTGGGAGAGGAGGGGAGAGGGGTACAGGTATTAGATAAGAGATAAAGACAAAGAGGTGACGACGGGACATTTATTTAAGAAGTCATGGTAAAAAGATCTAAGGTATATATCCACAACTACGACGACGAATCAGCGAAGTCAACACAGACTGAGACACGCTGGGATACCTGACGTCGGACGGTCCGAAGAGACAGGTACCCTAAGAGATCCGTTCTCATGATCTCGCCCAACGATACGGGAAAAGGTTCCCTAGAAGGACTGGGTCCCTAACTTGGGCTCAGAAGACGTAACGTCCGTATAAAAAAAAATGGTGGTTCGGTAGTCCCTTCAGGAACATATGTACATAGATGTCATTTTGGACTACGTACAATCAAAAATAAAACAAAAACTACACCCGGTAAAAATTTCAGAAATAACTTAGACAATGTCATAACAAAGACCAAGTATAAAGTCAAAAAAAACGGAGTTTCGTACACCTGAGAACGAAGGCGGTGGTCCCTACCTTAGGTGTGAAGGATGTAGACTTCCCCTTCAGAATTGGTGACCTGGTGGTCCCTTTAGGGTCAAATGTAAAAAATTTGGCTTAACCGAGACGACAGCGAAGGATCTCCGTGTGTACTCGGCCTTCTTCAGAGGAGGGTCCGACAGGGTACACTACGCGGGGGTCCCCACCGGTAAGTCCGTGGACCCTATAGTATTATGTTCACTGTGTCTGAGTTTAAGAGAGACACCTACACAAACGTTGGAACAAAGTTACTGTTTAGTGTTTCGTCGAAAAGGATGGTTTACCGTCTTCGTACCTACATTTAGTGTAAGAGGACCCTTCACGAAACATGAGTGTCTGCACCGCGTAACAGTTCCAAATTTTGGGACTGAAATAATAACTTATTTATACCCTTCTATTGTCTGAAGGAAGGGTTTATCGGGTAGAACTACTACTTTTACAAAAGAAGAGGCTAACTGGTCCAAGAAAATCTCTCCTTAAGTCTCTCTCTGAACAGGGACGTAGGCAACAAGCATAAGGTTGTCACTACAGACGGAGTGGGGGACGAGACGGGGGTTCCACACTCGTACATGGGAGGGGAGGCCGACGTGACCCAGGATGTGGACCTCCACCCCTCACGTCTGAGGAGGCACCGTGCACGAGACTACTTCTACGTGGGATCGTGGGTGGGTGGGTCCTGGGGGACCGTGAAGGACGATTGTCTGTTACGAACCGGGAAGGTGACAGTTGTGTCAGAGAGGTGTGAGATCAGTCTCCCGTTGGTTGAAGGAGACGTTCCCGGAGTATAAGTTATCGTTCAATCCGAAGGTCCCTGTGTCTGTCAGAGAGTAGGAGTTGCAAGAGGAACGGGATAAATAGAAAGAGAAAGACTGAGTGAAGTGAGACATATTATCCAAGATCCAAGTAAGTAGGTGGAGTAGTCTTGACTGAGTTTCCGCAAGGAAAAATACCGACTAATTGTAAGGTAACACAAATACATGGTGTTGAAGAAATAGGTAAGTAGACAGCTACCTGTAGATCCAACGAAGGTACAAGATCGATAACATTTATCACGACGTTACTTGTTACCCTATATACACAGAGAAAGTTAAAACCAAAGGAACCCCATATACGGATCCTCACCCTAACGACCCAGTATACCACCAATATAAGGATCAAAAAATTCCTTAGAGGTATGCCAGAAGGTGTCACCGACATAGTTAAATGTAAGGGTGATTGTCACGTTCTCGCAAAGAGAAAAGAGGTGTGGGAGAGGTCGTAAATAACAAACATCTGAAAAACTACTACCGGTAAGACTGACCACACTATCAAAACTAAACGTAAAGAGATTATTACTCACTACAACTCGTAGAAAAGTGTACAAATAATCGGTAGACATACAGTAGAAACCTCTTTACAGATAAATCCAGAAAAAGGACGAAAAACTAACCCAACAAACAAAAAGACCGTAACTCAACATACTCGACGAATATATAAAACATTTAATTAGGAAACAGTCAACAAAGTAAACGATAATAAAAAAGGGTAAGACTCCCAACAGAAAGTTTGGAAGGGGGAGAAAATAAAATACGGTATAAAGAAAGTCTTTTTAAATTCTTGATCTTATATATATAACGAATCATAATAACAAGATTCCAGAAGTGTATATACTCGAGTAAATTAGGACTTCCGTTGGAAAATATTAGGTGTAAAATTTCTACCTGTTTGTCTCCGTGTCTCTTCACTCCTTTGAACGGATTACAGTACATCAATAATTGACTACCCAGACTCCTAAGTTTGGATCCAACACGTCGTAGTCTCAGGTGTAAGAATTGGTGATTCGAAACTCGAGTTGATTTTCGTCTATCTACGAATAAGTAGAGAGATGGTGGTTTGATGTTTAGGTACCGTAAACTTAGGTATGAGAGACGAGAGGGAAAACAACGGTACCTACTTTATAGGGACAAAGACTAAAATGACCACTTAAAGTGGTTTGTAAGTTTCTTTTTAATTACGGCTAGAAAGAGTTGGGAAGTTTTTCTTGACTTGTCTTCCCTTATGTGGTTCTGAGTAAAATGTTTTGGTCGTAATATAATAATTTTGGTTTCGGTCTTGGTGTTGTTCTTTCGTTTTTTTGATGTCCGGTTCTAGGGGGACTTATATCTACATTTTTAAGAGTTGTTTTATGATCGTCTAGTTTAAGTTGACATACTAAGTTTGTTAGTATGTGTCATTAGACCACTCTACGTAGAGACCCTACGTTCCCACCAAGTTGTACGTTTAATTATTCGTACTGTATAATGTAATTATGTTACTTTTTATTTTTGATATTCTAGTAGTGTTATTTACGAAAAAAGGATTTCGTAAACTGTTCCGAGTTATAGGTAAGTACTATTCTTGAGAGTTGTTTAAACCATATCTTCCTTATATGACGTGGTATCATCTCCGGTACGTACTGTTTGGGTACCGATTGTAGTATGGTGTACCACTTTTGAACTTTTCAAAATGACTTTCCAATCCTTGTTCTGTTCCCGTGGGTTAGAGTAGTGAGGATCCGTTGTATCATGACCTTTAGAATCACTCTCTTTAGTCCGTCCATTTTCCGTGGGTTTAGTCTCTCCTTCTTCATTTTTAAAGACAAACGTCTACTATACTAAAATTTATGTCTTTTAGGATTCAAGTCAAGTCAAGTCAGCGAGTCAGTACAGGCTGAGAAACGCTGGGGTACTTAGCGTCGTGTGGTCCGGAGGGACAGGCAGTGGTAGAGGGCCTCAAGTGAGTCTGAGTACAGGTAACTCAGGTACTACGGTAGGTCGGTAGAGTAGGAGCCAGCAGGGGAAGAGGAGGACGGGGGTTAGGGAGGGTCGTAGTCTCAGAAAAGGTTACTCAGTTGAGAAGCGTACTCCACCGGTTTCATGACCTCGAAGTCGAAATCGTAGTAAGGAAGGTTTCTTTAGGGTCCCAACTAGAGGAAGTCTTACCTGACCAACCTAGAGGAACGTCAGGTTCCCTGAGAGTTCTCAGAAGAGGTTNCGAGTCGGAAGAAGTGTCAGGTTGAGAGTGTAGGTATGTACTGATGACCTTTTTGGTATCGGAACTGATCTGTCTGGAATCAGTCGTTCCATTACAGAGACGAAAACTTATATGATAGATCCAACCAGTATTGAAAAGAAGGTTCCTCATTCGCAGAAAATTAAAGTACCGACGTCAGTGGTATTTCTGAGGTGTTTTTTTCAATCTAGAATAGTGGTTTAAGTCATTTCAATGTCCTATGTTTATTTATATGTTTTTAGTCTTACAAAGATAAACAACAACGAAAATCCGCGATTCAGTACAGACTGAGAAACGTTGGGGTACCTGACATCGGGCGGTCCGTGGAGACAGGTACCCTAAAAGGTTCGTTCTTTTGACCTTACCCAACGGTAAAGGAAGAGGTCCCCTAGAAGGGTTGGGTCCCTATCATGGATGTAGAGGACGTGAATTCGTCTAAGAAATGAAGACTCAGTGACCCCTTCGGGGTTACAAAGAGATGTGATTGTTATTTAGTATACGTTTTCCTGTTAGGGTAAATGTTATCACAATGGTTTACTCCAAACAAACGGACTGACTTTCGATTTCATTTTGTGTTTCGAAACGTCATTTCTTTCTCAAACAAGTGTTCCGTCGGTTCGTTCCTCTGTCCTCTTGTTTAAAGTCTAGACAGAGGGACTTCTCCTGTCCAGACACTGCAAATGCCTTATTTCTTCGTCCCACTAAAATCCACACTCCTTTACACTAACCTCCATTCCTTTTCCACTCCATTAGTCACAAAACTCGTCCGGGTCAAAATCCCAGCCACCAGAGGTGATCAGAATCGGTCAACCTTGATCCGTTTTTGGTTGAGGTTTAAAGACCTTTTGTTGAATTAGAGGACAATGGTATCACTAGGTGTACAGTCTTCACAATAGATATCCTCACAATTCTTCACACACCACCTTGAAAGGACCACCAGGTCACCATCTCTTAGATGGACGGTGACGTCCTCTGTGCCAAGTTAGGGACTAGACCTTCTCAGGTGGACGGAGACCCGTTGCTTCGAACCCGTGGTGTTGATGACTCGGGTACTCGACGTTGATGACCAGACATGTGACTTCGGACGTGCGAGACCTCGGGTACTAGACGTTGTTCTCTTCGGTGGCGTTACTCTTCGGGTGTGTGGTGTTTATCTCTTTCGGGTATCCGTCGTTTTTTCTGGGTCGTGTCGGTATTTATTTGTTTTTACAAAATTTTTCTCTTCATCACACCACTGTATAATGGATCCGATACAATTCGAACCTCCCATACTTCAATCTCTTTCCCTTTTTATTTAGTTTGTTTGACCTTCGTCTGGACTAGTCGTTGCCGTCCAATATTTGACGACAAGACATTCTGTGTGAATTCCAGAAGACAAATCCGAGGTCGAGACAATTGGGATACCCTGTAGTAAAATATCGTTGTTTTTGTTATTTTATGAATTTTTATTTAGATTGGTTCCTCCATTTTCTAGACATATGATGTTTAATATTTTGTAATTACTTTCTTTGACCTTCTCCTTACATATTTATCTTTCTACAAAACACAAGTACTTAATCTTCTTAATTATGACAATTTTACAAGTATATAGGTTTCGGAGAATATCTAAGTCACTTTAAGGAGAGTTCTAAGGTCACCGCAAAAAATGTTTCTATCTTTTTTTTTTAGGATTTTAAGTAAACCTTGGTGTTTTCTCAGACTTTTCGGTTTCGTTAGGACTCTTTCTTATTGTACCGACCTCCGTAGAATGTGGGACCAAAGTTTGATATAATGTTCCGATATCATTAGTTTTGTTATACTGTGACGGTATTTTTGTCTACGTATCCGGTTACCTGTCTTAGTTCTTATGTCTTTATTTGGGTACATATATGTTAGTTGATTAGAAACTGTACTCTCGGTTCTTACGAGTAAGTAATCCCTTTTTCATCAGAAACGTTGTTTACCACGGTTAAGTATACTTCTTCTAATTTTGATCTGGGAATAAAATTTGGTAAGTGTTGTTAATTGAGTTCTAGTCAATCTCTGAATTAACATTCTGGACTTTGGTATTTTGAGGATCTTCTTTTGTATGTCCTTTCGAAGAACTTTAATCGGACCCGTTACTAAAAAAAACCTATATTGTGGATTTCGTGTTTCGTTGTTTTCGTTTTTATTCGTTCTCCCTGATGTACTTTGATTTTCAACCAGTTTTCCGTTTTTCAAGATCAATACTCAATTCATTCAAGATCCTTACATCACACTTCTTACCAATGATATCAATATTATGACATAATATATAAACTCTCAGCGATTCTCTCATTTTTAAGAATAGTGTTCTTTTTTTTTAAAACTCCACTCCACTACTCAATTGATTTACATTACACCATTAGTAAAGTGTTATATGTGTACGTATAGAAACCCCCAAAAAAACCGGTGTGATGTACCGTGTACCCTAGAATCGAGGGGAAGGTCCCTAGGAGCTTGAGTTCGGTTGACGTAACCCTCGCACCGTAATTGGTGACAAGGTGGTCCCTTTAAGGGTTTAGTACGTGTAGAATTTAAGTATGTTACAACATACAGTTAATATAGAGTTACCTTGTCTTTTTCCTATAGTCGTAATTATTAAACTAGAAATCTAGAAATGGGTTGAACTAATCGATCATTTATCCAAGAGAAATAGATGGAGGAAGTCACTATAAGAAAAAAGGATCTCGAAGACAATAGTCGTTTATCTCTAAATGTCGTGTTTGGAGAGGCAACTGAAGTGTCGGTGAAGATCGGTCATGGGACGAAGAATCAAGGGAATAGGAAGTGTAGAGTTACGGGAAAGGACCCTACGGAATGTGTTGGTGAGTTAATATGTGAAATTTTCATCGATGGGTAACCGAAGGATAATGTAGGTGAATGAATTTAAGAGGTGTTCTGTAAGTAGTGATAATCTATAAAAAGTACAAATGAACAAAACACAAACGAATGGTAGTGTCTTAAATTCGAGAATTGAGAATTTTTCCTTAGACAAACAGAGGAAGTCATAACGTAACGGTCCTGGAGTTTCTAACAGAGTTATATGAGTCTGTTATGAAGGTAACAGAAATATCCGAGATTCTTTAGACGAGAATGAAGAGACTGGAACAGAGGTTGATGGAAGAGGGACCGAGTGATGAGATGAATGTTTCTTGTTAAACGACAAGGAAACGGTCGGAGGGAGGAGAAAGAAGTCCAGAAACGAGTTTTCAATGGAAGAGTGAGTCCGGAAGTGTTAAACCCTTAAATTTTAACGTCGGGGAATGGGAAACGGAGAAATGAACGAATTAAACAGAGGTTTAATGGTTTAACAGTATATGATATATTAAATGATAAAAAAATAACGGACAAGCGGAGTACTTCAGAAACGACTTGGGGGTTCGGATTCTCATAGATCGTGTTTTGTTTTTTATAAATAATTTACTTACCCAAACACTTTATTAACGAATTTACTTATAGTCTACACTTTAATAAACGTACACATTCCATAGTAAGTCAAGTCAAGTCAAGTCAGCGAGTCAGCACAGGCTGAGAAACACTGGGGTACTTAGCGTCGTGCGGTCCGGAGGGACAGGTAGTGGTTGAGGGCCTCAAGTGAGTCTGAGTGCAGGTAGTTCAGGCACTACGGTAGGTCGGTAGAGTAGGAGACAATAGGGGAAGAGGAGGACGGGGTTTAGGGAGGGTCGTAGTTCTCAGAAAAGGTTACTCAGTTGAGAAGCGTACTCCACCGGTTTCATGACCTCAAAGTCGAAATCATAGTAAGGAAGGTTTCTTTAGGGTCCCAACTAGAGGAAGTCTTACCTGACCAACCTAGAAGAACGTCAGGTTCCCTGAGAGTTCTCAGAAGAGGTTGTGTTGCCAAGTTTTCGTAGTTAAGAAGCCACGAGTCGGAAGAAGTGTCAGGTTGAGAGTGTAGGTATGTACTGGTGTCCTTTTTGGTATCGGAACTGAATCTGCCTGGAATCAGCCTGGAATCAGCCGTTTCATTACCCGTCATTTTAATAGATACAATTATTCATTAGAATTGAAGTCATAAGTACGAACTTAAGAAGTGTAAACCCCGTGCCTCAGGATGTGTGTTGCCTGAGGGTTTCTTTTAGCCAAAAAAGTCAAAATATCGACCTCCGCACCCAGGGGCTCAGGTGGTTCCGCCCTTCGTCGACGACCGGGGCGGGATCCGGGCGGAGACAGCCGCTACTGGTGCGGGTGGCTTACAACTTTCGGAATATCCGCTCACTGCAGTCCGGCAAACAACAGTAACCGCCGAGGGTTCTACCGCAGGTAGTACCTTCCCGGCGACTCATTTACCTGATTGCATTACTTCCCGACCGTCATGGCAACCAAGCACGACCTGATGTTACGTCCCGACGAGAGGATGATGTGTCATTCATGAACCTCCGTTTCGGAGCCGACGGAACCCTCAGCGCTAAGGACCCACCTCCACCCCTGGTCCGAAAAACCATCGGGCCATCTCCAACAATCCTACCCCCACGGCGGCATGCCCTCCCAAGGGAGCATCCCCTCCCAAAACGCGGGGCCTATCGGTTACTCCCACTTTCTCTACGAGCGCGTCGGTTATTCATCCGTGGCCAACACACTAAATACCCCACCCCCTCTCGGAACAAGGAAAGAATCCCAGGCCATAAACGACCCCCCATTTGCCTCCGCGCAACATCCATCCATCTACCAACATCAGCACCAAACTTCCCAAGCCAGAGCCCCAGACACGTCAAAGGTGTACAATAGTACCTGAACTGCCACAGGGGGTGGTCCGGGACATCTGCCGGCGCGGGGAATCGAAGGGAGGTCCCTAACTCCTCGCGGCGAAAGAATCTCGTCACCAGACTGCTCGAACCGGTCCAGGACTTCACTGACCGGCAACGAGTTGGACTTCCTAAGACTTTAGGGAGGTCAGACGGGTTCAACTCACAAAGAAAGTGTCCTGAGAGAAGGTAAGTCGCCCCCCGCTCGCATTGGCTGCGGAATTGAAAACTCTCGCCTCCTAAAGAATGTGTCCTCAGAGAACAATCGCTTCTCTCTGACGCTACAGAGGACTTTCAATATAAGACCCTTCCCGACTCAATTCCCGAAGTCACAGCAATTTGTGTTTAGTCACTAACACCCTTTTCCAGGTACTTAACCACTCTTAGAATACAAGACTGAGACCGAGGTGGGGGCTGCGCAATCTTTACTTTCCACCCACCTTAATCTCTTTAATGAAGGTTTCCATCACAGAGACTTACCACAGATCAATTATTATCGGTTACTCTCCCTCCTTCGGAGAAGTTTGCTGTTTTGTCTTACAGGACTTCCGAAATCTTTTATTATCTTCTGTCTTCTCTTTTTTAATACTAATACCCTCTTCCTAATTACAGTTGCTCTCCTTACCCCTGTGATCATAACTATAAAAAAGCAATTAAATTTATAAATAACTCGCGGGTGATGCACAATTAATAATAACGAAATCCGACTCACACACACCCACACACACGAGTACGCACACGTACACTCGCTCTTAGTCGTTTCAAGTTCTATAAGTGATAAGGAAAAGAGACCTCGAATATAAGATTATTCCACCAAGGGAACTAAGAAAAATGAGTGTTATTGACGTCTTATTTCATAAGTAATAGGGGTAAAATGTCAAAACCTTAGACTCCGAGGTCCGAAAAGTCGCTAAACGAGTTCCAGTGTCTCGATCGTCATTCGTCACAATAGTCCTCAGATTTATTGGACCGAAAGAAAAAGGAAATGTGAAGTGAAAGTGATGTCCTTACTCTTTTTACGTTAGAAACTCAACGATTTCTGTTTGGATGTCCTCATTTTTCATTTTTGAAAGTGTGGTTGAAGGAAAGAAATGTATTAAATCTTCCCCCTTTTCTGATTTGTTTGGACTTACTTTAAATTTATGTAACAAGTTCTAATCGATCGATACTTTCTCTCTGTTTACGTGTAATATAGGACTTTTGAGACCTTAATACTTTAGAGTATCAAGTCTATCTACTTCTCATTATTATTCAAAGTCATCTTCACTATTAGTCTTTTAGGGTACCTGGGAAAGGTCGGGTAAGTTTCATTAAAGTCACCGTGATACCTTACTTCAATGAGATGTCTAGGGTTTAAACACACCCAGACTTAAATCCCGGTGTGAACCTCCCCGGGGTTCGACCCCAAGAACCCTTGAGGAGAGGGACTGTCTTAGAAGAAAAAAAGGACAAAAAGAGTGAAACCGTATAGAAAAAAGACGGAGGAACGGGAAAATCAAAGACTCATAGAACTGTTTAAAGAGGAACAGAAACCGATTTATACCGAAAATTTTAATACAAAGAAAGAAGAGGGAGGGTAATGAATAGGAGGGAAGACTCTAATTTGATACTTTGTAGGAACGGTCATCTTCCTCCATAGTATAAAGGGTGATTACCTACAAATCTTTAAAGAAAAAAAGGACACAAAAAACCACAGTTTCATAAACAAACGTCTCTTTGTTGTCTCTTTATAACATTTTATTTTACTAGAACACTTTTATTCTACTATGAGTTACGGTTTAATTTCTTCCAGGTCATTTCTACTCTTTTCCTATCCATAAGTGAATTTCTCTTTCATCCTCTGTGCAACTTATAACCGTCACTTAAGACATGTGAAGCTGTAACAAAGTAATGTAATCCTAAACCTTCCTACTTCCATGTAGAATTACTAGACGTACGCCGACTATTGAACCTCGACGTAGAAGGTCCTTCTAATAGACTTATCAACGTGTCGTAAAATTCGTCTCGTCATTTATCGTTCAGTGACATAAGGAACAAAGGTTTTAGTGAACGCGAGACCAGACCGAGACATCAACCTCCAGACAGATAAGATCCCACCGGTACTTTTGGGACTTACTTTGATCTAACTGGAACGAAATCTCAACCGGATATGGTTTTTAACTATAACTCTATTAGAGTTCCAAAACCTTTTCTAGTGCCCTTAACGACACTTGATTTATCAAAGTGGGTTTGGAGTGGAAGTGGACCTAGAAAACCAGGACCCGGGTCTGGGATTAGACAGGAGACCCTTACTTATCAAAAAAAATAAAATGTAAAGAAAATAAAAGTATCATACATTTAAAAGTCAAGAACTTTTTGGTAAATCATCTATAAGACAAATTATGTCCTTGTCTCTTTAACTAATGGAAGAAATCTTTCATCTAAATCCGTTGGAAAAGCCCAGTGCGAGGACAGAAAATTGATAATCTTTGTCACCAAATAAGTCCTTCGTAAATAAACCCTGAAAAATTATCCGTGAAATATATACCGGAAGGGAGTATCGAGTCAACCATTTCTTAGACGGACCTTACGTCCTCTGGGGGTAAACTAAGGACCCAGTCCTTCTAGACGACCTCTTCCCTTTCCAATGGGTGAGGCCATAAGACCGGACTTCTTAAGGTACCTCACATATCAGGTACTCCAAAGTTCATCAGTCTGTGTTGACCCGTTGAAAGTAAAAGTCAAATGATATATATATACGACCTCTATTTTCGTACTTCCTCTCTCAGGGAAGATAGATTCTAGAGTTTTAGAACGTCTCATCTGTGGATTTGTATTAAAGTTTTTTCGTACTATTTAAGATGTCATCTTCATTCTTATCTGACGACACCCTTGTAACGGATTTTTTCCGATCTCTCTGTAAACTCGGCTCTGAATTTCCATCTTCTCTTCTTCCCGTAAAGTCCGTCACCCTTTATATGTGTTTAACCCTTTGAACTCTTGTATTTCAGGCAATTCTTCTATAACTCTTAAAGACTCAAAGAAATTACATTTCCGTACATCCCTCTATTGTCCTCTAACTTAGGTCTTCCATAAACCTCGGTATCCAGTCCGGACCTCTACTTCTAGACAATCTAATATCGTATCTTAAACAATCAACTTAAACTCCCACTCGACATGACAGAAGGAACACCGTCTACCCAAGAAACAACAACGACTGCCCGAAAAGAGATTAACACCACACACCCGAAGAGTAACACCACCGAAGAGAACAACGCATGTGTCCGACATCCCGCGTTCCGGAAGTCACCAACACGGTGTACTTGAATCAACGGGGGGTCGTACACCTTAGAATCAAAGACCTGGTCCATCGTTTGGTCACAGGGGACGTAACCGTCCGCCTAAGAATTGGTAACCTGGTAGTCCCTTCAGGGGACACTCAACTTATAAATAATTAACTCTATGAGTCCCTCCCTATTTCTATATTTAAACCCTTGTGACACATTTGTCGATTGGTAAATACTCTTAGTACTAGTGTCTCTTTCTGTTCTTTCCTTTCTTTTAACTTCCTCTATTTCTATACGCTCCTCAACCTTCTGATCTTTCGTCCACAAGTATGGAAAACTAATAGTTTACAACTGACTCCTACATGATACACGATCCGTGATACGACCCTTCTACCCAATTTTACCATTTATTCTACCCTTATCAGGTACAAGAGTACTACGGATCTCAGACGGCCCCACATGTAGTTCATTCTCGACACTACCCCTTCTTATCCTACAACCTTCCATGTGTCCACCCGTCGAACGGAGACAGAACCTCATAGTCTTTTCTAAAGGAATTCTCCATCCAAACGAAACTGGACTTACCACTCATCTCTAATCGGTACATTCGTCTCTCCCTTTTGACGAACTCTATCTCCCTTATCTACAAAAATTTTCTCTGTTCTCATTCCTCGAACAATCAGGACCTTAAATCCGACACTCCACCCGTTATCACACACTCTCCCTCTCTCTTCGTCCCCGGTCTATTACTTTCTGAAAGAACCATTTAACTCGATTCCTTAAACTTGAAAAGTGAGTCCCGTCACCTTTCAGTGAATTCACAACATTCGTGAAAAACAACACCTTTTTTGAAATTATTATGTTTTAAACAAACTTTGTATATGTTTCCTACTACCATTTTACTTAAGAATAATTATGAGGGTTTCGAGGAAGGATGGGGTGACCTAATGAGATTTCGTGTAGGGTTTACAGAGCAATAAAGTAAACACTTATAAAATTATACAAAATGTCACAAATTAAAGGAACTAAAAAGAGTTTGTAGACAGGGAGTGGTCAACCAAATAAACTCAGTCTTAAGGTTTGTTCTAGGTGTGCATTCTGACTCAGAAAAATTGAGACATCCAGAAGGGAGGGAGAAAAAGAAACGGTAAGTAAACAACTTCTTTCGTTTAATAAGACATCTAAAAGGTGTAAGACCTAAAACGACTCTCATAAGGACACCACATAAATTTGTACAAGAAATAGGAAGTACAAAGGATATTTGACTATGAATTTCGATCTTCGAATTAGTTTAAGTCGAAAAGGGGGGGTGAAACCCGTCCTTATGAAACATCCACCTTGTATAATGTTCATAGAGGTGAAAGACTATCAAACGAAATGGGATGAAGTAAAAATCTTTTCTGGATAAATCATGGACAAAAACGATTGGTTTTCTTTAGGTTTCTCCTAAAAACGAAAAAACCGTTTATGTGCTTTTCACTTTTATCGTAAGTCTCCACAAAAAAAAAAAAAAAGCGTCGCTCGACGATATCTTAGTCACTCACGGGGTTCGTCGTTTTCACTGTGGTCATTCAAGGAAGGAACCCTGGATACCCGAAGGATCCACCGTGATCACCATTTCTTGGGTGGACGGTTACGTCCTCTGTATTCTCTAAGTCCAAGCTAGGGACTCAACCCTCCTAGGGTTCGTCTTCCCATACCGTTGGGTGAGGTCATGAGAACAGACCTCTTAGGGTACCTGTCTCCTCGGACCTCCAGACATCCCAGTGTCTGTCAGTCTACGTTGACTTCGCTGAGTCGTACGTACGACCCTTGATAATTGTGTATCATCGTTCGACGACATCAAAACTTGACACAGACACTCGTAGAAATGTAATAGAGTCAAATAAAACTGAAGGGGACACCGAGTCTACCATTTCGTAGACGGATGTTGCACCCTCTGGACCCAAACTAGGGACCCAACCCTTCTAGAGGACCTCTTCCTTTGCCGTTGGGTCAGGTCATAAGAACGGACCTTTTAGGGTCCCTGTCTCCTCGGACCAAACGACAGCAGAGACCCCACCGTGTCTCAACTTGTACTGACTTCGCTGAATCGTCGTCATCGTTCCACATAGGATTCCGTTAACGTAGTAACGAAATACGGTAAAACCGAATCCCTTCCAAAAAATCCTTGTCCCCCTTGGACATGTAGTTCACCGGGTACTACAGACCAACAGAGAGACACTAAAAATTTTAATTTGTTATCCAAGTCCATTTAAAATATAAAAAATTTCTTATGAACCCAATACCTCTTTATCACTTCAGTGATAACTGTCCTAAAGTCACTAACCTACACTCACTTCCCCCTTCTCCTCAAACTACTTTAGGTCCAAAAATCTAAATCAACTCACTTACTACTATCCCTTCTATTCATATCCAACCCACCTCTTGCCATCAACGAAACCCCGTACAACTTTAACTTCATTTCTATAACGTATCAGACCTTGAATTCTTTTTTTAGACCCGATGTCTATTTATAATCGAAATGTGTATACCTCTCTACTCTCACTTACTCACCCTTATTATCTCTCGAAATCTATCTTGTGACTCTTTGTGGTAACCTAATCCATAGATAACGAAATATTGTTTAACGGGTACTACTAAAATCGGTGAATTTTGTTATTTGTAAATAATAGACACCGAGTCTTGAAACCCGAGTCCCAGAGAGTACTTCAACGTCAGTTCTGTAACCGATACAGACGTCAGTAAACTTTCTGAACTGACCTCGACCTCCTAAACGAAGGTTCTACTGAGTGAGAGTGCAGACAACCGTCTTTCGGAATCAGGAATGACCGAGGACCTTCCACCGGAGTCAAGGAGTGGTCGATTGGAGAGACAACCCGATGTACTCACAGTAACACTATCCCGTAGATAGACCGAAGTGGGTCTTCCTCATTAGGTTCCCTCTCGTTCCTCTTTCGACTTCACGGATAAACTGGACCAGACTCTTGTAGTGAAAACGGAAGAAGATAAGTAATCTTTACTTAGAAATTTAAGTCAAGTACGATATCCCCTACCCTTAAAATCCGTACCCTTTCTCTTAAATCGGAGACGGAAAACTTTCCTCACAGTTAAATACCTCCCTAAAATTCGGTAGTGTTAACAAAGATTCCCTAAACCCATCTCTTTTCTCGGACATGTCTTCTCACTTTTCCCTGTCAGTCTCTATAGGTTCTTTTTTGTCTTACACCTCAGTTCCGTCCTTGACTGAACTTATGACAACTCTCTTAACTTATCTACTTTAGAATTTTTATGAGTAACCTAACTAGTTAAACCTATAGTGACTACGGGACTTTTTCTCTTCAAAGGTACCTCAGTCTTCAAACCTTCAGTCTCACTAAACTTCTCATTTATCCTCCGTTCTTTATTTCTTCTACTTACATCTAACGAGTTCAACAAAGTAATACTTTCTCCTTGTTTCCTTATACCTTGTCTCTCCTTTCTCAAAGATTCCATCCTCATACGAATTTACAAAATCCCTACCCTTCGTCCCATGAAAATTTCTACTCTCATCTCAATTCTAAATTCCTTACATCATTTCTAAATCTAATCACCGGTACCCTTGACCTTTTTCCTTATTGATCCCAGTGTAACTTTAATTGGTCCAACATTCTCCTCGGAGAACTCTTCGGATATACGTCCAGTCCTTTATTGTCAATCTTGGCCTGTACCTTGTTGTCTGACCAAAGTTTATCCTTTTCCTCATGCAGTTCCGACATATAACAGTGGGACGAATAAATTGAATCTCATGTAGTACTCTTTACGACCCGACCTTCTTCGTGTTCGACCTTAGTTCTAACGGCCCTCTTTATAGTTATTGGAGTCTATACGTCTACTGTGGTGGGAATACCGTCTTTCATTTCTCCTTGATTTTTCGGAGAACTACTTTCCCCTCTCACTTTTTCAACCGAATTTCGAGTTGTGAGTCTTTTGATTCTAGTACCGTAGACCAGGGTAGTGAAGTACCCTTTATCTACCCCTTTGTCATCTTTGTCACAGTCTGAAATAATAAAACCCGAGGGTTTAGTGACGTTTACCACTAACGTCGGTATTTTAATTTTCTGCGAATGAGGAATCTTCCTTTCAATACTGGTTGGATCTATCGTATAATTTTTCATCTCTGTAATGAAACGGTTGTTTCCAGGTAGATCAGTTCCGATACCAAAAAGGACACCAGTACATACCTACACTCTCAACCTGACACTTCTTTCGACTCACGGATTCTTCACTACGAAAACTTGACACCACAACCTCTTCTGAGAACTCTCAAGGAACCTGACGTTCCTCTAGGTTGGTCAGGTAGGATTTCCTCTAGTCAGGACCCACAAGTAACCTTCCTGACTACGATTTCGACTTTGAGGTCATGAAACCGGTGGAGTACGCTTCTCAACTGAGTAACCTTTTCTGGGACTACGGCCCTCCCTAAACCCCGTCCTCCTCTTCCCCTGATGACTCCTACTCTACCGACCTACCGTAGTGGCTGAGCTACCAGTACTCAAACTCACTTGAGGCCCTCAACCACTACCTGTCCCTCCGGATCCGCACGACGCTAAGTACCCCAGCGTTTCACAGCCTGTGCTGACTCGTTGACTTGACTTGACTTCTCCTCGATCAACTCTAATATTTTATACTAAACAAATCAGTACTTGACATTCATAAATTGTGAGAAAGAACAAAACATAACAGAAATACTGTAAAGTCTCTCTTTTCAATCTTTATCATTCAACAGTCCCAGTGAGTTCCAAAAGAAATTTTCCTTAGTAACCTCTTTACTACACAAAACGACAATTGTACGATCGACCTTCTCTGAGTATCGCTGAAACGTAAAGTTTTGGTGACCATTAGACTTACGTAAATTTATAATGAACTGTCAGGAATCGTTACAGACCTTCCACTATTTTAGAGAGTAGACTAAGAACCTAAAATCCAAAAACTTCTCGAATTTATTTACACAAAAAGAACGTTTCTACATTTTCTCCCTTAGAGTCTAAGAGGATCTTTACATAGTCGTGATGAGGGTAGTTCGTAAATTTTCACTCAAATATGAAAACATTTATTTGAAGAACCAATATAGTTTATACAAAAAATAATTCGAATGTAGTCAAGTCAAGTCAAGTCAACGAGTCAGCACAGACTGAGAAACGCTGGGGTACTTAGCGTCGTGCGGTCCGGAGGGACAGGTAGTGGTTGAGGGCCTCAAGTGAGTCTGAGTACAGGTAGCTCAGGCACTACGGTAGGTCGGTAGAGTAGGACCCAACAGGGGAAGAGGAGGACGGGGTTTAGGGAGGGTCGTAGTTCTCAGAAAAGGTTACTCAGTTGGGAAGCGTACTCCACCGGTTTCATGACCTCAAAGTCGAAATCGTAGTAAGGAAGGTTTCTTTAGGGTCCTGACTAGAGGAAGTCTTACCTGACCAACCTAGAGGAACGTCAGGTTCCTTGAGAGTTCTCAGAAGAGGTTGTGGTGTCAAGTTTTCGTAGTGAAGAAACCACGAGTCGGAAGAAGTGTCAGGTTGAGAGTGTAGGTATGTACTGGTGTCCTTTTTGGTATCGGAACTGATTTTCCTGGAATCAGTCGTTTCATTACAGAGACGAAAACTTATATGATAGATCCAACTAGTATTGAAAAGAACGTTCCTCATTCGCAGAAAATTAAAGTACCGACGTCAGTGGTAGACGTCACTAAAACCTCGGGGGGGTTTATTTCAGACTGTGACAAAGATGACAAAGGGGTAGATAAAGGGTACTTCGCTACCCTGGTCTACGGTACTAGAAGCAAAAGACTTACAACTCGAAATTCGGTTGACAAAGTGAGAGGAGAAAGTGAAAGTAGTTCTCCGAAAAATCGAGGAGAAGTGAAAGACGGTATTCCCACCACAGTAGACGTATAGACTCCAATGACTATAAAGAGGGCCGTTAGAACTAAAGTCAAACACAAAGAAGGTCAGGTCGCAAAGAGTACTACATGAGACGTATCTTCAATTTATTCGTCCCACTGTTATATGTCGGAACTGCATGAGGAAAAGCATAAACCTTGGTCAGACAACAAGGTACAGGTCAAGATTGACAACGAAGGACTGGACGTATGGCTAAAGAGTTCTCCGTCCAGTCCACCAGACCATAAGGGTAGAGAAAGTCTTACAAGGTGTCAAATAACACTAGGTGTGTCAGTTTCCGAGACTGTATCAGTTATTTCGTCTTTACCTACAAAAAGACCTTGAGAGAACGAAAAAGGTACTAGGTCACCTACAACCGTTAAACTAGACACCAAGGAGACGGAAAAGATTTTGGTCGAACTTGTAGTCCCTCAAGTGCCAAGTGCATAACGACTTCGGACCGAACCTCTTAAAACTCGTAATGATTGCACACTCTACTCACGTTAACACACCATCAAACTCGTAAGAAAACGTAACGGAAAGAAACCTTAACCTTACTTTTGACTGGAAAAGGTCAGGACTTTGTCGAGTTGACCTTAAGGTAGTGGAGGTGATCGAAACAAGCATCACTACGAAAGATTCCGGGTGAACTGAAGTGTAAGGTTCTACAGACCCAGATCTCATCACTAGTGTAGTAGTACTAATAGACCCAGCACTTCTATAAAAACATGTCAAGAAGACACATAAGAACGGTGGAGAAGAATTATAGAAGACGAAGACAATCCAGGTCTGGTAAAGACAGGAAATAGCTCGGGTAGAAACGTACTTTACAAGGGAACCATAGAGATCAAAAGAACTCTAGAGATCAGAAAGGGTAAGACAACAAAAGGAGATAAACGTAAAGAAAGGAGATAAAGTCGCTAGGGACTTCTTCCGAAAGAACAGAGAAGAACGATAAGAGACCTTGAGACGTAAGTCTACGAATATAGAAAGGAAAAGAGGAAACGAAAAGCGGAGAGAAGAAAAGTGTCGATAAACATTCCGGAGGGGTCTGTCGGCAAAACGAAAAAACTTAAAGAAAAGGTACCCCTACCAGAACTAGGGACAGAGGACATGTTACAGTGTTTGGAGGAAGGTATCAAGTAGTCCGTGAGGTAGATAGTCTAGATCAGGGAATTTAGATAAAGAGTGAAGATGACATATTAGTATTCCCTAAACTAAATCTAGTATGGACTTACCAGATCTCCAAAAGGGACGAAAGAAGTTAAATTCAGACTTAAACCGTTATTCCTCAAGTACTAGACTCGGTGTCAGTCGACGACCAGAACAAAAACAACTGACATATCTCGAAAAGGTAGAAACCGACGTTTGTTATATTTTAGACTAAAACCACAACTGGTAGACCACTACAGGTACATATCTCAGAAGAGAACACAACAACCTTCTCCCACAAACGATACTGGTCACGTAAAAGAACCGTTTTGAGACAATCAGAAACGGGACGAAGTAAGACGTAAGGTTCCGGTTTAAACGGACAATGAGGTCCACAAAGAACTGAAGGATGAAAACGTAAGGTCAGGAGATATTACTTTTCCTGTAGAAAAAAAACCACAATCAAGACTTTCTAGAACATCCAGAAGTATTTTGGCAAGTTGAAGTCAAAGAAGTCGCAATGACCAACCCCGTATCTGAACCTATTGACACTATAACTTACCAAACGGAACCTCTGCTTGTCTCTAGTAAGACAGCAAAACCTCTAACGTAGGTCCATGACGTAAAGCCTGAGAAGACAACTGGTACTACCGATGAGGTAAAGAAGACTCCCTAAGGACGGGCGTCATCATCTACATTACCAGTAGACTCATTTTAAGTGGGTAAGGTCAGGTAAAATCAAGCGACTAAGGATTTTACAGCTTCAAGTGGGAACGGTAGAGAACAAACTCGTGAAGGTTAAACGGAACTAAACACCTGGACTGTAAGGTCCAAGGATACGTTATAACGAGAAGTGTCGTAGCCTAGAACGAAGATAGTGGTCAGTGTAGGTGTTGACCCATAACAAAAACGAAACCGAGGTAGGGAAGTAAGAAAGACCTCAATAAAGAGGTGACTAGAGGTCATTGTATAACCCGTGGATGACTGGACCCCTCAAGGAGAAAACCATAGGATAGTAAAACGGAAAAGTATGACAAGTACCCCAAGAGTTCCGTCCTTATGACTTCACCGAACGGTAAGGGAAGAGGTCACCTGGTGTAAGACAGTCCGGAGAGGTGGTACTGGGCGGACAGAACCCAACCTGGAATCCGTACCGAACCAAAGTAACTCAACCTGTTCCGACACCAGGATCACACTATTCTAACTGATCAAAAGACACTCATACCAAAGTCACACAGACGGGAGATTACGGGAGAACGTTGTGGATGGTAGAATGAACCCAAAGAGAATGGAACCGCACCCCATAGAGAAGTGCCGACGAGGTCGTTTCGTGTCGGCGACGGGGAATCGAACCTGCTCCCCATAGAGGAATGGCGGCGGGAAGGACTGGAAGTTGCACCCTCTCGAGGAGATCCGGGAGGACACGACGCGTCGGTGGTGAGGAGCCCAACGAGGAGGGTCGGCGGTCGGGACCGGAACCCGAGGCCCACCGAGGAGTTCCAGTGGTGGGGACCGGAGCCCGCGGTCCACCGAAGACGACCGGCGGGGACTAGAGCCTGCGCCCCACAGAGGAGGGCCGGCGGTGACCGGAGCCTGCGTCCCATCGAGGAGGGCCAGCGGGGGGACTGGAGCCTGTGCCCCACAGAGGAGGGGCGGCGGTGATTGGAACCTGCACCCCTTCGAGGATTATTAGGTTTAATTATTTTATCGAAATCTTAACGTTTTCCTTGTGTTCTTTTTAACATGGATTAGATTTACGGGACTTTTCTTAATACACCGGTAAAATACAGAACACCAAAGGAACTTATGGGATCAGTCGGAATCAAAAAGAGAAAATACTAAAACAAAACAAACCGACGCGACACGCACCGCACACCCTAGAATCAAGAGGTTGGTCCCTACCTTGGACGTTGGGAGATTTCACATTTCACACCGTAAAATTGGTGACCTGGCGATCCCTTCAGAGATAACATAAGAAATAGACATGTCGTTCGAACATTTGAGGAACCATCATGATAATCGTAATATTAAAAGTTCGGGACATTTATATCATGTAGTAAGAGTATCACTTACCTTACAGGTTCCGGGAAATTTGATTCGTTACACTACATCTTCCAACAAAACCTTAGTAACGTCTTATATGACTATCATTTACACAAATACCAAATACATTTTGGACTAATTCGAATGTAACTATTGTCACCGAAAACAAAATTAGTAGGAATGGGACATCTTGACACACCCTAGAAAACCAATCACACAATGTAGTCTGTTCGTCAGTCAATAACGTCCGTTAAAACAACTACTATCATTAAACATCTTCCTATCTTTCATCTCGATAAGAATTTATACGATGAGAATATACACCGTCAACAGCATCCTAATCTAAAAGTTGATCAATATATTACGGTCAGTTTCGATCGATCTTGTTACGAGTTCTCCAAATCTAATTCCTGGATAAAGGAAAATGACAAATATCTCTTTTTGTTTACCTGTCGACTCAGAAAAAGAAGAGTAAATGACATAACATTTCCTATTAGTAGAATCTGATTAAATTTGAATTTTTTTTGAAATGAAAAATACACTTTCAATTCAAATGTACTATGTACTTTAGTATATTTATTTTAGTATAAACCCCTTTCATAAAACTCCATAAGTTTTATTAAAAAAAGGGTAAGTGTACTGTTTCTAATAATACTTACAATTATAAGACTAAGGACCTCAGAAAAGTGTAACTCGGAAGTACGATTCTAACAGATGAACAAATTAACTTAAATAAAATAAAATAGTAATGAGAATACCGTGTCCACCTATTTACTTTATAACCTACTTATAAACCAAACAGTAAGACCGTCGACAGAGATCAGAGAACTAGTAGGAGAAACGAGCAGAGAGTATCTACTAAGGTACGAAGGGTCTCTGTTATCTCAAGTAAACCACCCTTGTGAGAGTTGAGGAACATGACGGTGGATAACCATATTGATAAAAGGACAGAGAGGAAGGGACGCAGGAGGGACAGTATTACCTTCTTCATTAGGAACCCACCCGAAAGGACCACCGAGTCACGATTTATTAGGGGGACGGTCACGTTCTCTACGTCCAAGTCAGGGACCCAAATCTTCTAGGGGACCTCTTCCTTTACTGTTGGGTTACATCATAAAAACGCACCCTTTAGGGTACCTGTCTCCTCGGACGGTTCGATGTCAGGTACCCAACGTTTTTTTTCAACCTGTGTTGAATCGTTAATTTGTTGTTATGGTTAGGAACCCACAAGACCTAAGGTAGATGACCGTTTAAAAATCTCTTAGAGTCAGATATCCAAAAAGAGGAAAAAGACGAAAGAGGAAGGAGAGCGGGTAACAGAAGAAAGATACATGTCTGAAAACAACAAATTCTTATAAATAAAACGTTGTATTGTTGATTTGTAGGATCAACATTGTTAAAGTATACTTCTTAAAATTATGTAAAACCCTAACGGACAACGAAAAATAAAAAAACCATGTTAATCAAAACTTTAACCTTTTACATTCGGGAAGTCGAAACAAGAAAGAGTTCTAACAAAACCGATAAGACCCAAGTAACTTAAAGACATATTTAAAATCCTATATGACTGAAAAAGTAATTGTTTATTTGAACCCGTCAGAGAGAGAGTTCAACTTTTTATAGAGACGATTAAGACACAGGGGGACCTTTTTGGTAGAAGTGGAGAGAAGAAGTTCAATCTATTTGGATAACTTTCTCAGAAGATGTAACAGACAGAAATAAGTACGCAAATGACATGTCGTTAGACAAAAATGGAGGTTTAAAGTGACTTATAGGATCGTTTTCAGAGGTAACTTTCGAAACAACGACTTGGGTCACCCACGAAAATTGAAAAGTAAAATTATCGTGACAGAGACGTCTTAAACTGTAATAATGAAAAACAAAATTTAAAGTTTTTCTATCAAAGTAACGAGAACTTCTCTACGTTATATAAGAATTAAAAATTTTTTAACTTTTTCATATATTCTATCTTCGTTTCATGATGGACTTTAGGATGATAGACACAAAACCTCTTATCGAAAGGATTGTTGAGAAATACGAATTTATGTGGAAATACATATAAAATATGTTTATCTTAGTAATATATATATTATAAGATGTTGGGGCTTCGTAAAATAATTTTTTAAAAGATATACTAAACAACATGGTAAAACATAACATAAAGAAGTTCATCGTTTTACTCGTTTCCTATAGTAAAAAGGAAGTAGGAATAAATTACTCTAGAGTCAGTAGACCGAAACCCTCTAATTCTAAGGATACGACAGACACTAGGTCCTTCTGTTACATGTTATTAGACATAATAAAGGGTATCAAGACGAGTCAGATGAACTAATTCCCGTCAAGTTTTTGGGTGGGTGTTTGTCTTCTGAGGTGAAGAATTACTCCCTCACTGTTTCAAGATCTTCTCGAACATCCTACTCTTTATGATGATATCCGGTAAAAACCTTTTACGTCACACGGTATTCGGAGATGATATAATTAGCAACATCCATAAAAGATCATAACAGTTTATATAGCGAAGTAATTCGGAGTATTGGAGAAGGTAAAAAGGAACGATGGTGATATCGTATATTTGGTGGACCCAGACCACGTTTTTGAAGGATTCACAAGAGAAACAAAGGAAAAAAGAGAGATTTCAGGTAAAAGATAGTCATCGGGTTCACTAGAAAATTTCTTTCCTTTTTCCTTCTAGTACAAAAAGGGGGACGAATTTTAAGAGATCACTGATATCCTTTTTTTTTTAAGTTTGAGAAATGATACTGAATGGCGGAACATTCGTGGCTTCTTAACTACGAAAACTTGACACCGCAACCTCTTCTGAGAACTCTCAGGGAACCTGACGTTCCTCTAGGTTGGTCAGGTAGGATTTCCTCTAGTCAGGACTCACAAGTAACCTCCCTGACTACAACTCCGACTTTGAGGTTATGAAACCGATGGAGTACGCTTCTCGACTGAGTAAACTTTTCTGGGACTACGACCCTTACTAACTCCCATCATCCTCTTCCCCTGTTGTCTCCTACTCTACCAACCTACCGTAGTGGCTGAGTCACCTGTACTCGAACCCATTTGAGGCCCTCAACCACTACCTGTCCCTCCGGACCGCACGATACCAGGTACCCCAACGTCTCAGCCTACGCTGACTCGCTGACTTGACTTAACTTGACTACCGGAACACGAGAAAGAGGTGAATTGAAAGACGTCATTTGGAAAACGAGTGGTGATATAAGTGACATCGAAAAAAAAAAAGGGGGACAAGGAACCTATAGAGTTCGAACAAGGATAGAGTCCCAGAAACACATATAAAAAACCGAAGAACCTGACTATGACAGGGTACCGACATCGTACGGACTAAAGGAAGAACAATACGTCCAGAAGTAAATCCGTAGTGACGAGTCTCTTCGGAAAGGAATTGTTGGACAGATTTCATGTGGAGTGTCAGTCAGTGATCGTGATCGTGGGACCAGAAAAAAAAAAAAAATGAACCACCAAATCTTATATTCGAATAAAATAAAATAATTTTTTAAAATAAATTAACCTCCGATTAATGAAATGTCATAACATCACCAAAAACGGTATGTAGCTGTACTTAGTCGGTGTCCGCGTATACACAAAGGACAGGTCTTGGGGGGAGGGTGGAGAGAGGGGTAGGGTAGGGGGTCCCAGTAGGGTCACATGGTCGGAACTCGTGGGACAGAGTACGTAGCTTGGACCTGGCCACTAGGCGAAGTGTATACTATTATACGTACGATGGGAGAGTTTAGTAGGGTGGGAGCGGAAGAGGGTGTCTCAGGTTTCCTGACAAGAAATGTAGACATAGAGAAAACGACAGAACGTATATCCCAGTAGCAATGGTAGAAAGATTTAAGGTATACACACGCAATCATATCACATAACCACAAAAAGAAAGACTGAAGTGAGATATTATCCGAGGTCAAAGTAGGTGGAGTAATCTTGACTAAGTTTACGTAAGAAAAAGTATCGACTCATTATAAGGTAACACATATATATGGTGTCGAAAGAATAGGTAAGTAGACGGTCACCTGTAGATTCAACGAAGGTACAGGACCGACAACATTTGTCACGATACTATAACTCCATGTACACAGAGAAAGTTAAGACCAAAGGAACCACATCGTGTGACCAGAACTATATAAAGGAGTATCGTAAATAACAATCGACGATTTGAAGAAAACAAAAAGAACAAATCACAGACAAAGGGAGGAGACCTTACATTCGTGACACTCTTGTCTCTGAATGGAAGTAGTAAAATAGAAATCGTAGATCTCGTTACGAACCGTGAATCACTCATAAGTCATTTATAAATGCCTTACTCGTTGTCCACTTCATCAAATATATAATGAAGGAAATGTGTACTTCTTCAACTCTGAATTTTTGAGTGTGTCATCAAAGAGACATACACTAATTCAAAAGATTGAGGTCTATCTTACAAGAGAGATATCTATAACTTAACACGATCTCAACTATAAAATTTTACTGTTTGGGTTCAATAGTGATCAGACGAATATCCACTATTGACTCACTGTAGTAATAGTGTCACTTTATTTGAAAGACGCACGACGAAGACGATTCATCGAAGTCAGTACAGGCTGAGACACGCTGGGGTTTCTACCGTCGGGTGGTCCGCGGAGACAGGTGCCTTAAGAGATCCGTTCTTATGACCTCACCCAACGGTAAAGGAAGAAGGTTTGGAAGACGTATCCGATAAGATTTCATGTTTGACGTAACTAATTAGTAATTTTTCATGACTCAGCAACATGTAGATTCAACAAATTCTGTCCTTGAATCTAACAAGAGAAACTTTGTGACTCCTACTTACTTTTTGAGAGAAAGGTAAGGTCATTTCACTTTCGGAGGATCTCTTCCCTTTCCTCCTCGTCTATGATTCAGAATCTTAAACAACTCATTACTCAAAAAATATCAGTGTTTTGTACTGGCGTCTTTCTATCACCGTGTAAGAACTTGTATTAAGAAACTTTCAAAGTAGTGGGTCTTCTCCTATTTTACATGTAAAGTCTATCCACTATACAACACACTGGTTGGGTGACGAGACACGAACGTACAGTTGAGAACACGGAAGACAAAAAAGAAAATTGGGTAACGTTTCTTAGCCTGTGATGACTCGTTGACTTGTCGTTGTCGTTAAGACTTCATTTTAATCTGGATTATTTCTTACTCACAAAAATAAGAAACTTCGTTAAAAATTTCAAAATGAATGATGACTTAATATCAACTAAATGTTATAACACGGTCAGAGATGACATGTGGTTTCACTAAGTCAATATGTATATATATGTGAAAAATTTTATAAGAAAAGGCAATACCAAATAGTGTCCTATAACTTATATCGAGGGACACGATATGTCATCCTAAAACAACAAATAGGTAAGACATAAAGTATAAAACGTAGACGATTGGGGTTTAAGGGTTCAGTAGGGAGGGGTCGGGGAGAGGGGGAACCGTTAGTGTTCAGACAAATCTTACTCATAAAAATTTAACGGAAAATTTTTTCATAAAGAGGGGGCGAGGTGGGACAAATATTTTCATTTTACAAATAGTATCTAGTAATTGATTAGTTCAGGAACTGTCAGAACATTCGGGAAACCGTATCAAGAATTTAAGAACTGGATGAAGGAATAAGAAGGAACATCAGAACGAAAGGGAATTCGTTGTTGTAGGTTTTCTTTACGAAGTTCTTTTATTAAAGAATCCGTCACAAACTTAAATACTGTTGAAGGGGGGATAGAAAACTAGTGTACGACATAAAACTCACGAAAAGGATCGATTAGACCCTTGGTAAAAGTTGTTAAAGAAGTGTTCTTAAACAAGAGTCAAGAATTAAGGTTTAGTCTTGTTCCTCGAAAACATCTTATTGGAATAAGATTTAACTCCGGACATCCTACTCAGAATCTTAATCCTGATTGTCAAGTTTATATACACCAAGACCGATAACAAGAACGATTGGTCTAATAAAATCCACAACATGTTTAAAAGGATAGAAATTTAAAAAGATCACGATAAGAACAAAAAATAGAAAAGCACTAACATGACAGAACCCGGGACTGAATCACAAAAGGTTTATTCCTCTTTGTGAGAACCCGTTAATAACTACCTTTTCACTTTAACTTACTATTATTACCTAATAGTGACATGTCAAACCAGCCTTTTCATGATTTATTTGTCGTATTTGAAGGACCTCAAATTGTGTGGGGATAATAAAGGAAGTCAGTAAAAAACACTTTATTGTAATTTGTGATAAATCATAAACCCGTCATATTTTAAGTCTAAATTTAACTTCTTTCATCCCTCTTGGTGATCTGGTAAGTCCGTACTGGATTTAGTTTAGGAAATGCTAAGATGTCACCTTCACTGTTTATCTAGTTCCCTAATCTAGACTATCTCGAGGACTTCTTGATACTTGACTCCAAGTACTGTAACATGTCCTCCGTCACTGGTTCTGGTAGGGGTTCTTTGTCTTTACGTTTTTCCGTTTTACCAACAGACCCCTCCGGAATGTTTATCGACACTTTTCTTCTCTTCGATTTCTGTTTCCTCCTTTTTTTAGACTTACGTCTCAAAGTTTCTTATCGTTCCTCTCGATTCTGTCGGAAGGAGTCGCTAGTTACGTTTCTTTATCTCCTTTTGTTATCTTACCCTTTCTGATCTCTAGAGAAGTTCTTTTAATCTCTATGGTTCCCTTGTGAAGTACGTTTCTACCCATGTTATTTCCTGTCTTAACTATACCTGGATTGTCTTCGTCTTCTATAATTCTTCTCCACCGTTCTTATGTATCTTCTTGACATGTTCTTTCTAGAAGTGCTGGGTCTATTAGTACTATCATACTAGTGAGTGGATCTCGGTCTGTACAACCTCACATTTCAGTGCACCCGGACTCCTTCGTAGTGATACTTGTTTCGACCACCTCACTTCCTTAAGGTCAACTTTATAAAGTATTTTCTACTACGACACTTTCACGACGTGAATTATACGGTCGTTTAAATCTATTGAGTCGTCATCAGTGTCCTGAGCTCAGTCAAAAGTAAGGTTAGGGTTTCTTTCGGTTACGGTTTCTTATGAGTCTGATTATGTGTTAACGTGAGTAGAGTGTGTGATCATTTCATTACGAGTTTTAAGAGGTTCGGTCCGAAGTCGGTATGTACTTGGTACTTGAAGGTCTATAAGTTCGACCAAAATCTTTTCCATCTCCTTGGTCTCTAGTAATATCCCCTGACCTTACGTTTTCATCCTTCAGTTCTTTGTGGACCTCATTGTCCGTTTAAACCGGAACATCATTCCTTACTTCGTCCCGTTTCCGATTATCTCAAAACGGTTCTCTTGCGTGACCAGTATCGTTTGTGGGAGAAGGTTACTGTGGTCTCTTCTGAGATGTGTACCTGTAGTGGTCTACCAGTTGTGGCTTTAGTCTAACTAATATAACAAACGTCGGTTTCTACCTCTTCGAGATATGTCAGTCGTTTTTATTCTGGACCTCGACTGACACCGAGTCTAGTACTTGAGGAATAACGGTTTAAGTCTGAATTTAACTTCTTTCATCCCTTTTGGAGATCTGGTAAATCCATACTAGATTTAGTTTAGGGAATACTAATATGTCATCTTCACTCTTTATCTAAATTCCCTGATCTAGACTATCTCACGGACTACTTGATACCTTACTCCAAGCACTGTAACATATCCTCTGTCCCTAGCTCTGGTAGGGGTAGCTTTTCTTTACGTTTTTTCGTTTTACCGACGGACTCCTCCGGAATGTTTATCGACACTTTTCTTCTCTCCGCTTTTCGTTTCCTCTTTTCCTTTCTATATTCGTAGATTTACGTCTCAAGGTTTCTTATCGTTCCTCTCTATTCTTTCGGAAGGAGTCGCTAGTTACGTTTCTTTATCTCCTTTTGTTGTCTTACCCTTTCTGATCTCTAGAGAAGTTCTTTTAATCTCTATGGTTCCCTGGTAAAGTACGTTTCTACCCGAGCTATTTCCTGTCTTTACCAGACCTGGATTGTCTTCGTCTTCTATATTTCTTCTCCACCGTTCTTATGTGTCTTCTTGATATGTTTTTTCTAGAAGTGCTGGGTCTATTAGTACCACCGCACTAGTGAGTGGCTCTCGGCTGTAGGACCTCAGGCTTCAGTTCACCCGGAATCCTTGGCAGTGATACTTGTTTCGATCACCTCCATTACCTTAAGGTCGACTCGATAAAGTTCAGGATTTTCTTCTACGACAATTTCACGACGTGAGTTATACGGTCGTTTAAACCTTTTGAATCGTCACCGGTATCCTGACCTTTTCCAGTCAAAAGTAAGGTTAGGGTTTCTTTCCGTTACGGTTTTTTACAAGGTTGATAACTTTTTAATGTGAGTAAAGTGTGAGATCGTTTCATTACGAGTTTTAAGAGGTTCGATCCGAAGTCGTCATACACTTGGCATACAAGTTCGACCTAAATCTTTTCTGTCTCCTTGGTCTCTAGTTTAACGGTTGTTGGCAACCTAGTATCTTTTTCGTTCTGTTAAGGTCTTTTTGTACATGAAGTCGAAAGAACTGATGTGGTTTCGTAAAAACACCTAGTGTTGTTTGACACCTTTTACGAATTTCTTAAGAATTTCCGTCTAATGGAATGGAAGAAGGACTCTTTAGACATACGTCTAGGTCTTCGTTGTCAACCTTGACCTGTACCTTGTTATCTGACTAAGGTTTAACCCGTTCCTCATACTGTTCCGGACACACCAACCTATCGAAGTGGTTGAGCTACCTGTACTCAAACTCGTTTAAGACCCTCAACTACTATCTGTCCTTTCGGACTGTACGACGTCAGGTACCCTAGCATTTCTCAACCTGTGTTGATTCACTGACTTGACTTGACTAAAACTCCTTGTTTTGTTTTTATCTTTGATATGTAACTCCAAGTCATATATAACTGTACGATTCATTAAACGTCGTGAATCCAATGATAAATCATAAAATACAATACCAATTGAAAAGAATCTTTCCTACGTCTTTAGGGGCAGTAGTCTCGACACGAATTAATTTGAGACACTTTAACCAAGGACAGCGACTAGACAACTGGACTTAAAAACTGAACTTCTATTTTAATAGGAAAAATTCTTTATCATTTTCTGGACTCTGAAATATTAAATTCTCTAGTGTCTAGTTTTATGTTCAGAGGTCAGGAAATGGACATCAAGTCTTTAGGGACTCAGAGACTTAAGGTGTTCAAAAAAAAAGAATTACTCAATATAAGAGTAAACCTTCATTTCGGACGGAACTTGACACACCAATTAATATTAGAGACAATACGAATCATATTTATATACAACATGATGGTTTTATAATCATACGAACTAACACTTTAATTAATTTACGAATTATGAGGTCTGAGACAACGTCCACACACTGTCAAATACATGATATACATACAATGAAAGACTTTTAGGACTTAAAATTTCGTGTAAACTAGGTTTTTAGAGTCTATCCCCTACACCTGGAGATAGACATCAGATTAGTCTTCCGTCCCCATGGTGGGAGACTTCGTGACGACGGTCACGAAACACCCCACTATAAACGTGACTACTTAAGTCTTCCTAGCGACTAAACTGTGTGTCGGAAACACCGAGTCTCTTTGAAGCTTTCCTCTGAATTCAATTGGTCTAGACATCATTGACACCATCTTTACGTATTGGAAATCTCAATCTGGACCTAACCTTAGGAGAGACGACGACGACGATTCAGTGAAGTCAGCACAGGCTGAGACACGCTGGGGTATCTCACGAATCGTCGTCGTCGTCGTCTCTCCTCACGAGGAAAATGAGACCAAACCAGTTTCTTGTATGAAACAAAATAAATACAAGAAAATTTAAATAACTCCGAACAAAATACCGAATGTTATACAGTCAGGGTCTGGAAGGGACCACCGAGTCTACCATCTCTTAGACGGACGTTACGTCCTCTGGACCCAGACTAGGGACCCAACCCTTCTAGGGGACCTCTTCCCTTACCGACGGATGAGGTCATAAAAGAGAGAGAGAGAGAGAGAGAGAAAAATTGTAAAGTAAAATAAAAGGACATTAGGTCATAAGAATGAACCTCTTAAGGTACCTGTCTCCTTGAACCGGGCCCGATGTCAGATACTCCAGTGTTTCTCAACCTGTGTTACTCACTGATTGTGAAAGTGAAAAGTACTAGTCAGAACCTATTACAAGGTAATGTAAACGTTTAACACGGAAAACTTTCCGTGTTAGATAACGTACAACGAAGACAAGTACCGGGTGACCGGACATGAATCTATATCGTATATCGATCGACGTTCTCCGAACTTTACGTTATCGGTCGTCCCCTCGGTGCACAAGTCAATTTTAAACCCCAAGTCAAGTCAACGAGTCAGTACAAGCTGAGAAACGTTGGAGTACCTGACGCCGTACGGTCTCAAGGGACAGGTAGTGGTTGAGGACCTCGAACGAGTTTAATTACAAGTAACTCGAACGAGTTTAAGTACTACGGTAGGTTGATAGAGTAGGAGACAGTAGAGGAAGAGGAGGACGGAAGTCAGAAAGGGTCGAAGTCTCAGAAAAGGTTCCTCAGTCAAGAAACGTAGTTCACCGGTTTCATAGCCTCAAAGTCGAAGTCGTAGTCAGGAAGGTTACTCATAAGACCTGACTAAAGACAACCCTTACTAACCAAACTAGAGGAACGTCATGCTCCCTGAGAGTTCTCTGAAGAGGTTGTGGTGTCAAGTTTTCGTAGGTAAGAAGTCGTGAGTCTAAAGAAATACCAGGTTGAGAGTGTTGGTATGTACTGATGACCTTTTTGATATTGAACTGGAAACAACGTTTCATTACAGAGACGAAAAATTATACGACAGATCCAATTAGTATCGAAAAGACGGTTCCTCCTTCGCAGAAAATTAAAGTACCGACGTCAGTGGTAGACGTCACTAAAACTTCGGGGGGTTTTATTTCAGAGAGTGACAAAGGTAACAAAGGGGTAGATAAACGGTACTTCACTACCCTGACCTACTGTACTAGAAGCAAAAAACTTACGACTCAAAATTCGGTTGAAAAAGTGAGAGGAGAAAGTGAAAGTAGTTCACCGAGAAATCAAGAAGAAGTGAAAGACGGTATTTCCACCACAGTAGACGTATAGACTCCAATAACTATAAAGAGGACCGTTAGAACTAAGGTCGAACACGAAGTAGGTCGGACCGTAAAACGTACTACATGAGACGTATATTCAATTTTAAACCCCACCTCCTACAATTATGACTTTCCTTCTTCTCCTCTTACCTACAACCCCCTGTCCGGACACTATCCGTCGTAATATAACATAAACACTATTAAATGAAACTTTAAAATTATGTTTAACATTACACTTAGTTATCGAACCCCAATAGTATTCCTAATTATATTTAATAAAGAAACCCCCACGACTCAGAATCACACCTTGCACCCCAGTAACTAGAGACAACTCCGTACACCTTAGAAAGTCTACGTCGTACACCGTAGATCAAAGGACTGGTCCTTAACTTGGGTCCGAGGGACGTAACCCCTAGCTCTCAGAATCAGTAACCTGGTGGTCGTTTCAGTTTTTTCACTAAAAACTAACGTACCGAACAACATTGTCTTAGGTGACGGGAACGTAATCATTCTATATTCTTTGGTCGTTTGGGTCGGTGGTTTAAGTTGTTAGAAACAATCAGGACCCCGGAGAATCTTCATCTTGTGTAGTGGGTACACAGAAAGACGAAGTACCTCCTAAGACAAAAGAATTTAGCGACTTTTCTAAAATCATAGACAAAGGACTCACTAGGAGAGTTCCACGACTCGGAACACCGAACCTCCGAACAAACACGGTTGAACGATTTTTTTATGAAGACAATGATTCAAACTCTTGTAACAATCGTATCTTGGGCCATCCTTCGAGTGACCTCAACCCCAATCCAAACAACCGAGATGGAAAGAGAGTAGTGATGAACATAAACATTTTTTTTTTTTGGTCTCTGTTATTCTCGTAGTTTTGGTTTTTGTTAGGGAGACGGTTTGAAGGCTTTGTTTTGGGGGACGAGAAGTCACTCATAGTAACCGTCCAAACGAAGTCTAGTCTCCTATCGACCTCTAGTGAACGTCTCCGTCTTGAAAGACGGAGAGGGGAGAGAGAGAGTCGCACATACGAAATCAATAACGAAGGAAGTATATCTCTCGTGTTCTGGACACCGTTGACAAGGAATTCAAAGTTCTTGTATATCCTTCCTTGAGAAGAGAGTTGGGGTCATCTTTTTGAGGACACTTTCCTGAGGTAGGACGGAACAGGAACTCCAGTACCCAGGACACTAACCGGTCGAACCAGTCTATCGGTGGGGAGTCGTGAGTGACACGGATCCCCTTGAATCAGTATGGTCGAAGAGAAACCGAAGTGTAACCTCGACTCACCTTTCTCTTACTCCCTCTCCCGAGACACAGTAACACCTTTTCCTCCTCCTAAGTTCCCATAGTCGTGTCCACACTACACCCTCTTACTAACCGGTCCCGTCGGTAAGGTTTGACACAGCCGGTATAGTTTGACGATATAAAATGTGTACATTAAATTAACCCATTAAATGAACTAGAGGGACCATAGTGGAAGTAAATACACCTATTGAGAATAGTCACGTTCTAGAACACTCTAAATGGCACATATTTCACGTATAGTGTACCTCCAGTAGTCACTCCCTCGACGACGACGACACCTACGACGATGACGGAAACGACATAGTAATTACAGTGGTAGTAGGGAAAAGGGGTTCAAGAGTATAAATTGCAAAAGACACAAAGATACTGTGTGGGAACTCTTACAAGTGTTTGGAAATCGAGAGATAATTGAGAACTTCAAATTAAAGGAATTGATGAGTGACAAAGAAAGTCTTGCGGGGGTCCTGGACCAGGGGTGTAGAGGAAAAGTCGAAGTAGAGAGGTGGAGGGAGAAGTGTGAGACACGGACCCGATATTCAGACGTGAAGACACTTCTGGAATACACATTTCAAAAGGCATGGACAAGGAAACGACTATAACAATGGAACGAACCTTATGTGAGAAAACGGATGGAAGAGCGATAGTAGTCTTAAGACAAAAAAAAAAAAAAAAAATTCAGGGTCCAATTTCGAACTCTGGACTAGCGAAGAGACAACGAAAGGGACTAGAAAAAGTTACCGTCCCTCGTAAGACATCAAGTGTCATGAAACACGGACATACGTGTATTAAATAAAAACGAGAAAAATTAAATAAAAATGTTAACAAATACACGATCAGAAAAAAAAAAAAAAATGTAAAATTTTATCAGGTCCAGTTAATGAAATATCTTACAGGGTGTAAGACTTAAACAGACTAACAAAGGATCAATACAAACAACATTAATAAAAGTGAATAGAGAAAGTTACAAAAGACTAAATAATGGGGCAGAACGGGAAATAAATAGATGATATTAGACTAAAAATTTTTACCTTCTCTTAGTTCCTACAAACAATGGAACAAACTCAACGTAAGATTGAGAATAACCCATAAAAGTTTTGATTAATAATAAAAACACAAAACGGCACTGAAAACTTCTCTTCTATTTATATCTCATGTCATTTTCCCGATAATTTACGAATCCCTTACAAAAACAGTTGAAAAACGGTCGATAAAACAATCATTTCTTGAGTAAAATTGGGACATTACAACTCTTAAAAAATATTTTACATACTTAGCACCAATTTAAACGTTCTTCTGAGAGATGTCATAAAGTCATTAAAGACTTGTACTTGAAGACATTGAGTCATGACACGAAAAAACAAAGTAAAAAAATAAAAACTTCTTTCAAACGAAACTAAATAACATTACAACAATGTAACTATTCGAACGTCAGTCACTTTCGTTACCGTATCTGATAGAATTGTAGTACAACGTCACTCTTCCTATTCAGTCTAGAAACACATGTCCGTACGTTTGTAGAGACTCTTTACTAATTTAAATGAAAAAGTCGAAATAACTCCATATCAACTGTACATTGTAATAAATTCAACATGTTACACTAAACTATATGTATATATAACACTTCACTAATGATGTTCTTCTAACTTATTGTGTTGGTGATAGTGAAAAATATCAATGGAAAACAAAACATCACTCTTGAAAATTCTGGATGAATAAATCGGTGAAAATTTATAAGTTATACATAACAACTGACATCAGTAACACGACATGTACTTTAGGGGTTCTATGTCAATAGAATATCGACCTTCAAACGGACACCGAGTCATGTTACCTACATCCCGTAGACACCAAATTTCACCCTGTCAAAAGAAGTTTTTACATTGAGGTACTATAACTGAACAAAACGAAGAAACAGTGTATCACCTTTTTTATGGTCAACAACTCCATAATTTATAAAAATTTCGAAATCAACAAGTTCCAAAATGAAATAAAAAATACGTACTGATTCAATTAAAATCCTTATAAATGACCTACAGTTGTACCCCGAATAACAAGTCTTGTGTCAGAAACGAATCGAGTCAGATCATAGTCTTTGTTTCCTATTTTTACAAAATAGTCATTTATAAAAAACTCGTGGCTGACACACGGCCTGTGACAAGACTTCGTATACAGTCGATGTCAAAGATGGGGGATTCCTTAAACGTCAGAACACCCACTCAGTCTGTTCATTGGTCGGTGATATCGTGTTCCATCATGTACGGTCCTAGTCCTTTGTATGTTCTCTGAGATCCTTAGGTCCCCACCCTTAAGATTAGTCTGTCTCCATCCCGTGAACTACTCACTGCTAGGTTCCGTCTTTTAGTCTCAGTTCCTATAAGATTTGACTCTTTGTACCCTACTCTTTAGAGTCTCCGTTTTTTTTTCACTGGGTAGACCCCTCAACGTTTCTGTTTCAATGTCGTCAAAAAGAGTTTTACACAGGAGACAAACGAACTCAGTCTTAGTAGACCGTCACTAAGAATTTGGGGGTCTAAGTCTACTGAGAGTTTGAGTGACTTTATACTCTTTGTATAAAATCAACTCTCAATTCCCTATACTTCCTTTTTACTTTTATATCACATTATATACGATACAAATTCCATGTGTATTTTAAGACACTAATCGAAATAAACATATTTGATGAAGGACCACAGAGTCTTAGACAGACGTTACACCCTCTGGACCCAAGTTAGGGACCCAACCCTTCTAGGAGACCTCCTCCCGCACCGTCGGGCGAGGTCCTAAGAACGGACCTCCTTGTACCTGTCTCCTTGGACCAACCCATGTCACGTACCCCAGCGTCTCAGCCTGTACTGACTCACTGATCCGTGTCGTGTTTTGCAAAATTTAAACGATTAAGGATAGAAATTCACTACCGACCCATCTCACCCTGTCCCTACCCCTTTTCCCTCCTTATAATGATATTTTAAATAGAGAAATGGGTATCTACTAAGATTTTTCAGACAAATAGAAAATAAGTAAATTACAAAAACAAAAAGAAAATCAGGTTCCTGTTTTACTACTCTCCGAGAGCGTCTCCTACACAATCTGAGTCTCACTCATAAATAAGTAAAAATGCTTTTGGTTAAAACTGTCTTTCTTTTGATAATACTGTCTAAGTACCCTCAGATTTAAATCAAATCGAGGGAATGAATTAACAACCCCGTCTGTTCAAATTCCGAATCTCCTTTTTGCTGAAGAGGTCCCATTGAGGTCTTGGTCCCGATCTCAAGTCAAGAAAACCGGGTAATTAAATTGTAACATAGGTACTGAACTACGTGGATGACTAAAAAAATTACAAAACATAGGTCCGTGTCCCCGACCTTTAATTTACTCAACATCACAACCGTTATCTCATTCGTCATCCTTTTTTGAGACTCTTTAGGGGTGAAAGTCGACGAATCAGACAAGTTGTGATAAATTATTACCCACAACGTCGTCAATACAGGGAATCTTTATATTACACTCGTTGTATATATTAAATTTTAAAAACAACACAGTGTAAATTTTTCGTTTTTCGTCCACTTTAATTAAAATTACTATATAAAACAAATACGGTCATATAGGTCTTATAATAAACTTGTACGTTAGTTATTTTTTAATAACTCTATAAAATGGAAAAAAAAAAAAAGTATGATGTAGAAACCTTAGGTGATACAAAAAACATGAATACCGTGTAGAACCAAGTCTAGTCGACGTAAAGTCCACGACATATCGGAGTACACTGAGTCCCGATGGAATAACCTGTCATGTCCGGATATCGAAGTTTGTCAAAAAATAAAGGATAAGTCAAAGGTGGTAACAGACTTATCGATTTCTGTGCCTCCTTACGTCCCAACTCTTATATCAAAGATCATGAGTTGACATAGATTTCTTCCCGGATAGAGACAGTATTGATAATTATCCATTTAGTCGAAGATCACCGTAAAAGAAGAAAGCCTAAGGACAACGAAAGAAAGACGGTAGAAAAGACATGGGAATGAAAACTTATACATTTATACAAAGTATTTATATACTAACGGAAACAATCGTCATCCAATAACCATCTTTACCCTCTATTGAGACTCTTTCTTTAGTTTAAGATTACCTTTTTAAAACTGTGACTCTATCCTCAATTCATACCACTTAAACGTCCTACCTTTACTCTGTCCGAACAAAACTTGTCTACCACATATATACTGTCGTATTTCTAAAAACTTTTAAGTCGAATAACATGAGAACCGATAAAAAGGGGAAAGGAAACCAAAAACGAAAACGGAAGAACCAAATTAACGAAAAGATTCGTGAACAATAACTGGAGTCAGTGGCGAGTCAGACCATAATCGACGAAAGAACCGAATTCTATCTGAGTCATCACTCTGAAACCGTCTCGACATCACTCTGTCGAGAAGTCAACTTAAGTTAGACCTAACAATGTAAATTACGTGTCAAAAAAAGAAAATTTATACCGAATTAATAAATAATTTGGAGCACTGATGGAACATCCAATTCTTCATCTTAAACCGGTCAATGACACCTTCGGACAGACACACAGGGTAAGTTTAACGTCGGGTGAGGGACAGAGGATTTCATTGGTGAGAACAAAATATCCTTGGTGAAGAACCTAAACGAAAGGATTTAAGATGTAAAATAGAACGGGTAAATTTTTTTAACTATAGAAAACAAACGTTAAATAGACAACTTCTGAGGTCCGGGAAACTGGACATCCTCAAAAGGTATCACATCCAAAATAGCTAACGTATGACCACGTCAAGTCGCACAAGGACAGAGACGAAAAGGATGTATAACCGTCGACTAGGTCTCTGACTCAGTCTGAATCCAAACTAGGGAAACCGTTCTGAAATCCGCTACAACACAAGAAAATAATCCTCCGTTACAGACCAAAAACGAGAAGTAACCATAATCGTTGAAAAAAAAACCGACGTCCTACAATTAAGGGATTGGTCCCTAATTTAAACCCAGTGCTGTGACTTTCAACGACTCAGGATTGGTGACCTGGTGGTCCCTTGAGGGTCTATAATGGTTGACAACTACGTCATGGATCTAGGTAAACATTTTAATATAAAATAGTAAAACAAATTTAAAAATAGTCTTTATTAGTATATTCCTTTGTGAAGTAGTCAATACACCAATGGTCACGATGTTAAGTTTGTCCTATTTATTTACGAACTAATAAAGGAAAATGAATGAGTTACAAGTATTATTACCTGAATTTTGTTGTGAGTAAATGTATATATATTTACAGACATATATGGGTTTTCTTAACTTTCGTGTCGGAACTCACCTATAAACATATGTATCCACGACAAACGTTTTCGTCGTCGTGGATAACACTCGTTGATAACAACGAATGTTATCAGATCTGTGCCTTCGTCGGGATCACAGGTAAACTACCTACTTACCTATTTGTTTACACTTTATAGGTACTGTTACCTTATCACAAATCAGAATTTTTCTTTCCTTTAAGACTGTGTACGATGTTGTACCTACTTGAAATTCCCGTAAACGATGGACTTAATTCAGTCAGTGTTTTACTGTTTATGACAAACTAAGATGAATATATTCCATGGACCTCAACAGTTTAAGTACCTTTGTCTTTTATCTTACCACCGAAGGTCCCCAACTCCGATCCTTCTAATCTCTAAAGAACAAATTACCTATGTCTCAAAGGTCAAACTCTTCTACTTTTTCAAGACCTTTACCTGCCAATCCTACCAACATGTTGTTACACTTACAAGAATTTTTATAATTTTACCATTTAAAATACAATACACATGAAATGGTGTTAAATTTTTTTTGTAAAAAATTTAGATGTCAAAAAATTAGATGTCAAGACATCTAGTTTGTGGAATCTTTCCAAGAGAGGAACTACTTTAGAACAATCGGTTCGACCCGAGAATAGACCTCCGAGACTCCCTGATGTCCTCTCTCAGGCGAAGGTCCAAGTAAGTCCAACAACCTTCTTAAGTCAAGAAACACTAATTTCCTGGTTCCAGGAGTAAAAGAACGACCGACAGTCGAACTCTAGACGAGAATTGAAGATCTCCGATACATATGAGGAACAGGACACCGGGGAGGTAGAAGTTCAGTCGTACCATGTACCTTCAGAAAATCACGAAATTCGGAGAGACTGAAGAGGAAAGACAATGGTCGACGTCTTTTGTGACGAAAATTTTTCAGAATATACTAATCTTATCCAATATGGGTGGTCTCTTAGAGGGAAAACGGTACATTAGTGAAGTCACTAATGAGTAGGACATTGTATTAGGGACGTCATTGAAGAGTAGTATAAACGTTAAAGGTGAGTGTGAGTTTCCCCTCCTCTCTTTTTGTCCCTGCCCCAGTAACCCGCCCCACCATAAAATCTTAAGACGGTGTGTCGTACTGAACTCTTCTCGAGCAATATGGACACAAACTTAGAATAAAAACGAGAAACGAAACAACTGACCTTCTCCCTTCGTTAGCCATTAAGAGGTCTGGAATTCAAAAGAGAAGAAAATTCACCCCTAATATTATTGGGAACTCCTTAAAACACTCCTAATGCGTGAATTAATCCGAAAATTAATCAACGAACACACACACACACACAAACACACAAAATTCTCCGGAACACAATAAAAGTTCTTCGACTTGACGGTAAACCGAAAGATAAATCCTCTGTAGACCTCTCAAACAAACGTTATATCTAAAGGTTCAAGGTAAGAGATCACTATTATGACAAAATCTTGACCCAGACCTTGGAAAATAAAAATTTGTCAAAGAGGTCCACTAACGTAACATATCGGTTCAAACCCTGGTGACCACACCATCTTAGTCTCTCTGGACCTCGACTTATAGTAAATCGATATCGGGAATGACTGAGACATGGAAACTCGTTTAAAGAATTGAAGATACTTCTATTGTATATTGAACATCCTAGCACTCCAAATCGTGAATACATACATGTCTCAAACCGTGTAGCATGTGTACGTCACTATTGACGACACTTGCTACTACCATCACCACCATCACTATTACGTGGATAGTAGATCCAAGGTTTCCTTGTATTGTTCGAGAGTGACTAGAGAAGGACGGATAAGTAGGTAGGATAGGATACAAGATTGGCGTGGTGTGAAACAAAGAAGTTGGAACATAGTATATAAAAAGATACAGTCCTCATAAGACACGGGAATAGACCACTCGAGTAGTAAAAGAAAGAAAGAAAAAAAAAAAAAATTTCAAATTGTAATGTTAGTACTCCGTCCTGTCCTGTCAAGTGTCCGTCGAAGGGTTTCTGTCCGGTCCAGAAGAGAGGTCCGGTCCAGGTCACGTAACGGGGCGTCTCGTGGGGTCCGTCCACCCGTCCCTCCAGGTGGGAGTCAGGTCGAAGAGGTCATGTCTCTCGTTCATGTAAGTCGATTCGAGCGACGATCTCAAGATTCGTTACCATCACAACAAGTCGTTGTCCTAGACCGTCCGGTCGACCCGGAGTGAGAAGAAGGGGTCCATGTGACTGACATATTGTCCAGGGGTACCTAATCTAGACATTTCGTTCGTGTCGGACCGGCGACCAGTGGTCGTCCAACAGACTTTACTGTGAGTCCGAACGTAGTGTTGGGTCCAGAACGACTCACCTCATCTCGAACTACGGACACGACGTCAGGGTCTAGGACTGCTCCAGTAGATCTGGTGCCGACCACTACGCCCTCCACCACATCCCCTCCCTCCATTGTAGAGGTGCCACTCACTTGCACACCGACTGGACCGACGGTCAGTTGTGCAGGGTGTCCGTGTACCGGGGTAGAATGGACGGTGACTGATCGTGACACCAGACCAGTATCAGCACTACCGGAGACTTACCGAAACGTCTCACTTCTCCGTCGGACTCAGGAGGTCTGGCTAGTGGGAGTCACACACCAGGACCGAGGGTCAGTGTATCACGGACCGGAGACGGGGGTCCGACACTACCCGAAGACCACACGTGTCCCGTGACACCCAGTCACGGCGACACAGGAACGACGACATGTACCCCTTAAACCCCCTGACGGGATGGAACCCCGGGAAACCTTGACGTCCTTCGACTCCCGTCCACACTCAGAGGTTCCTCTTCAGTTCCTTTGATAACTCGGTCCGTCGGTCAGGAAAACAGAGGAACAACGGCCTCCTCTGGAGGAGCGACGACGTCACGTCTCACGGGAGCTACCGGAGGGTATGGAGGTCGGCTGGTGACGAGGTGGGTGGTGCTACCCTAACGGGACTCGAGGTCCGAGGTGTATCCCGGCAGACACGACCCCCTGGTCTACTCCTTTCCCTTCGAGACTCTCCTCACGGAGGGAGTAGGAGTCCCCGGACCCCGTCTCACCCACGTCCCGAGCACACACCTCTCCTCGGTAAGGTTTAGAGAAGGATCATATGACCGACGTGGTCCGCCGACTTTAGTAAAGGACCCCTCAGGACTCGTCCCGTTGTCGGGTGGTTCACGATCCTGAGTCCGAGTCAATCGAAACCCTCGACGTCGATACGACTCTTCAACCACTCTAGTTTGTCCACTCCAGACTGTCTAGGGGTTTCTTCCCTCCACCGCCTCCCGGAACACTACCACGACATCACCTCCTGACAGGGGCCCGGCGAGACCGGTGGGAAGGACGACAGACTGTCGGTAAGGGTCGAGAGGACTCGGAGCTCGAGTAACGGTTGTGGTGACAGTACTACGACGGGTGGACCCGCGGCCTACGACCACTCCAACAGAGGTTACACACGTAGAGTATGTATGAACACCGGACGGTTCGTTGTCGAGTAGTCGTCGTAGGGTAGCGACCGGTCTCTGAGTTACAGGTACTCCACGGGTACGTCGTGGTCCCCGTGCTAGAGGTAGAGTCCACCGGACATCGACATCAGTGACGTCCGGTCGTGGGGTATGGTACCCAGACGGTCCCAGGACGTGGTCCGATGAATATCAATGAGCCCGTCTCGTACGGCATGTCCGTCTCGTCGTCGTCGTGTTACTACGGGCTCCGGAGTGACTCGAGGGGGTGGAACACGTCCCACTACAGAGACACACGTACGTGACACAGACGGGGGGACTCCGGTCGGAGGGTCTCGGGTAAGACGGGTCCGGTACCACCTTCGGTCCCCAACACCCACAGGACTCCCACGACGGGGAGGTCTCCGAAGGCAACCCAAACCCCGCCCTCCACACTGTCCCTACTGTCCGTCGTCCAACTGCAGGGAGACCCGGTCACACTACTACATCATCGACTTCTCACAACCGATCACGGGCTTCCTACCAGAGGAGGTTACAAGGAGTAGGAGTCCGGGGGTCCAATGAGACCCCGACGCGACAGCACCTGTGGGAGTCCACCTGGTAACCCGGACGACCCGTCGAGGGGGTCGGTACAGACTAAGAACCCACTGAATCTCCACAGTCCACCCTTCTACCTCTTCCACCCTAGACCGACCGACTTCCTGTGGTGTAGTGACCCATGTCTGTCCCCTCGGTCCCACGACAGTGGGTCTCTTGGGACAAGACAGTGGACCCGTCGATCCAGACACATGTGGTCCTATGGTCAGTTCTGGAGTCACGGCCGGTACCGTCCACGACACAATCCGTCCAAGTCCGGCCCTTCGTCTGACGTACGTCGGAGAACCCCTTGGTGTCCAAAACCTTCCTCTTACCAACATCGTACTACCGCACCCCACACCTGTTGACAGCAAGTTCCGCACAACCGGTACGGTGACCGAATCGGCCCCAGTCAGTCCGGAGTCCCCCGTCGGCGAACAAGTATAGACGGTCGAGATAGGTCGTTTACAGTTACTTGTCACGATTTTTTGTCGCAAACTTCCTTCTTCAGTCTGTGGTCCGGGTGTTGCCGTTTCGTTATTTTTGAGGACTCACCGTCCGTACTCCCACTTCATCGGTTGCTCCTACTACGGGTCGAGACACTGGTACCAAAGGTACTACCTGGTCGAGAGAGACGAATCCGGAACCCGTTACGTGTCGAAGGAGAACTCTAGGTGACCCCACCTCTGGTGACTGAACCACTCGTGGTTGTGCAAGAGATCGGGTCACTAGTGGTGTTCCATCCCCTTTTGGAGTGGTGACAACTCCCACCCGTAGTCCGGTTTCTCACACGTCTCGGGGTGTCTACAGTCGTCACTAGGCTCATGACACTGGTACCACCCGTCTCGGTCGCGGGCAAACCTGAACCGGAACACATAGAACGTGCACTTCATCTCCATCAGGACTACACCCATCCGTGTCCTGCTACTCGAGTCGCTACGGTCAGAGGAGGAGCTTCACGTGTACCTGGTCCGAGAGACGGGTCGACCCTGACCCCACGTCCGCGTAGTCCCTCCGGGTGTCTGACGGGCCTTTGCACTATACCATCACGGCCTTCTGGTCCTACTGCCACATGCTCTGGTCAGAGAAGGACCCCATCTCCGACATGAGTGCCTAGTCGGGTACCAACGTCGTCCGGACTCTATAGTAGAGGACGTCGGACAGTCAGTCCAGTAGGAGTCGACTTCAGTGGAACGAAGGGAGGACCTTTCACTGGTACACAGTCGGACCGTGTGTAACCCGTCGGGACTGTCACCTGTGACAGACGCGTGTGTTCAGACTTCGTTCAAGAACTTCGTCATAGGGTGGTACACACCGTCTACCGCCCGTCCTGTACCACTGGTTCGAGTAGAAAATTCTCTGAAAAGTTTACCACTAAGAAGTACTTCGTAAGGAAGATTGGTAGGAAGTAGGAAGATTGGTTGGTTGGTGGGTGTAGGAAGATTGTCTAAACTAGGAGAAGGTAAACAGTGAATATCGGTACTTTCCTGAAAATCTACTATAATGCACAATTCATCAGACAAAGAGACGGGTGATCGCTCAAGTGTGGGTCACAGTGTTTACGTACCATGTAACATTCATCCATGAGTTTTTTACGAAGAACAACTAAAGTACATTAATATTTTTATTCCTTATGTAAAATCCCTTAAATGGAAATGACATCAAATATCTGTTTTCTTCAATTTGTGTCACCGTACCTACACAAAAAAATTTTTCTTTTTTTTCGTTCTGTGGGTGCACCAAAATCCGATGTACTTCCTTATCCCTTTCCTTGGTCATCAATGACTCCTTCACGAAACCTAGTCAGTGACACAACGGTTTAAAAATAACTATAGCGGTACTATTGGGAGAGTCCAGTCACCACCATAAAACAAAATGTTTACTCTTCTGACTCTGAGTTCGAATGTTTCAGTGTATCAATCATTTACCACTTAGACCCCACTTGAACCCAGACAGAGCAAGGTTTCGGGACAAGTCGGGAATTACAAAGGTCCGAGGATAAGAAGAACTGATGTTCTCAGTTATTACGTCTACGAGGTTGAACTACGTGTCTTCACCTTTTGATCACCTCCTTTGGTAAAGGAAGGTAGAAAGAAACTGACACAATTACAGTCTCACACCGGTGATCTACCACGGGAACCGGAACTACCTCTTCATGTTATCGGTCAACTCAGGACCCCAGACTAAAAAAAAAAAGGGGGAAGACCCTGAGTTGGTTTTCGTTTTGTAATTATAAAGGTCCATTGTACTTTTTACCTCTTCACAATTATAATTTCTCCGTCACACCCCCATCTCTGTTCTTGTCCATTTTTGACTTTACCTTAAGTTTAGGTCTAAACAGTGAATGATCGAAACACTGAAGTCCCTTGAGTAAATAAGTCAAAAAATAGGTCAATAAGTCAATAAATAGTCACATAGGTAAATAAGTCAATAAATAGGTAAATAAGTCAATAAATAGGTCCATTGTACTTTTTACCTCTTCACAATCACAATTTCTCCGTCACACCCCCATCTCTGTTCTTGTCCACTTTTTACTTTACCTTAAGTTTAGGTCTAACCGGTGAATGATCGAAACACTGAAGTCCCTTGAGTAAATAAGTCAAGACTCAGGATAAAGGAAATGGAGACCTTACCGGAGTACAGTAAATGAGTACATTAATACTTATAGTGTAATTACCTATGTAATATTTCATAGGTTAAGAATTACTTACTATTAATGACAACAATGATTAATGATTTATATAACACTGAAAAACTTTTGACAATTAGGTATACACTGAAAAAAAAAAAAATGGTTAGGTCACTTTGACTCATGAAGTAAATAAATAACACGAATAGTAGTCTCAACTAACTAAGGGACTCCTTCCTCAGAGTATAAGAGAATCAGGTAATGTTCTCTCATGTCGTGACAGGACACTACCCAATTATCAAAATCGCAACTAAAGAAGGTCACGGAATAAAGTCACTAAGATGTAATAAAAACGTATACAATTGTAGAGACCGTAACCTTACGCAAAATATTAGTAACTATAGAATCGTACCTATGCTAATCTATAAAAATCTGATTACATATTGGAACTCTCATAGGAAGAGGGGTAGGAGAATCTAGATGTAGGACAGACGTAGCAAGACAGTCAACAAAACAGTAAAGTAATACTTTTTAATGAGATAACTAAATTCAGGAAACAATTAAGTGATCGAACAAAACGTCCGTAGTAGAGAAGAGACACTTAAACTGTAATTCTTAGAGAAGAGGCTGAAAGAACATGTTCTACATTTGTAGATAAATTAGAGAACACTAATCATGTATCTACAGTAATTACGATAAAAGACTTACAAATAGTATAAAATACCAATATTTAAATTTTTATTCCACTATTTTTTACTACAAGGTCCTTTTATGGTTTTCTTTCGATCCTTTATCATAATAATTATTATAGTCTTTATTATCTGGAATTCCGAACGGACCTAACTAAAGTCTTTCATTTAGACTCAAACTAAGATCCTTAATATATTGGAATTAGAAGTCGAAAATTTATTTTTAAGGACCCTTAGATTATTACTTGATAACCACCATTTTATTTATTTATTATCTGAAATTCTTTTTCTAATCTTAACATACCCTTTTCTCCCATGAGTTTTGAGTCACAGTGTATATATTGTAAGAAACTGTTACCACCTTGTTTAATCTTTGAGGAATTGTTTTGTCATCGGTGCACGGTGGAGTGTACCTATGAAGATTTATTAAATAACCACTTCCAACTTTAATATTACCTTTAATACTTTATAAATTTGCACTCACTGTTACTTCCCTGGTGTACAATTTCGACGTAGATTCCGTCAGACACTAAATATTGGAATTTACTTATATAATATTTTATCTCTAACTTTTAATTACTCTATTCGTAATATCAGTTTTTTAATTTGTTCTTTTTTAATTACTATTTGATCTTTCTCCTTGTTAGTTCCTTTAAAAATCCGGTCTTAGTGAATAATTACATTTACAATTTTAGTACTTGTTTTTCGTCGTTTGGTATGGGGCATTATATATTTGTTTTTCCCGATACTGGTTTGTCAAATAAAACCCTTATGATAATTATCCTAAGACTAAAATATTAGTTAATTCTATTAAATTGTATAATTGATTTATTTTTCCCTTTAATGTACTGGTAGACTTATTTACCTTTTCTTCGTCACTTATTTTACTTTGTACGTAAGTTCTAGTTACGGTCGATCCTTATCCTTCTCTTGTAAGAATTGGGTTATTCCTCATAAACGATTTTACAAGGTCACACGAATTGTCGCTTTATCATCTTCGTAGATGAAATCTTAGTCGTTGCTCTGTTTCCACGAACTAAAAAGACAAAAACAAAAAAACTTGACATCACGTCAACTAAGTGTTATAATACAATCAAAGTCCACATGTGACATCACTAAGTCATAAAAACGTCTAATATAAGGTAATATCCAATAAAGTTCTATTACTGACATTATAAGACACGATACTTCATATAGAAACAACGAATACATAAAATATGTATCATCAAACATAGACAATTAGGGTATTGGGATTAAACAGAAAGGAGGTAAGAGGAGAAACTATTGGTGTTCAAAAGATATAAACACTCAGACGAAGATAAAATATATATGTAAATAAACTTTATAAAAATCTAAGGTGTACATTCGTTACAGTATCTCATAAACAGAAAGAGACAGACTGAATAAAGAGATTCGTATTGGGACTCAGGTAGGTGAAACAACGTTTACCATCATAAAACAAGAAAAGAGACCACCTCATTATAAAGTAAGATATACATATACGTATATATATATATGTAGATATACATATATATAACATACACACAAATATGTGTGTGTGTGTGTGTGTGTGTAAGAGATGTAGAAGAATTAGGTCGACAGACAACTGACGTGAACTCAACGAAGGTACAGAACCGACAACATCTATTACAACGACACTTATAACCCTACGTACATAACAAAGTTTAATCATAAAGACAAAAAAAAAAGAAAAAGACCTATATATGGATCCTCACCTTAACGACATAACGTACCATCAAGATAAAAATCAAAAAACTCCTCGGAGGTATTGGAGGAATGACAAAAGGTATCACCGACGTGGTTAAATGTAAGGGTAGTTGTCACATATTTCCAAAGAAAAAGAGACGTAGGAGAGGTCGTAAACAATAAACATCTGAAAAAACTGCTATCGGTAAAACTGTTCACACTCCACGATAGAGCAACACCCAATCTAAACGTAAAGAGATTACTAATCGTTGTAACTCGTAGAAAAGTACACGGACAATCGGTAGACAGAACAAACCCTTTTTTAGACAAGTTCAGAAGTATCTAACCGAACAAACAAAAAAACTCAACATATATTTCAACGTATTAGACAAACATATAAAACCCATAATTGGGGAACATCCAACGTACTAAACGTTTACGAAATAGGGTAAGACATCCAACAGAAAATCAAAGCAACCGCCAAAGGAAACGACACGTTTTCGAAAATTAATCCAGGGTATACCCAAAAACTATAAATAAATAAAACGGTACCCTTCCACTAGGTTTTTTTATGACGATACTAAACAAAGTTTCTCATAAGTCGGATACAAGAGAAGATCCTCAAAATACCAAAGGTCAGAATACAACTCCAGAAGTTTGGTAAAACTAAATTGAAAAAAAAATATACGACACTCCCTTGCAACATTAGAGTGACAAAATGTACACTGACAGACGACAGGCCAAAAGAGTCGTAGTGAAGAACTTCTCTGACAGAAAAGAGGTAACACATAAGAACGCAAGAAACAGTAACTAATTGACTGGTGTCCAAACACACAGATAAAGACCGAGAGATAAGACAAGGTAACCAATTACTAAGACAAGAATACGGTTATCGAAGATAAAACTAATGACACCGATATATCATATCAGACTTCATACCCTCCAAATATGAAGGTCGAAAAAAAGAAAAAAGAGTTCTAACGACAACGTCAAGACCGAACGACACCAAGGTACACTTAAAATCCTAATAAAGAAGATCAAGAATTTTTACAGTACCTATAAAACCATCTCTAACGTGAAGAAATATATACCATAAGACCTCCAGGAACCCTTACGTTATTCTATGTTTTCTACATTCGAAACCCTTCTACTTAGTTTTAATCACAAACGTCTACTACAAAGACATTGACATGATCTTCAGGACCGTTTGTGTTCTTATTCTTTGTTTTCTTTAGTTTCTTTTTCCTACCTTCACTTCTTATTTGTAATAACTATAAACTTCTATTATACTAAAAGATGAAAATTTTTTTAGGTGTTTTTAAATGTATTTATGACAAATTTACAGAGCCGAAACCCTTTCCAAAACCTAGACTTTAGCTATATAGGTATTAAATTTTTTTCTATAAGATTATCATTGTTTTTTAAGATTCAATACATTCTTATATAAAATGTTTATTTATGTAAGGAAACTACCTTTTTTTCATTCGTAGTAACTTTCTGATTTCCTTCTAGACTTGTCGATAGAGTAGAAGGACGAATAATCTGAGTCATAATAGACATACAAAAGGAATTTAATTAGATATTTATGTACATTAAAGTCAGTTTTTAGAATTAGTCCGAATTGTTTCTTCAACTGTTCTACTAAGATTTTCAGTAAATTTTACCATTTCCCCGTTCTTCTTAAACTTCTTATTCCCCAACCCCCTGAACGGAAAGGTCTACAATTTTGAAAAATTTACTTTGATACCATTTAATTTCATTCATACCATAATCATATTCCCCTTTATTTATCTAGTCACCGTACCTTCTCTTCGAATCCTTATAAATGTAGATACATTTAAATCACATATTGTCGTAATGTTTAGTCTGTGATAGTGAGTCATTTACTTCAACCTAGTCAACCGACGGGTATACCTCTTTTATTTTAACAGGGGATGGAGTACGATATGTGTCTTTACTTAAGGTCTTCATAATTTCCATATTTTACTTATGAGGATTCTTACATATCTTCTTACAGAGACACTATAGTCCTATTTCCTTCTACAGAATTTTTCGTTTGTTGCTATCTTTACTAGTAATCTAAACTGTTGTAAGTTAAAAATTTTGGAAAGTTATCGTTATTGTTTTCTGACGTTAGTCTCTTTTCGTGCGGAACCTGTCCTCTCTTTTATAAATGTCACGTATGTCAACTGTCTCCAAAATTATACGTCTTATATATTTCTTAAGGATGTTTAGTTTATCTGTTTTTTCTTTTGGGTTTCTTGTGTATGTTTAGTCATCTTTTCAGTTTTCTTACAGGTTTTTCTTTTACAGTTTCCTATGTGAGTTAAGTGTATTTTCTTTATTCTTACCGTTATTTTTACTGAACTAAGAACAAGAGTCACTAACAGTCTCTAAGACTTAATTTTCAAGTCATTCTATCATAAAACTAGTCTAATGGTTCCAGAATATTTCAGATTAAAAATAGATCACAACCGGTCGTCAACCCCTATATCCTTGAAAAAATGGGTCACGACCACTCCTATAATTAACCCTGTTGACGAATCCCCTCGTCAGAATATCAGACTCCCGAAGGGACCACCGAGTCTACGACACTCTCTTGGCCCAAGTTAGGGACCTAGTCCTTCTAGGGGACCCCTTCCCTTACCGATGGGTGACATCACAAGGACGGACCTCTTAAGGCACCTGTCCTAGGATCTCTCGATGTATGTGAGGTACCCTAGAGTTTCTCAACCTGTGTTGACTCGTTGATTGTGAAACATTATTCTATACAGACTAAGATGTATTTTTCCTTGAGAGACGGTAAAGTCTCACAAACGAATTATAAGAGAACGTCTTTACAATGGTCCTTTGTATATGTCACTACTAATAACGACGTAATAACCCTATCCCTTTTAATTTTCATTGGATTTACAAGATGTGTCCCTTTAATCTGTAACACCATATGAATATATTATCTTATGATATTTTGTCTATTTTCAATGTACGTATAAGAGTTGTACCTATCGCAAACACACATATACATACACATAAGTATACATATGTATGTATATAAATATAAGAACTGTACTTTTCATATATATAAATAAATGAGTTATACTTGTTTGGAGTTTTATCATGACTCACTTTTTTCCTTTCGTTTAACAAGTGGTGAGATAACGAAAGTGGTCTTTTGAGCTATTTATGAATAACTTAGTGACTTACTACAACTACGTAGTAAAGAACAAATACGTCGTCACGGGAACTACTCGTGTGACCTGGAGGTCGAAAGGACGAAGGGAGACACAACAACTGAGAAGAGAGAGGAGAGACTTGATGCACGAGAATGTCACGTCTCTATATGGAATAAGGACAAATATAGGGGACCGACAATTAACGAGGACCGGGTCTTATCCCTAAATCATTCATACAACTTAATCACTTATAACGAATAATATGGACACGGGACAATTCTTACTTGAAACCGAGTCCTCAACCTTCTGGACTTAAGAGGAAAATCAACAGTCTGGAATCAGTTATAAAAAAAAATTATATGAGACTCAGAACCAAAAGATTAAAGATTTCTCATTATGGACAAGACGGATTTAGACTCTCCAGTATAAATACACAATATAAGTACACTCTAGTATATTACACTCTTACACTTTTGCTATGTACTGACCTTCTGAAGATTATAAAGTCGTCACTCCCTTTTACACGTCAACATCTCAGCGTCACCCTCATCGACACGACACATAAGAATCGTGTCAGTTGTAAGGAAAATCCTCGGTATACTCGCTAGACACAGGGTCTCCTCAGTAGTAAAGAAAAAATAAAAGAAACCTTGGTCAAATGGTAAGATGAAAAGAGAAAACTGCTTCCCTCTAACCGGGACTTTATCGGTCCCAAGACAAAAAAGGGTTCTGTACTTTCGTTTTGATAGAAGGACAGAAACCATGGTCTTGATACTAATAAAGACTTTATACAAACACCTATATCTTCTTTTCCCTTCTCCACTTCAGTCCTTTGAGTTGACTAAAGTATTGAGGTAGAGGGTAATGGAAGACCTTGGACCTATCACACTGGACCTCGTCGTCCGTGGTACCACTCGGGTTTAGGACCGTCTTGGACTTTCCAACTAGTAGACTTTGGAAGTCTTCTTTTTAGTCCCTTTCAGTAACTTTCTATATATACGAATAATACAACCGTGTTACTCAGTATTTTCGTCCCTACTTCATTTTTGAAACTTTAAAACTACTCAATCGTATTGTTTCTTGAAACGAATTACTATCTTATAATAAAGTATATACCTAATCTTTTCCCTTAAAACGAAATGGTCTATTTTTCTATTTGTCATATTTGGGTCTAATCCCCTCTCCTTCCTACAAACCACCTTCTGTCGAACCCCTTTAACCATTTGGAGTTTGACGGGTTGATATCTTAAACTACTCTCTACTCTCCATCCGTACCTCGTTTAGTGACTCCCAGAAACCCGATCCGGTACTATGTCACTGGTCCTATGAGGAGATTCTTATTTTTCCCCAAGACAAGTAGTAATACGATCCTATTGTCCTTATTTTGTTATCGAGGTTACGAAACCGATGGACCAGACTTCTCGGCTGAGTAACCTTTTCTGGGACTACGGCCCTTTCTAACTCCCGTCCTCCTCTTCGCCCGTTGTCTCTTACTCCAACAACCTACCCGTAGTGACTGAACTACCTGTACTCAAACTCGTTTGAGGCCCTCTATCACTTCCTATCCATCCCTTCGGACCGCACGACGTCAGTACCCCAGAGTTTCTCAGTCTGTACTGAATCGTTGACTTGTTGTTGTTTGTTGTTATCCTTATTAGACTTTGACAGCGTCTATTTGGCTTAGTATGTCGCACGGAATAAAGTTACACTTCTTCTCGATGACTATACTAATGTTCCTCACCCTCCAATTTTATTTAAAATCCGTCCTCTGAACCTGTTCAGACTTATTATTAGAACCAACCTTGTCTTTCACTCTCCACCCGGTAAACGATCTACTCCGACATATTACCTCTTTCTAACAGCCATAATAAAAACAACAACAATTTCTCACATTTCAGAACCGTATACATTTACTGCAACTCTTCCTCGGTCATCTTCCTTCTCCTCGACTTCTAATCTCAGTCTCCGGATTTCTTTCCATTACCCGGGGAAAAAGTTAATGCTGTTCACTTTTCTTCGTTCTGACCCATACCTACGTCTACTTAGAAGTCCACCCTCCCGTATTATCCACATCTCAAGGATGGATTACTGACAAATCCAACAACTCCCAAGTTCCTTTCATCTCTTCTAAAATTTATCGATAGTACCTGTTACCTTCTCTCTGGTTATCGTTCTGTTCCTACGGGGGATGAGAGGAACATAAGTTGTAACGGATGGTGAGATCCCAGTTAGACTTTGGTCCGTCAGGATCGGTTACTTATTTTGTTCTTTTTATTTATATTTCACACTCCTAACCTCATCTTCTTTATTTTAACAATAATAAGTACCGTCGAAATTAACTTGTATATCTCTTAGGTTTTCTTAGACGTCTATTTGATTTCTTAACTTTTCACTTAAATCGTTCCAATCCTCTAGGTTCCTGTGATATGTTTTTATTTGACATAAAGTTATATAATCGTTGAACATTAATCTTTTATTTAAAAATTTTTACTCTTGTAAATGGTATCGTAGTTTTGTAATTAATGAATCCATATTTATAATTGTTATCCGTCTATTCTGGAAATGAGTCTTTTGATATTTGTGACTTCAACATATACATGGATACCGACTGAGTACAACTATATACCGTCTTTGGTTGTGTTGTAACATTTCCTCAACAGGAGATTAAATTTTATTTATAATTTTTTTCTGGATTTATTTACCGTCAGGGTCAAACAAGGGTTAGTCATAGGATTATTCACTCATACATTTTTCACACACATTTTGAACAAGTTGATGACTGACATTTCAAATATTTCCCGGTTCTTATAAGTGAAAACTAAGGACAGAATCAGTTGCTTCTCTGGGGTCATCCATACCGTTGAAGAGAGTGGACGGTAAGATCCCTCTTGACCGATACTGGTACCAGCACTACAACTAAATGTTAAATATTTCCGGTTTTCTGTTTACAACCTCCTGAATAAGGTAAACTAATAACAACAACAAGTCCACGGTTCAGTACAGGTCGAGAAGTGCCGGGGTGCATGACGTCGTACGGTCCGAAGGGACAGGGAGTGGTAGAACATCTCAAACGGGTTCAAGTACAGGTAACTTAACCACTACGATAGGTTGGTAGAGGAGGAGACAGTGGGAGAAGAAGACGGAAGTCAGAAAGGGTCGTAGTCCCAGAAAAGGTCACTCAGTCGACAAGTGCAGTGGACTTTGTGTCTACATCTCTGAAAGTCTACTATTGTATCCTCTTATGAAAGTACCGTAATCCTAATCATTTCTAAAGGATTTCTTCTATGTCTTTCGTGTTGGTATCAACATTTTGGTTATGTAAAATGACGCAATTTCAATTGAGAAGTACTTTTCTGTAGTAATACTCTCATGTTTCCGACTGTTCTCCCACCCTCTTTTATAAACGGATTACGTATTGATACTTTCTAAGTACAGGTCCTATATAAAAATTTTTTGGAGGATTTTATTAATCTTTTACCATCAGATCAGATAAGTTATCTGTTCTTTGAATTTGACAAAGCGTTTTCAAAGCGGTTTACCAGTGCTTGTATTTTTCTATGCTCGAAACAACAAAAGTCCCTTTATATTAATCCTGGTGATACTCGATGATCATGAGTGGACGGTCTTACTGATTGCATTTTTTTCACAATCACTTCTACATCTTGTTAACTTTGAAAGTATGTGATATCCAACCTCATAAAAACCGAGTTACTCATACAGTTCCCATATAGAACAGTGGGACGAATAAATTGAATATACGTCTCATGTAGTACTCTTTACGGTCTGACCTACTTCGTGTTCGACCTTAGTTCTAACGACCTTTTTTACAGTTATTAGAGTCTATACGTCTACTGTGGTGGAAATACCGTCTTTCGTTTCTTCTTGATTTCTCGAAGAAGTACTTTCACTTTCTGCTCTCATTTTTTCAACCGAATTTTGAGTTGTAAGTCTTTTGATTCTAGTACCGTAGACCGGGGTAGTGAAGTACCGTTTATCTACCCCTTTGTTACTTTTGTCACTGTCTGAAATAAAAAACCCGAGGTTTTAGTGATGTCTACCACTGACGTCGGTACTTTAATTTTCTGCGAACGAAGAACCTTCTTTTCGATACTGGTTGGATCTGCCGCATAATTTCTCGACTCTGTAATGAAACGGTTGTTTCCAGACAGATCAGTTTCGATACCAAAGAGGTCATCAATACATACCTACACTCTCAACCTGATATTTTTTTCGACTCGTGGCTTCCTAATTACGAAAACTTGACACCACAACCTCTTCAGAGAACTCTCAGGGAACCCGACGTTCCTTAAGGTTGGTCAGTTAGGATTTCCTTTATTCAGGACTTATAAGTAACCTTCCTGACAACCACTTCGACTTTGAGATTACGAAACCGGTGGACTACACTTCTTGACTCAGTAGACTTTTCTGGAACTACGACCCTTTCTAACTTCCGTCCCTCTCTTCCCCTACTGTCACCTACTCTACCAACCTACCGTAGTGGTTGAGTTACCTGTACTTAAACTCGTTCGAGGTCCTCAACCACTACCTGTCCCTTCGGACCGCACGACGTCAGAACCCCAGCGTTTCTCAACCTATGCTGACTCGTTGACTTGACTCTTGACAAACTGTCACAGATAATTTTAACCACACACGCTTGGTATTCTGAATCGTTTAAGTAAGGATGTAACATAGATGATCTTTATATTCGTATACATATGCATATATATTGTGTTTTCTATACTTACTGTTACAGTATCGTCGTACTAAGATTATTGGATTCTGACCTTTTGTTGTATTTACAGGTAGACGTTACTTTAACTATTTAACACCTATAAGGATGTTTTCTTATGATGTATATCGTTATCTTTACTTGTTTGGTAACGATGCACGTCGGAGAACCTACTTAAAGTGTTTGTACAACTCACTTTCTTCGGTCTGTGTTTTCTTTTATACACTATACTCAGGTAAACATACCTCTGCCTGTTTTGATGAAAATTACAATCTTCCTCCCTACGACAAACCGAAACCCTACCTCCTGTTCCGATTGCTAATCCTTTCCCATGTTCCTCTCGCAAAGAAATAACTCGAACATGTCAATACTAAACACATATACAAACAAGTCAGTGATTCAACACAGACCGACAAACGGTAGGGTACCTGATACCGTGTGGTCCGAAGGGACAGGAAGTGGTAGAGGGTCTCAAACAAGTATAAGTACAGGTCCCTTCGTGCGGTCCGAAGGGAACACCGAATCAACCATTTCTTAGGTGGACGTTACTTCCTCTGACCCCAAGCTAGGGACCCAACCATTCTTGGGGACCTCTTCCCTTTCCGGTGGGTGAGGTCATAAGACCGGGGACCTCTTAAGGTACCTGACGTATCAGGTACCCCAACGTTTCTCAGCCTGTGATGACTCGCTGAAAGTGAAAGTACAGGTAAGTCAACCAGTACGATAGATTGGTAGAGTAGGAGACGGAGGGAGAAAAGGAGGACGGGAGTTAGAAAGGGTCGTAGATCCAGTAAAGGTTACTCAGTCGAGAAGTATAGTCCACCGATTTCATAACCTCGAAGTCGAGGTCGTAGTTAGGAAGGTTACTTATGAGTCTCATCTAAAGGAAATCTTAGTTGACCAAACCAGAAGAACGTCAGGTTGCCTGAGAGTTCTCAGAAGAGGTCGTGGTACTAAGTTTTCGTGGTACTAAGTAGTCAAGAAGCCATGAGTCGGAAGAAATACCAGGTTGAGAATGTAGACATGTACTGACGAATGGAAAGTCATATTGCAATAAAAGTTCACTACGTACATTTTACGAATAGTATCACCGACCAAATAATGACGGTCAAGCGATTGACTGTCACAATTGAGAATGACACCAAGTCAAGAGACATTACTGATCCAGTTCCTGTTACGACAGGTCATCTTAAATGACGTTAATAATTTTACAAGACATAGATGTCACAGATCAGGGTATCGGAGACCGGTGTACCCCGATAACTCATAAACTTTATACTGACTTCTTGAATAAATTTCAAAATGAATTAAAATGAGTTAATATTAATTTTAAATTTATGGAAATACACTGATTGTCGATAGCATAACCTATACCATTCTATAGGTCCAGATTCCTTAACTGTACCCTTACTCAGTTACTTCCTCTTTCTGTCACTTCAAATAAAATCAACTTATTAGTGCTTTGACTCTCCGGTCTCACAGTCTACTTAACACGTAGACATGTGACTTCTTACGAGTCCCGTTACCGTTCTCACCCAACCGTAACCTCCATCCATCCATCCAAGGTCTCAGAAGTTTCTTCGTGAACCTATCTCCTCCCCTTTTTACATTACCTGGTTCTTTCTTACGAGAAGAGGGACACCCAACAGTTTCTATGAACCTATCTTTACAAAGACTTCGTGTTGAATTCATCAATTCTCAGTAACTTTCTTGTTCAAAATTTTGTCTTCACCAATCCTCGTCATCGTCACGAAGTTTCTCCACAAGACACTGTTTTGAGATCACATCATTTCTTCATAACTTCTCGACACTCTCATTTTGAACCACGTCTCCACCCTTTCCTTCGATTAACGGTCCTCATCCACTTTCCAATTCCACACCCGTCAAAAGTTTTTCGAGGAGGACCACTTTCGTCATTCTTTCCTCCACCAGCGATCACCCTTACACCACAAAACGAAAACAAATCGTTTACCATCCTTGACTTGAACTCCTTCCTGTACTTTTTCACTTTAACGAACCACAAAAGAAAGTCACGTATCTCCTTTAGAACTCCGACTCATGGATGACCCAGAGACACTCCACTCCTTCTTCACCGACCCACTACTGTATCTTTACAACTAACCCAGTCTAGAACTTGGTAGAACTTACCGTAATACTTCTTAACAACCGAAATAGAGTATCAAGTACCTCTCGGTTCCTTTCAAAATTGATAGACTCCGAGGACATTCTCAAACACGAAATATTTATGATAAGACCGTTATAGCTCCTGATACCTGATTTCCATCGGTCTGACTTCTGTCTAACGAAGTAGTTCGTTCTTCACTACTTTGGGACTTTATCCCGGTATTGTCAATTATCTTACTTCTTCTCAACCCTCTTAAACTCTAATATCAAACCTTCACCTTACTCGTGTTGAACACCACTACCTTATTCCCTCTTGTTCACAATCTTGGCTCTCCACCAAAGATTCAACTGATCAATTGACTACTTAAATATAATTCCCCGATTTTTCGTGCTTGGGTTCAAACCCTACCACCAGTCAATAATATAGAGTTGTCAACTCTATATTGAGTGGGTAAATTTCATCTGTAAAGTCACAAAAACCACGTTGATGGTAATGTTAAAGTTAAAATCTTAAAAAATTTTAGTGGAATATTCCTTTGAGTATGGATAATCGTCAATGAGGAGTAAAATGGGATGGAGGAAGAGGATGGAGGGTCGGGACCCGTTGGTGATTGGATAAGCATCAGAGATACTTAAACGGACAAACCCTGTAAAGTATATTTACCTTCGTATGTTATACAGGAAACACTGTTCGAAGAAAATAAGTCGTACAGAAGTTTCAAGTAGGTTCATCACCAGTGAAAAACGGAACAAAATACATATAAGTAGAGAAATGTATAAAACAGAGGAGATGGCCTCCGTGATAACAACATATAAAATTCGGACATAGATAATTGTCGTATAAACGACATCAATCAATACTGAATCGTCTATAAACGACGTAGTATTTCAATCTTCCAATTGAGGTGATTCGTACTTTAATTAAATTGGACTTACTCAACGAGGGTGTGTACGAATGGGTGGTTCTACACAGAAATAAACGACAGTATCTTACAATCCATGGTACGGTTTACCAAGACCAAGACGGCAATTGAGACATACTGGACCCATACAGTAATATAAGACCTATGTGAAAGTCATAGACTTTTATCAATATTTTTAGGGATGGGATATATCATATCTCCTTACTGATTCTATTACGTCCAACCATCCTAAACCTATCTTAACCCCAAGTAGGCCTGTCAGAGACTCTTCTTTCTCCTTGTCCAAAGGAGAGGATAGACTTTCTACTCATAAGAATACTTTGGAAAACATTCCGTTTTACCGCTTTCGTCTTTTCGTTAATGGAATCCTACGACGAAGGATTGCATATGTCTTTTGTTTATCTCTATTTCGGGTCTACGAGAGACTATGTCAAGTTTCGACTGTTGAACTACGACTCTACGACTCACATCAAGGACTCCTCCCTCGAACCGCCAAGATGAGAATGACAAACACCACACGGGACGGAGACATCACCGGATCCCGTTTTGTTTAGACTTACGACAAAAACGAAAAGTGGATAAAAGACCTTTTAAAGGTCGAAAGAAGACCACTCACTTTTGTCCATGTCGGAAATGTTACCCCAATGTATGTCATTTGGATCACATTCAGTCTTTACGTAAATTATGCGGATTACATGATTTATGGTACCGAATCGGAGTGCACGGAATTTGTACAAGTCTTGTGAATACACTCGGATATCAACCCGTTTTAGTAGAGTGTGTTTCGGACAAAATATTATATCATAACTTATCGGGGTTATAAGAACGGACCTCTTAGGGTACCCGTCTCCTCGGACCACCCGATGTCGAGTACCTCAACGTCTGAGCTTGCACTGATTGTGTGTGTGTACAACTTATCGAGTACATTAAATAACTTATGGCATGATTTTTGGCCTCGCCAATTAACCTATGTCCTTACCAACAGCCACAAACAACAAGGAGGAACACTAGTGCACCGACTGACCCTCGACGACGGGTCGTAGCACCCTCTCATAGTGGTGTATAACGAGCGAGTCCTTTTCTGGGTTTAAGTTTTAAGTCTCATACTAAAGACGTCTCATAAATACCGAAAGTGTGGACATTTCAACTTTTCAGGATTCAGTTTGATAGTATTCAACCCTACTCGATATGATTACATCCAGAAAACATTTTCATTTCACCGTACCCACTGGACATTTACAAACTGAGATAACGGACTTTGAGGACCCTATCCTCATCGGGAAAAAGTGTTCTAAACCTTAAAACCGGGGAACTCAGGAAAGTTAGGGTAAAATGTTCCAGGACGAAAACAGCTACCATGGTGACTGACGAAGAAAACAGTAGTTGCACCCCGCAACATCAACACAGTCCAAGAGATCGATAAGACAAACCTTATGGAATCGTGGGAATAAAGAATTCTTGTGACTGGTCATCGGAGGGACAAAAAGTATCACAATATAACAAAATTATACCGACGTATATCAACTTATGTTTTTTTCTATTTCAAATTTTGGGTGAGATAGGTGGAAGGACTTTGTTCGTTGAATATTGACGTCCGGATGGAATGGGGAGAGAAAACCTCTTAACAAGTACGAAAATAAATTTTTTTTGTATATGACTCACACATGAACTTACGGTACAGAGTTTTATTTTATCAGGAGTCTAGAGTATCGTTAAGTCACCCTCTTCCGTCTGTATCTACTAGTGTACTATACCTTCACGTCATCGTCGCGTGTGGACCTTCGTCGGTAACCCTGTCCCAAAACTTCGTTAACAGTGGACCACAAAGAAATGATTATTTATATTGTGTCTTCGTCGGACTACTTTTTGTGACTACAAGAAACTCGGAGTCTTGTTGACTCCACTGAGGGTAAAATCTCTCGTTAGCCTTTGAGTCTTTCCCAGTTACCGACCCAAAATTTATTTAAGATCTGAATCTAAGACACAAATAAGGGAGCAGGAGTGGTATAGGTGCGGGGAATTCGTTCTCATCCTTCATGGGAACGTCTGATGATGTCACGAGACGGTGGGGGGAGGAGACATTCGTTTCGACCTCAGAGTCCAAGGGAAAAGACACAGATCGGACGAAGGTCACAGCAGCCACGTAACTCGTAAGGTCCCGACATCGTCATCGCTTATAACGACTACAGTAACAAACGGAATAACCCTAAAACGAGAAACAAAGTGTCCCTCGACACTAACCATATCTGCTACTCCTGCTGTCGTGGAAGTGTTATTGACAACTAGTCTTTTGGAAGGTAAAGGTCCCACTCGACTTTCTTCTCTAAAAAAAAGAGAAACGTCAGGGTTGACGAAGAAAGGAAGAGGAAACCCAACAAACGACCTACTGATCTTACCAAAAATGTTGACTAGGACATACTTGCTCACGTGTCCTTGCAAGACCTACTTCACCATGACGTCCAATCCGTCCCTAAATTAGTATAGACGTCGCCTATGTCTAGAGAAACTTTGTAGACACCTAGACCGACGTTGACCTCTAATTTTTAAATTTGTTATTTTTAGTCACTTCCCTCTCTCATTACCCGACGACGACGACGACGACGACGACGACCGAACACAAATGTCTTCCAACGACTAGAAGAAATAGCTCCTCATACCGAGACGAAGACGTACTTCTCAGATTTCTGACTAACACTTCCAACGTCACAAACAGGGACATTTTGAGTTTTATATTTAATTTAACTTCGATCACTGTCGGAAACCGAATTCCAAAACGAAACGAAGTTCTTGATGTTCAACGTAAGTAAAGTAGACGTAAGACACAGAACAGACGGTCGGCAGTAAAGAGACGATAATAGGAAAAATATCAATTATTGTGGTTTACGGTAGACGGTGACGATACAAAGCCGTAACGTACGAGACCAAGTGGCCATCTTTCCCATTCCATGACCTACTAGTAAGAGTAAAGTAGAACGAAACTTTTGAGATTTGGTCGTTTATTTTCAGTCAAAATTACTAGGACAGGATTACATGAGAGTAGACAATCCTCACAGATAATCGAAACTATGATTACAAAAACGATAAAACGGATAGCTCTCATTGGAAATAAAATATAAATTTCGTCGGGTTCTTTGAATCTTTAACTCTTATAAACGTGAAAAAGACTTGATGTTCACTGTCACGTGACACTATCTACGATCCATATTGTCCTATTTTTTTATCATTTAGTTAAATAACAAATTTTTACAAAACCAATACTTCAGATTGTCACTGGTCTATACAATACACTCTACAAGTCTGTCGATAACAGGAAGACATAATCCTATCATATAACGTCATTAAAAAGAAGTAACAGAACAACCGTGCATCTTTACTTTCTACGTCGAATATATATTATTTCTGTTCGGTTACATGATTGAACACTATAGAGATTACGAAAATCCTTTTTCGTAAGAATCTCATAAATAATACAAACCAGTATAAAAAAATGAGTCTTGACGAAAATTGATTATTACGAGAGAACTTTAAAAGATGATGTAAATTAAAGTATTTTGTAAATTTTAGAATCAAATTCTTTCAGGTACCGGAAATAAAAATCCAATTTGTATATTACGACGAATAGTCACTTTGATCTATTATGAGTGTGAGACCTTGAGAAATGAACTTACTTGAACTTATGAAATTACATAAAGTTCATCATCGACGATCTATGTCCATTTCTGACGTCGTACTTTAAGAGAGGAGACGTCAATGATTCTTCTGTAGAAGAAACCTGAAGTCTTCGACATAACAAACGGACAAATTTCGTCTCCTCTGAGTCGGGAGATCTCATTTCCGTGGACATGGAAGAGACTAAATTTAATAAATACAATTTGACTAGAAGGGAAATTGTGAAGACATAAATACAACAAACGAACATTTTGTTTACTAAGAAAATTACTTAGTAAATTTACCGTTCCCATTTATTCACAATATACATAAAAATTTTACCTATGAATCAAGACTCTGACAACCTAAGTAATCAAACAAAAGATGACATTATCAAAACCTTCAGAGTCTGTTGTACTCTAATAAACCGAAAACATTTCTTGAGATTATAAGAAATATAAGAACCTGTATTATTATTAATAAAACGTAAGTATCCAGGAACGAGTATTCAAACGACTTTTTAACTACTTTAAAAGTTACGGATTCCAGAATATAAGAACTAATCTTAACTTTCGTTCAATTCTACCTATATGTAATCGTACACACATTTACACAACTGAAAAATTTCAAATTATATTGTCTTAACAAACTTCGTTCACTTCATAGTTAACTCTGTAGATATTTTGTTTAAGACGAATGAAGGTTGAGAATTTCCCTTTCGATCTTAAACAAATCTAGGTGATTAAACAAGTTGTAGATAAAATCTGTAATAAGATTCAAGACCCCTATGTCACCACTTGTTTTATATTTTAAGGAGGGGAGACATCGTAGATTAGACTATCTCCTCTTTCGGTTATTTATTCTACTTAACCATTTTATATTCCTTTATTCTGTCACGGTTCAGGACCCCTCCTTTTTTTTTCTTTGCGTCCTTTCCTTTTTTACTTTATCTTCACACACATATAAACATCCCCCACCAAATTTTAAAATCTACCGACCCCTCTGAGTAACCCTACTACGGAAAGTCACTTTCTGGACTTCCTTCACTTCCTTGTTCGAATATACCGAAACAACCCCTACTACCACTTCTCATTTAGTGAGGTCCGTTTCCTTTATCATTCACGTTTTCCCACACGGCCGGTATAAACTTCTGGTCGTTCCTCCGGTCGAGACCAACCTCACGCCTATTGGTACCCCTTCTATCTCACTCTACTACAGATTCTCCATTACAACATACTCCGGAATATACTGTGTCATTCCTGTAACTTAAAATGACTCTATTCTTCGGTAATATCTACCAAAATTCGTCTCCTCACTGGACTACACTAAAAATTTGTCAATAGTGAGACCCGTGACAAAACTCTTATTTTACGTTCTCCGTCCTTGTCTCGTCTCTTTGATTAATCCTCCGGTCTCATTAGGTCTCCTCTCTACTGCCGCCGAGGGTGTCCCATCGTCACCCTCATCTCTCCATCACTCTTCGCCAACTTAACACGTACACACAAATTAGTTGAGATAACTCCATATTAATTATACGTTATTTTACATACGACATATTTTAAGTCACTTATAACTGCTTAAATGAATGAGTATATCGACGATGGTATTAGTTCCAGACCTTGTAAAGACAGTAGGTCTTCTAAGAAAATAAGAAAATAGTCAGACGCGAGGTCGGGGACCGAGGTCTGTCGTTGACTAGATGAAAGATAGCGATTTCTAATCTAAAAAGAAAACCTCTCCAAGTGTGTTTATCTTAGAAAGTCATACATGAGAAAAAAGAGACCGAAATAAAATCGAGTCATACAAAAATCATGAGCAGGTAGAACAACGTACATAACCATTAAGGAAAATATAACGATTCATCATCAAACAACAATCTATAATATAAAAAAACTTCCAACATGACATCGTACACTTTTTTTCTGTCATCCTTCTGTCCTACTGTGGTATAAAAACTGAACTCACTCTGACCTCAACGGTAATTGACTTCACCTCTTGGTCAACCCCCACCGCCTGTCTACCCGCAGCTCTCGAATCGGAACCTCTACGAATATTAGTTCAAGATCTACGGATAGTTTACAGGTTTACCTCTACAGTTCATCCGTTAACTTCACACCGCAAGTCCTCTTTTCAAGTCCGACTTTATTATTTAAACCCTCAGTAACCGTAAACCCTCCTTCATACCTCTCTTTTTTCTTCTCCAGGTTCATTACTTGAGACCTTGTGAAATTGTAAATAATCTCCGTGTCTCTTCTTCACCTTGATCGTTTTGTCTAACTTTTCTTAGTTGGTTTTTTCTCCTTCCTTTGGTCCACTCACACCATGGGTCTTTTGGTTCTATCCTTCACAAAGAACCTCTACTCTCCGTAGTCGTTGACACAGTTTACGAGAACTGACTCTTTCAACTCCCGACCATTTACTAGTGTTCTAAATTGTTAGTTCAGATAACTATTGGAACTCTTCTTGTTAAATTTTCATTCTCATATCTGTCACGAAGATTCAAGACGATATTTCCCTCCCACTCTTTATATTATCATCGACCCTCTCCTTTTATTCAAAAAAATTTCTATTCTCGTCATTACTGTATGACAAGAATACGACAACCATCACTGAGTCATCTCTCCCTTTTCAGCTACTGTGTTCTCTCTTTTCCCTTTTAATAATCTAGTCACAGAAACTCTGTCGTTCTGTCCTACTCTTGATTATGTGTCCCTCCCGTAACACAAACCGAGTCCCGTATCTGTCAAGTAGGTATCATTGTTCTTTCAGTCCACATACCATATATGCATCTGTCCGACAATAGGTAGTAGAAGTAAAGGTGACACCAAACTGAGAGATCAACTGAACGACGACGACGATTTAGCGATGTCAGTACAGGATGAGACACACTGGGGTATCTGCCGTCGGGTGGTCCGAGGGGGGCAGGGACCCTAAGAGGTCCGTTCTTGTGACCTCACCCAACGGTAAAGGAAGAGGTCACGTCCTTTCACTTTTCACTTTCACTTCAGTGAGTCAACACAGGCTGAGAATCGTTGGGGTACCTGACGTCGGATGGTCCGAGGAGGTGGGTACCCTAAAAGGTCCGTTCTCATGACCTCACCCAATGGTAACGGAGAGATCAACTGGATGTCCAGGACATAGGACTTTGTATAAAACAATTAGTATTTCTCCTGACCACGGTACTTCTCTTGTTTGAAAGGACTTTGTTATCTATTAAAAAGTAATATTACTAAGAGTCAAGACCATCGAACTATAAAGTCTCATCGATGTTAAATTTTCTCTATAGTATTTTAAGAGTTTTGTTTCAATTAAATTTAATCGAAATCAAAACCCCCCTTTTTTTTCGGGAAAAAGGCAGAAATCCATTATTAACTTTAATGTCAGGAACGTATAATCTCGAAATTTGTCTAAACTTTTGATGTTGAAGTAAGACAGTAAAAAGTCTCTAATTTTTCTTTTACTAACGGTTAAGTAGAAATATTTGACCGAGAAGACTATTCTCGTTTTTTACTAAGGAAAAAGATACAGTCGGTCTTAACAAACGTAAACCTAAGAATCGATCTGTAACACACCTGTCGTCAAAACCATAGGTAATCTGACCGACAACCCTCTTCCGTTACCGTGGGCTGAGGTCAGGAGAACGAACCTTTTGGGTACCCACCTCCTCGGACCATCCGACGTCAGGTACCCCAACGATTCTCAGTCTGTGCTGACTTACTGAAGTGAAAGTGAAAAGTGAAAGTACGTAACCTCTTCCTTTACCGTTGGGTGAGGTCACAAGAACGGACCTCTTAGGGTCCCTGCCCCCTCGGACCACCCGACGACAGATACCCCAACGTGTCTCAGCCTGTACTGACTTCACTAAATCGTCGTCGTCGTCGTCTGACCGACAACTCAAGTTTGTAAATTACATACTTATCATACACATTGAGGGACATGAGTCTTGACATATGTTCAATTATTCTGTATTCGGTCCTACAATCTCTCGAACACTTCTTCATTAATATTACATCATATTTTATACGATATCATCATCTTTATACATATCCTGTGACTTTATTACCTCTCCGTTTTCTCTGTCTGTCATGAAGTGTCTTCTCGTCTCAAAAAGAACAATGGTTCATCAAGAAAAATTTTATTATTGTTGAATTTTAATATGATCAACATTTTTTAAAGTCCAACAGGTCTTAATGTGTTATATTTTTGATTTTCAGGGACAGCGGTTCGAGACAGAGAGTGGAGAGGGAGGAACGGAGGAGACGGACCATCTAAAGACTTCAGGCTTCTTTTCAAATGGTCCGACTCCCTACAACATCGTAAACGTTTCCATACCTTTATACTCCGATGATGTACACAAGGTTCTTGAAACTTACAAACCATGGTAATCCTGTCACCTGTCCTCAACTCCGTCTCCGGATGTAGATTATACTTTCCCAAAATAAAAATAGGACTCCAGACCATCCTCGGTCACTTCGTCTCAAAATTCGTCTCTAATCTATCTCATTCTGTACCAAGAGATCTATTTCTCGGAACTAAAAATTCCGGGACTCACCTAATTTCGGTAACCATTACCCCTTCCTCTTCTCCTTTTGTCTGAACTGTAAAAAAATCATTCATTTAGAAATAATAAAAAAAAAATCATTTAGAAATCCTTAACAACTAACGAACCTTTACCCTCGACTCTCTTACTCTCATCATTTCCATATTCTTCCTACACCGAATGATAAAACAAACCTACAACAGTTGTAGACTTTATCTCTTAGATGTTGTCTCTACCACTCCCTGAAGAACTTAAACTCCACAGAAACCCTGTATGTCCATAACTACCACTACAGTTAACCCAGATTCAGACCCGAAGGGTCCACCACGTCACTATTTCTTAGACAACCGGTCACGTCCTCTGTGTCCTCTGTATCCAAGTCAGGGACCCAACCTTTCTAGGACACCTCTTCCTTTACCGTTGAGCGAGGTCATAAGAACAGACCTTTTCAGGTACTTGTCTCCTCGGATTAACCGATGTCAGAAACCCCAGTGTTTCTCAGTCTGTGCTGACTTGTACGTACGGAAGGAAGGACCCGGCTTCTACCTCTAATCACCAATAGTTGTATAATGACCTTCCATCTTAATAATTATCTTAAATCTTTTAACTTACGAAGTCCCGATCCGTCTATACATTTCCTCACTTCTCATTTCGACTGACTTCTGATCGCTAAACCTCTCGAATACGGGACAAACTTCCCCATCGACCATGAATTAAGGTCTGTCAGCATCTGGAAACCATTACGAACAGGTTACAAAAGTTCTCTTTTGACAGATCAAAGAGTTCTCTTCGGTCTTTAGGTCTAAAAAAAAAAACATACACGTTCTCAAACTTATATACGTATAATTTAGAAGGTCAAAATTTTTTGTTAATACATCTGGTTACGTCACGTAGATACTCGATCGATTTTGGAAGATCTATAAAATCAGACACCAATTTTGATACCATCCCACCAATACTTGGAAGACCGTCTACACTTACTCTTCTCTCGGAGGTTTGGACCGTCATATGATCCCACCCTGGTAGTTGTCCGAGTTTCCTTACTAGTCTTTCCAACCCCACTTTCGATGATCGAAGTTGGTATACTTTCATGTATGACGAAAATAGTAAGTTTTCATCAATGTATAACCGTCAAGTATACACTGTTGAATTATTTTCTGATTTACTCGGTATTAAGTATGATTAATCTTTCTATAGGTCAATAAACTTAAAATGGAAGTTTTTAATATAAATTACGAAAATATATACATATATTAAATATTACAATGACTATCACATAACCTTATTACTATCGATGTAAATAGTTTACAAATAAAATATGATAAGTCTCAAAATGTATCAAATTGGGTAAGTCAAAAATACTGGAATACTTCATCCATGATAATAAAAATAAAATACCCATTCCTTTGACCCCTGGTGTATGTATATCCATTGTAAATCCGTCTTTACCTTAAACTTGTGTTTGTCAACACCAGATCTCGGTAAGAGAATCTACGATGTTTTTTCAATATCTTTAAACAGTTGATCACATATTAATTGAATATTAAAATAGGTCTTTCCTTAACCACATTTTATACTCCTTGAAGTTTAATGTCACGTCCAATTACGTTAATTTTAAAAAACACTACAAGATGTACAAGGTAACGAATCATCTTTATCACCGTTATCACCGTCATTGTCGATGATGATTTATACAGAATATTTGATCCGTGAGACAAATTGTCCGTTACATGTAATGAAGGTATTAAGGAATTGAGGGGTCACTCCATCAATATAAAGATGAAAATCTCAGTCTTTTTGACTCAAAGTCTCTTCGATTTGTGGACCCTAATCATCTAACACGGATGCAGACAGATCTCGTCATCGAGAATTTCACGTCAGGGACCGGTTGGATTGATCGTAGTGGACCCTTGAACAACTCTGGTGTCTTATAGTCCGACTCGGGGTCTGAACGACTTAGTCTTTGAGACCCTTAGTCAGGAGATCACTAAGACTGTGTGTGACTTCAAACCCTTAGTAACTAGACCTAGGTCCCAAAGTACAACAATAAGACGAAATAAGAGTATCGGAATATATAATCCACATTCATAGGGGTTAAATATACACACTCTTCTGTGTCTTTCAGTCCCCAGGACCGGAACTAGAATCTAACAACAAATAATACAGGATTGTCGTTGGGTGAGGTCATGACAACCGGGACCATCCGACGTCAGGTACCCCAACGCTGCTCAGCCTGCACTGACTCGCTGAAGTGAAAATGAAAAGTGAAAGTACATAACCTCTTCCTTTACCGTTGGGTGAGGTCACAAGAACGGACCTCTTAGGGTCCCTACCGTCTCGGACCACCCGACGGCAGAGACCCCAGCGTGTCTCAGTCTGTGCTGACTTCGCTGAATCGTCGTCGTTGGATGTATTTGCGACCTCCTCCCGTACAGTTGGGTGAGTTTATAAGAACGAACCTCTTAGGAGTACCTGTCTCCTCGGACCGTCCGACGTCAGGGACCGTAACGTTTCTCAGCCTGTGTCGACTCACTGACTCGTGTCGTGTCCTTGGATGTATCTTCCCGAAGGGACCACCGAGTCACTATTTTCTTAGGTGGACGGTTACGACCTCTCATCCCAAACTAGGGACCCAGTCCTTCTAGGGTACCTCTTCCTTTACCGTTGGGTGAGGTCATAAGAACGGACCCTTTAGGGTACCTGTCTCGTCGGACCGTCCGATGTTAGGTACCTCAATGTTTTCTCAACCTCTGTGAAATCGCTGGTTTGCTGTCGTTGTTGGATGTATCTTCTTCAGAGAACGGAATTCATTTGGACTACACACCCTTTTTTTCAGATTTAAAAATACCCCACTTTTAATCGTTATACATATATAAGAAAGTAATATTTTATTAGGAAATGAAAGTTTCCTAAAATTATTTCGGTAAGAAATTAGTCACACAAAAATTTCACTAAAGTTATACTTTAAACAAACGTCTAAATAAACCCATATGGAAATTTCGTTATGTTCAACGTATTCTGTTTTACGTTGTAAAAATTTGTTATTTTGAACAAATTTACTCTTCTTGAAAATCCTTGACACATTCAGATCGTCTCAGTAGACAACGCGACTAGTGACTGGAAAAGTCGAGTCAGGTAATCTCGAACGAATAAATAATTTTACGTCTTAACGATATTTAGTCGGGTCACCACTTCCTTTCACAAATTAAATCTTTACAATATAACTAGTTCCTATAATCCCGTCGGGAATGACGTAATTGTAGTTAGTTGTACCGTACTGTGTAGACGTAGTAATTAGTAAATCTTCTTTTCTGAATTGAGTATCAACGTCCGAAGACGAAATTTTTATTGGTAGAGTCGTAATAGTAATCATTTGTCTAAGGTAATAAGACAACTAATGTCTGAATTTTTTTAAAGGAAGACACCAATATCAAAAATAAAAATATACTATTGGGGAGGAGTTTTGTTTTATTGGCAAATATCTAAAATAAGTTCCCTTTATTTAGGGGATATTGATTAAGAGATTAATCTACAATATTAAAGTGATCCGTAGTCCTCCCCTTTACGATGACTTAAGAACATAACCATCAAACAATCTAATGACATCCTCTTAACCTAGAGTCACCATATGATAAGAAGAATTAAACGAAAGACAAACACTAGGAGGGACTTATCGGTCCTAATCAACTATATATTGAAATAAAAAAGAATTAAGAAATGTAAAATAGGGTGGTAAAGGAAAAAGTATTAAAAACTCATCATTTTAATTAATGACGAGTGACATCTTTAAACCCCTTTATCTCATCATATGTCGACCATGATTATTAGTGGGTATTAGTATGGTCTTCTATTAATAGTCATTGTACGAGCACCTAAGGAAAGACTATAAAATCAACAAACACACTCTCACACATACACACTTAAAATGTTTTAACTGAGTAAAGGTATGAGTCAAAATTTATAATATAATACTTTTTAAAGGGTACTGTGACTTACTAGATTCTTTTACACTAAAGATTATCAAACACAATATGCTAAACTATTTATTAGTATGAATTGGTAAGTAGACATAACATGTCTAAAAAGAAATATAATTTATTGTGACAACTTATAGGAGTGTGTATTTAGAAGTCGGTCTAGAGATAAATCGAATCCCATCTATCTAAGTATTTTATTGAACAGTCTTGTTTTTTGTATTTATAAAATTATAAGGATTTTATGAAATAAGGAATATAGTTGGAAGGGGACATCGAAAGTTCCCTCTAACAGTTAAATATAAAGGCAAGACGAAGTAGTGTGGTAGTCGTAAACCGTAAAATTAAAATTTTCTTACGGTTGGGTCACAGGAGTTCTTATAAAAAAATTACACAAATAAAAAATAAACCAGTTAATGAGTAAGAAGACAGGAACAGAAACAACCACCACCATACGAGTACGAAAAAAATATGAGAGGAAAAACTTTCCCATCTGAGTAAGTAATATAGAACGATTCATTAGAAAAGTAGATTAAACCTTGTGCAACGACCATCCATAATAACACTTCTCATTTACTTCTATATATTTCTTCTCATAAAGGGACGAAATTACATATTACATATTGACTTTTACATGTACCTTCATTTGACTCAACTTGTCTGAACGTCCCACATTTCCCCCACGTAAGAGTGGTGTATGATACTTCAGGAATCATACAGGAGTTCTGTGGAACTGAAAATCTGTATTGTAAATAAGTATTCTGTATAAGTATGTAAAATATGGAAAGAAAATTTTTACTCGTATATCCGTTACCTGATTTCAGAATCCCCGACTTCAGATTCCTTCCTTCCTTTCAGCGAGTCAGCACAGGCTGAGAAACATTGGGGTACCTGACATGGGATGGTCCGAAGAGTCAGGTACCCTAAAAGGTCCGTTCTCATGACCTCACCCAACGGTAAAGGAAGAGGTCCCCTAGAAGGACTGGGTCCCTAGCTTGGGCCCAGAGGGAGTAACACCCGTCTGTGAAATGGGAGACTCGGTGGTCCCTTCGGGGATTCCTCACAGGATAACTACTAGTTCTAAATGACGAAAATCGTACGGATTACTAAAGAGTTAACTAAAGAGACAATACAAATATTTCAAATATAACAGCGGGGATAACCGTGAAATTAAAAAGAGAAAAAGATGATTAATTTTCTTACTATTTTATTTACATTTTATATAATTTTATCAACGTACTCGTGACGAGAAGGTCACCTCCACCACTACGATTCTTGATTTAACAACGGACTGTCCGAAAACGTTGTGTGAAAACGTGACACACAACCGTGTTTTACAGGTGAACAACGAACTATGTTCTTTTAATTTTGAAAGAGACTCCTCAGTCCCATATTCTTTCATGTCTAATATACCTTCCAACTTATCCGTTCGTGACGAATACATTTTACATCAGAGTAAGGAGTTCTCTGAAACCCCTGAGTTTTGACTGAATCGGGAGAAGATCCTCTAAAAGGACTGGGTCCCTAACTTGGGTACAGAAAATACAGAGGACGTGACCGTACGTCCAAGAAATGGTAAACGAGATGGAACCTTCGGGGTACTGAATCCCTTATCACTCGTAATTTAATATATATGAATTTGCATATTATCCTTAAGTCTCTTCCTTTAATGTCACTATCAATCTAAAAGACACAAAAAGTTTGAAAATTATTTTCGTAAAATGTACACGTTAGAATAAATCTTCGGATCTACACTCTGTCTTTTTTCATATCAACGAGACCACTTTCAGTTTCCCAACTCCCGGATGTAGGCACGGGATCCTTGAAACTCTTTAATGGTCACAAGTTAACTAACATCGGTAAGAAAGAAAAATAAGTAGGTAAGTAAATAAAAGTAACAGTTGTTTATTAACGAATGACATATGGTCTGTGATCCGACAAAGGACTCGTATTTCATCACTCGTTTCGATTCGCGGATAGGAATTCCCAGAGTGTAAAACTTTTAGTAATAAGATCTCCTTAGAAGGACGAACGTGTGAAAGTCCATCAAGAGACTGAGGTCCCATTTATAGGTTCTCAATTTCGTCATAGAAAATTATTACAGATCTGACGTAAGTGGAAAATCGATTGAGTTACCACTTGAGAGATTCTTTTCTGAATGAAGACGGTTCCAGTAGAAACCGGAAAGTTGGAGGAAGTGATTGTGACGTACATCAAATACTTGATGTACATCAAATACTTGTAAGAGTACTAGCACCACCGAAATTAGTCACATGAGGTGTACATTGTAACAAAGTAGTATATTCAAGTCCAATACAAAGTAGTAACGTAAAACAATTATAATTTGAACCTCTTGGGATTCTGTTAAACTGAGTATAGGGACCTTTTTCTTAATCTTAAGTCCATTTGATATTTTTTCGACGTAGAAACGACTCAACCACCGAAATTACTCCTATATAGACGAAACCCACCCTGACGGATCACCCACCTTAATCACCTAGTATATTTTTTCTAAATTCGATTCGGGAACATATACCTATTAAATTCAGTTCACCCCTACTCACAGTTACCCTAAAAAAAAAAAAATTAGAACCTCTCTCATTAACTGATCTGTAGAAAAAACCTCCACTGAGATAAGATCTTCACTCAGAGACTACTTATTTTCTTCCCTTACCTCACCTTTCCTTGTTTGTAAATCTCACGTCAATTACACTACGATCCGTGGTACTAGGAATATGCATGGGGGTGTGTAGAAACACTCTATCCATGAAAATAAGGGTAAAATACCTTTTCCTTTGGCTCCGAACCTCTTCAAAAATAGGCTCCATGGTGTATACCCTCCAACGACTCGGACTTAAGTCCGGGCACGACAGAAGTAATATGTCATGACGAAGAGGTGTTGAGAAGAGGGAAGAATGAGAATCAGTGTGACTGAAGAGAAAAGTGGTACGAAATCGGAGGGACGTCGAAATTGAAGTCCGAAGGGACCACCGAGTCACCACTGCTTAGACGGACGATTATGTCCTCTACGTCCAAGCTAGGGACCCAGCCCTTCTAGGGGACCTCCTTCTTTACCGTTGGGTGAGGTTATAAAAACGGACCCTTTAGGAAGACAGCTTCCTCGGACCGTCGGATGTCAGGTGTCCTAGTGTTTCTTAATCCACACTGAATCGTTGATTTGTTGTTGTTACGATATTGAAGTCAAGACAGAAGAGAAGACTTATCATGTTGTAAGGATGAGACTGCCATTAATCCCAAAAGTACGATAGGCCACCATACCAACAGTGTCAAAGAGGACACGGGTCACATATAGGTTTAATGATCAACAGTCAACAGTAACCGTCCCCGGGTCGACTTCGTTCCCTTGACCCTATAACCATCTTTATCTGATCACACTTCGTACTCCACTCGTCAGGCAGTGGTTCACACTCCCTCCGAACCTTCACACCGACTTCGCTCAGAGTCCTTACATAGACATACCTAAATTTCCGTCGTATAGTTTGTATATAACTGGACATGGGACAAATTAAAATGAAGATAAGACTAACACCTCAAGAGTATTATACAGTTGACTCTATCGTACGAGTTCAACAACTCCTTTTATCTGGTTATATAGAATGTTATAAATAAGGAGGAAACGTCTCCTTCAGGGCGGAGGGACTCTTTGGATTTACACCTCGTCCCCCAGTAGTCATTTTCCTCCTACCATTATGGCTCGAGGTCTTAACATGACAATCTCTTTTACATATATTTATGAGTGATACCACGGACTATTTATTGTCACGAGTTTTTTATCATCGACAACAATAATAACAGAAAATAAAATACTTCAACGACTACTTCGACGGCGACAAAAACCAAAAGGGAAAAGAGGAAAAAGATCGGTTCACAAACCCAATCTCCATTGGCTGTAATCCAAAAACTTTCACGGTGTCCGTTTTCGCGTTATGTTCCCTATCTTCGACTAAGGGACTATCAGTCCTTCGAGAGTCAAATCATCCTCCTTGCTGATACCCTTATAAATGATCTTTTTGTTGTTACTCCTATCGTCGAACGCGTCCAAGACGTGGTTTCCGAATTGTACACAAAAGAGTAAAGGGAGAAAATTGTTGGGGTTCTTTATCAAAACTCCTTTGACTCCGTCTCCCACGATTTAGTGAATAGGTTCACTAAATCAAACCTTGTCGATCAATGTCATGTTACATTTTCACTATCTCTACATAACTCTACATCCTTTCTCTTGACTACCTCCGTCCTTTTGCAGTGTCTTCTCTACCAAAACTATGCCTAAAACTTCCTACCTTCTATCAAGTTTACTCTACATTAGTACGTCCTTCTCTTCACTTTTCTTTCTTGTAAATGGTTTGAAGTGTCTTTCTTTCCTCTTCGTGCAAGGTCCATTTCCCTTTCATACATATTTTCGAACCTTCCTACTTTTTCCTACTAAATAAACTCTTTACATCCTTCACGTCATGTAAACTCTTATGTAACCTCCACTCCTTTTCCTCGAACTCAAGACAAACCTTGATCTATCTAGTAGTTTCCAGAGTATATGGTCTTACTATTTGGTTTTGGGGAAAGACATTCAATCGCTCTTTGTAGTGAATAAAATCAGTACCTTTACAGTACTAGGGAAAACACCGGATCTTCCTTGTGCCCCTCGACAAACACCTTACGAAACTTCTCTTCACTCTAACCTCCGCTCTACGGGCCAAACCTCGAACGACGTCTCCAAGACCGTCCTCCACTACCCCAGAACTTGTTTCCGTTATTCTCACGGGGTCTCTCCTATTTGCGTGTTTTTATCTATACGGTCCGTCTCAGACCACTGGCAAAGGTACTTCTATCTCCCTTTCCTCGTGTCTTAATAGGGTCCGAAGACCGTCTCATTGCCCTCCTAGTCGAGACGAGAAAGGCTACAGAATTCCTCAGACAGACACAGTGACGCCACAGTGGTCACGGACGGACGACACCTGTGTGCACGGGAGTTACGTATAAAGAAAAAAAACTTACTTCCACATTAAAACCTGATACAGTCCATTTACGTTAACAAATTCTTTTTGTCTACTATAAGAGGGTGTCTTCCTTCGGAGTCCCGAAGTCTAGGGACTCTTTTTATCAGAAGTTAATTCTTCATAGTCTTCCAGTCGTTGAATCCGAACCTTTCTTCACGAGTGTGGACCCCTAGTCATAGACTGAATACGATCGTCTCTCATGAGACTGAACAATTACCCTTTTGATGCTCATCTTATACTGACTTCATATATTTAATTAAGAACTGGTACAAGAGACACACCTTCAAAGATCGGGAGAACGTCGTGAAAACTTACACTTGATTAATCTCTGGAAAGAAAAGTCCTTAGATTTAAAAATCCGATCACTTTATTCAGTCCTATCACGGTATTTACATTATAAAATCATTATACTTATCCAATCAAGTACCATCTGTCTCTCTTCGTTTAGACTTAACATACGATAGACTTTTCTTTACGGGTAAAGATCGAAATAGACACCTACGATCTTTATTCGATTGTAACAACATACTACATAAAAAATCGTACAAATAGTAGTAATTCTTAAAGAAAATAAAAATAAATGGGAAACATGGATCACTCAACCAAATTCGTATCACTAAACCATATTTAGTAAATTCAGGATTTAACATCCCTCCTGACTTAGTTACTGTACAATGATATAGATCTGACACAAAACAGTCTCAATTTAGGACACTCTACGTGACTCCAATACGTTCAAATATAACGTCAGAACCAGACCTTTATGTATGAAAGGATTTCTTTCCACTTCTATAATATAATTGTCGAATGTCGATTTATATCTCTTCCTTCCTTCATTGAATAACTATCGAAACACTGGACTCGTCTAAAGGAACCTCTCAATGACCCCTGTTTCTCACTTCGGAAGTCTTTCCAACAAGTGACCCTTATAAAACTTCTAATATTGCGTCGTCACAGAGATGACATGAAATACATGACTTCTGTATAAACGTATATATAATGTAAAAAAAAGAAAACCGACGCGGAACGTCGGACGTCCTAAATCAAGGGGTGGGTGCAGGAGTCGTCACTTTCACGTCTCAGGACTGGGGACCTGATGGTCTCTTAAGGATATCCCTCAGATTTCCCAGAGGGACAGGAGACACATATTCCTTATTATTGACAGAAGTCTTTTGAGAGAAATTTCATTGTATTAGTAATATCAAAGAAGAATCTAACTAAGACAGTGAAACAATTCGGTGTGGATAAAACCGGAACAAATGGGGTACCTGTCTCCATGGACCGTTCGATGTCAGGTACCCCAACGTTTCTCAACCTGTGCTGACTCACTGAGTCGTGTCGTGAAATCTTCATTTGTTTTCTTAATCCATCGTTTAAGAGAAAATAATATATATATAAAAAATAAACGGGACGAAAGTAAAAGAAGGACTTAAAAGATTGTACATAATTGAAAGGGGGAGAGAAAGGATAGTAACGGATTAAGTTTTCAACCTACTAAGACAATGTCAAGAAAAAAAGACTTATTGAGAATTGAAACCATCAGTTACTTTCATAAAAACTGCAAGAAAGGTCAACTGGGAACTTGTTCTATACCCCATCCACAGGACCAGGGTACCCGTCAACTTTTAGATGGACGTTAAAGATCGGTTGGGAGATATAGACACCAAGGAGATATAGACAAGAGGGTTTAGACCTAAATTTGTCGGTACTAAACACATCATGACATCATAAATGATAAATTTTTAAGTACATCTTCATCTGGGTACGTCAAGTTTGGGTATAATAAATTCTTAGTTTGACATAAATAGGAGTACTTGATCATCAACCGAAGTTGAAGAGTTTAACGGAGGAAGGTAGGGAGAGAGAGACTTTCACGACGTAAGTTATATGGTCGTTTAAACCTTTTGAGTCTTCACCGGTGTCCTGACCTTTTTCAGTCAAAAGTAAGGTCAGAATTTCTTTCCATTACGGTTATTTACGAGTTTGATGGCGTGTTGACGTGAGTAGAGTATGCGATCCTTTCATTACGAGTTGTAAGAGGTTCAGTCTGAAGTTGTCATGTACTTGGCACTTGAAGGTCTACAAGTTCGACCAAAATCTTTTCCATCTCCTTGGTCTCTAGTTTAACGACTGTAGACGACCTAGTACCTTTTTCGTTCTCTCAAGGTCTTTTTGTAGATAAAGACGAAATAACTGATACGGTTTCGGAAACTGACACACCTAGTGTTATTTGACACCTTTTAAGACTTTCTCTACCCTTATGGTCTGGTGGACTGGACGGAGAACTCTTTGGAGATACGTCCAGTCCTTCGTTGTCAATCTTGACCTGTACCTTGTTGTCTGACCAAGGTTTGTCATTTTCCTCATACAGTTCCGACATATAACAGTGGGACGAATAAATTGAATGTACGTCTCATGTAGTTCTCTTTGAGACCCGACCTTCTTCGTGTTCGACCTTAGTTCTAACGGCCCTCTTTATAGTTATTGGAGTCTATACATCTACTGTGGTGGGAATACCGTCTTTCACTTCTTCTTGGTTTCTCGGAGAACTACTTCCACTTTCTCCTCTCACTTTTTCAACCCAATTTCGAGTTGTAAGTCTTTTGATTCTAGTACCGTAGACCAGGGTAGTGAATTACCCTTTATCTACCCCTTTGTCACCTTTGTCACTGTCTGAAATAAAAACCCCCGAGGTTTCAGTGACGTCTACCACTGACGTCGGAACTTTAATTTTCTGCGAATGAGGAACGTTCCTTTCAATACTGGTTGGATCTGTCGTATAATTTTTCGTCTCTGTAATGAAAAGGTTGTTTCCAGACAGATCAGTTCCGATACCAAAAAGGTCATCAGTATATACCTACACTCTCAACCTGGTATTTCTTTCGACGACGACGACGACGACGATTCAGTGAAGTCAGCACAGGCTGAGACACGTTAGGGTATCTGCCGTCGGGTGGTCCGAGGAGGCAGGTGTCCTGAGAGATCCGTTCTTATGACCTCACCCAACGGTAAAGGAAGAGGTTATTTCTTTCAACTCGTGGTTTCGTAACGACGAAAACTTGACACCGTAACCTCTTCTGAGAACTCTCAGGGAGCCTGACGGTCCTATAGGTTAGTCAGGTAGGATTTCCTTTAGTCAGGACTTATAAGTAACCTTCCTGACTACAACTTCTACTTTGAGGTTATGAAACCGGTGGACTACGTTTCTCGATTGAGTAAACTTTTCTGGGACTACGGCCCTTTCTAACTCCCGTCCTCCTCTTCCCCTACTGTCTCCTACTCTACCAACCTACCGTAGTGACTGAGTTACCTATACTCAAACTCATTTGAGGACCTCAACCACTACCTGTCCCTCCGGACCGTACGACGTCAGGTACCCCAGTGTTTCTCAGCCTGTGTTGACTCGTTGACTTGACTTGACTAGGGAGAGAGGGAAGAGAAGGGGTCTTACGTAATTTCTACATGAGATGAAAAACCGAAGAGGACCTCTCCCTCATAAAAGATCGTTATACATATGATTGTTATTTTTACTTACTTAAGTCATTTCGAATTATTCTAAAAAGTCTTCTAGTCCAAATGACTTAAAGTCCTAAGTAACTGAGATCCAGAGAAGTTTGGGTTTTATTATAAAATGTTGGGTGGTAAGGGTTTGACAAAGAGAAAGACATAAGAGATACAACACCTTATCGTGAAAGTAAATGGGTCAATCGGTTTAAACTTCTGAAGAGAAAGAGATGTAGACGTAGATGGTGTAAAAGGCATATAGTGAACTCATTGGTGCCGGTAACCTAAGAGGGGAAAAAGATAAAGGATTCAGTGAATGTATCAGGTCCAGAAATAGTGAAGAAAGTCAAAGCTATACCTAGGAGAAGTCAAACGAAGAGAGGAAGAAAAGACCAGAAAAAAGACGGTTTAGAGGGAGGAATAACTACAGACCCACTCCAGAGATTTTGGTTGGATAAAGATTATAAAAAAAAAAGGAAGGGAGGAATCATAACAGAAAACACACACACACACACCGAATTTTGTTGTGTCTAAATAATAGAGAGTCAAAACATCCATCCCTGACCAAGGAGGTCGAGACGGCTACAGAGACAAGGTCCAGATTGTTCAAATTTTAGTTTCACGGTTGACCTGAGAATAACCGTCTGAGACCCTTCTTAGTCCAAGGTACGAGTAAGTTCAACAACCGTCTTAGAACAAGGAATAGTAATATCCCGACTCCAAGGTAAAGGAACGACCGACAGTCGACCCCCACGGAAATTGAGGATCTTCCGAGAGGGACCAAGAACGTATACTTGGGGACATGGAGTCTCGGTCGTCACCACGTAGTCCGGAAAGAGTCCGAACCTTAGACAAAAACAAAGAGAAGACGGTGTCGAAAAGAGGAGGTCATAACATTCAGAATTTCTAACTTTTGAGTTTAGAATTAAAAAGAATTAAATACTAATTCCTTATCACTGGGGAAATGGTTTTGGACCTCAACTTCATCAATCCTGTGTAGAAGACGTCGTCGATTTTAAGAATCCGATATAAATGTATACCACTTCTAAAAATAAATGACCCTTATTGAACTGAACCTTCGGAGACCAACATCTTACTTAAACTTTTATTGGGTAAAATTGACAGATGAAACTGACTTAGTCTATAGGTCAACGGGTTACGTTACGACTGAGACAGGTCTTCTTCGTGTCATAACGAAGTCTATCAGTTTCGTCTTCAACACCCCCTCTTGTGAAAACATTTATAAACCAACACAAAATAAGTCGTCAAACCTCTGAAGTCGATTTTGACAAGTATTTAGAAACTCCCTCGTCGAAATTTCCTACGATTCGTTTTTATTACTAAAGAATCCTTTAGGTTGGATAAAAATCTAAAGTTTATATTTTGTAATCCATTTGGTATGTGACTTATCACGTTAGTAGTAAGGAGTAAGTTGTTTATAAATAACTTGTGAACAAGCGGACCGTATTAAGATCCCCGAACCCTATGTATTTATTTACTTTACTTAGTTCTGGGGTCGGAAACACCTCGAATATAAAGACACTATCCTCTGTCTATTATTTATTATTCGTATGTATTTATATATATTTGTATATATATACATTTATACACACACATATATATATGTGTGTGTGTGTGTGTGTGTGTGTATATATATATTTTCTTCACTATTCATGTTACTTTTCTTTTCCATGTCGTTCTATACCCCTTATCCTTTACGAACCAACCCTTCAGTTCAAAATTGCATGTGGAGTACCTCCTTCATAGTAAACTCTTTTACTATCTAATAATAAACAGACCATTAATACTCATAGTAAGTCAACGATTCCTGTACATCCAAAAACTCTTAATTCTTTTATCCATAGTATATATACCCTAGATCCTTTTACCATATCTATTGGATAAACGTCCCATGTTTATCTCTGTATCTGTTCCTCTTCTCTGTGTACTTATGGTCCCACCAACCACCACCCCACTTAACCCTCTAACCCTGTATATATGTGACGAGGACGACGACGACGACGATTCAGTGAAGTCAGCACAGGCTGAGGTACACTGGGGTCTCTGCCGTCGGGTGGTCCGAGGGGGCAGGGACCCTAAGAGGTCCGTTCTTGTGACCTCACCGAACGGTAAAGGAAGAGGTATTCTAATTCGACGACGACGACGACGATTCAGTGAAGTCAGCACAGGCTGAGACACACTGGGGTACCTGCCGTCGGATGGTCCGAGGAGACAGGGACCCTAAGAGGTCCGTTCTTGTGACCTCACCGAACGGTAAAGGAAGAGGTATTCTAATTCGATCATCATCGAATTAGTCATCATCGATTCTAGGTGTCCTACTCCGTTCTGACAAAATTCTCCATTAATATTAACACATAACTGACCACATCACAAAGAGATTAACTACACAAGGGGGCAAGCGAGAAAAAACGCAAGGAGAATAATTGGGTCACAAACGATCCGATTTTCAAATCTTAGGTCTCAAGTTCAGACAAAACGAGTGAGTATTGAAGAGTCTATCATAAACACCTGACATATTTACGGGTATACGGTCTGTAAAAGTACCTTTAGCCCCCAAGAACAAAAAAAGACCAAGTACTACCACTTCTTATATTACTGCTGTTCAAATCAAGCTACGGTACCCGAGATGACCACGACTATATAACTCAAAGTGGTGGTAACGAGAACGTGGTAACAACGTTTACAGTTGTATCACTTTTTGTGTCTAGCGTAAAATTACAACAGTACTTTTCTCAAAACGGGATTCCTATGGAACATGGGATTTGCAACAGTATATAGAATAAAATAGGCGAAAAGAAGTATCTGGAAACTCGACCAACCACTACAATTTTGGGGAAGAACTTTAAACACACATATATATAGAGTCAATAATTCATGACGGGAGGACTCCAGTCTGTTTTAATCACTGTAACGCTGTACTTAGGTCCAAAAGACTAATCTCAAAACTCGAGAATAAAAAAGATAAAGTATGTGATAAAGGTTCCGTCTTTTCAAATATAACAATAGAAAACTCCTCCTGAAACAGATCATTCTTCCCCTACCTCACTCCGAATAAATTGTCTCGATCTGAATCGTCGTCGTCGTCGTCCCAATGAACTTTGGATCTCTGAATTAAAAACGACAGAGGAAAGAACCACCATACACTTTCAGCGAGTCAACGCAGCGAGAAACACTGGGGTACCTGACATGTCAGGCACCTTAAGACGTCCGGTCTTAAGACCTCACTCATCAACAAGGGAAGAGATCCCCCTAGAAGGGTTGGGTCCCTAACTTGGGTCCAGAGGATGTAACGTCCGTCTAAGAAATGGTCGACTCGGTGGTCCTTTCAGGAAGAACCACCATATGGTAACGTTTTATGGTTTGAAAAGATGAAGAGATAAGACCTTTTATTTCTATTATTATTATGGATAGAGTACATCAACAACACTCCTAAATTAATCAATTATACGCAAATCTGTTTCCACAGTATGTCACGAGTGTGTTTAATTCACGAGTCATCTCAATCGAACATAATAAATGTGTCTATCTCCGTTCAGAAACCATAAAGTCACCTTCCTTGTTGAACTCGTTTTCAACTCTTAACACTCATGTCGTTCATGCCACATTGACTTTTCATGACCAAACACCTCCTCACATAAACCTTCATTCTATCTTTTCCATTTAAACCTAGACTAATAACGACCTGATCTAGACATTTGAGTTTTAACACGGGGATTACGGATTCTGTCACTGATCATATTGTATATAAGTATATGATGGACTCACACCCTTGTAAACTTATTTAAATTTCTTCCTTTCTCGTTTAGGGAAGTAGCACTCGTTGTATATCCCTCTTCCAATGTAAAATTACATCAAGTGTTCTTACTGATCCTACGATTATTCGTACATAATCTTACCCACCTCTATGAAGTGATTTGTTAAGTGATAAGTTGGTTTACCAATATGAAAGGTTCTCTGATTCAACGAACTCTAATACCTAACAAAATAGAAACGGACACGAAAGGACCATCGTGTCGACCATTTCTTAGACGAACGTTGCGTCCTCTGGGGTCAAGTTAAGGACCCAGTCCTGCTAAGGGACCTCCTCCCTATCCGATGGGTGAGGTCATAAGTACCTGAAGGGACTACCGAGTCTGTCATTTCTTAGGTGAACGGTACACCCTCTGGATCACTGAGTCTGTCATGTCTTAGACGGACGTTACGACCTCTGGGCCCAAACTAAGGACCCAACCCTTCTAGGGGGACCTTTTCCCTTACCGTTGGGTGAGGTCATAAGAACGGACCTTCCACCCGATATGTCAAGTACCCTAACATTTCTCAGTCTGTGCTGACTTACTGATTGTGATAGAAACGGACATTGCGGTTCTATCATGGACTATGCATTACCCCGAGTCATCTATAAACTCCTCACAGAGTCGTAAACTAGAACATTTATACTAAAAACACATTACAAAAGTAAAGTGTTGTTGAAAGTCTCTTTTTCTCTCGAAGGACTAATATCTCCGATAAAGAAGAAAAATGAAGTCAATGTTTTGTCCCTTTATTGGTGAAGGAAGAAGTTTGTTCGTCATCAAATAAGTATCTCTTCTTTTATACTGTTCCTCCTGTCTAAGGATTTATCACCTAGTCCTTACCATTCCATAGTCTCAAAACCTTTGAACAGATTTTTACATAAAATTTACGCATATTACCTCCTTTACACTTATCTATACATCAATTTTTAGGACATTTATCTTCATAAAATGAATGACCTACTTATGACAAAGAGAAAGACACATGATATATAACAAAGATATATTCGGTCCGTAACCCTTAATCTTCAATGGTTATTAGAGGAGGATTGAGTAAAAGACATTGATTAGTAAATAATCTAATAATAATCTTGAACAAAAGAGAATTCCGACACACACTATTCTTATCGTATATAAAAATTTGAAATAACTTCATATCAACTATACATCACAACACAATTAAAGACGATATATCGGTCCACTAAGTCAATATGTATATATATATATATATATAAGAGGAAACAATAGTAAATAGTGTCTTACAACGTATATCAAGGGACACGATGTGGTATCCTAAAATAACAAATAGGTAGGATACATATTATCAACGTAGACGATTAGGGTTTAAGGGTTAGGAAAGGAGGAGGTGAGACGGAGTGGGAACCGTTGTTGTTTAGACAAGAGAAATAGACACTCAAATGGTATAACTACAAATTCAAATACAATCCATGACACCATTTATAACATACCTAATTAATAGAGTAAATTTGGAGTGTTGTTGCAATACACCAGATCAATACTCGACAGACATATAAAACTTTTAATTCGGGAACACCCAATGTAGTAAACGTTCATAAAAGAGGGTAAGACATCCGACAGAAAAACAAACGAGACGTTTTCGAAAACAAACTAATCCAGGGTAAATAAATAAAAACGAAAATAAAGATAACGGAACCCTCAGTCTAAAAAAAAAATTAACTATGTTAAATACAGTCTCTTACAAAACGAATACAAGAGAAGATCCTCAAAATACCACAGAAAAGAATATAAATTCAGAAATCGGTAAATCGAGGGGAGTAACGAATCAACCATTTCTTAGGAGGACACTACGTCCTCTGGGGTCAAGCTAAGGACCCAACCCTTCTAAGGGGATCTCTTCCCTTTCCAATGGGTGAGGTCATAAGACCGGACCACCGTTTCTCAACCTGTACCGACTCACTGAAAGTGAAAATGAAATCGGTAAATCTCAAATAAAAACACATACCAAACTCCCACATAAGATTGAAGTAACTAAATGTACACCAACAGATCAATAGGGTTGGGGTGTACGACTTCTCTGTCAAAAAAAGGTAACATATAAGAACGGAGTAAAAAACTTCTAATTAACTGACATCCACACACCCAAATAAAGAACCAAGAGATAAGGCAAGACAACTAGGTAAATAGACAAAAATAGGGGGGTTGGTACGACAAAACTATTCATTGAAACATCACAACAGACTTCAGACCATCCCAACACAGAGGTCGAAACAAGAAAAAGGAGTCCCAACTAAACCGTTGAACCCCAGAAAATACCGAGGTATACTTAAAATTCTAATAAACATCTAACAAACAAGATCAAGACACTTTTTACAGTACTCATCAAACCATCCGTAGTGTAATTTAGACATCTTACGAGACTCATCATACTGGTATAATTGTTATGATTAAGAATATTAGGTTCTCGTACCCTTCAGAAAGGTAAAGAAACTTAGTAAAAGTCAAAGGAAATAGTTATAAAATATCAAGAGTCGTAGATTTAGAAAATGAAGGAACCAGTATAAAACATGGATTGGTAAAATAGAAAGACTACCCTAAAAATTTCCCTAAAAAAAAATTTGAAAGGGAAAGACTATGAAGTGACTATCACATCTATTTACGTTGTCTAAAGACGTTCAATTATACTACAGGACGATGGAACAACTTAAGCAAATAGTCAAGATTATCAAAAACACACCTCAGAAATATCTTAAAAGACACATACCATAGTACAGTAAACGTACATTTCTGTCAAAACGGAGAAGGGAAGGTTAGACCCACGAAAAATAAAGAAAAAGAACAAACTCTCAATAAGAAACGGGTAAATTTTAAAAACAACAACAACAACTCAACATCTTCAGGAAGTACATAGAACCTATAATTGAGGATAGGATATGTGCTAAATGTCAATAAAGGGAGATAAGACATCCAACGGAAAAGAGACAACTAACAAAGGAAACTACGTGTCTTTAAAAATTCAAACAACATGTAATCAGGGGCGAAACAGTGTCCCTATATAAGGTTCCGTGGGTCACCTACGGACTTTGACGTGGATCATGACTTGAGATATATATGAATTACAAAAAAAGATATGTATGTATGGATACTAATCAATATTAAATACGTAATCGGTATCATTCTCTAATTGTTATTGATTGTCATCGTATTCTGTTAACATCATATGATATCATCTCAATACACTTACACTGAAGAAAGTTTCATAGAATAACATACTACACTCTACTATTTTACTGATCACTACTCTACTTCACTCCACTTACTACATCCGGAACACTTCATAATAATTCGGTGGTAACTGCATTACTACGTAACCTTCCTTCTAGTAGACGAATCACACCTAGTACCTCGGTACTGTTATAACTAACAACGGACATTCCTCGTGTAATACAATTACCAACCCCTAGGACCTGTCCTGTTTCGTCCTACTACACTCTAAAATAGTACAAGGAGTCTTACTATGTGTCAAATTTTGAATATTTAACAAATAAAGGTAAATTATAAAATCGTAGACCAATTGACCTCCCCATTGACTTTGAGACCTTTCGTCTTGACACCTATCTCCCCCAAGATAATACCAAGATAAACAGATAAAAATTTAAAGCAACGGATACGAAAACTATAGTATAACTTGTTTAGGAACGGTTAAGGTCACAAGATTTCTAAAGGGGTACACAAAAGAAGATCCTCAAATTATCAAAATCCTGAGTGTATATTAAGAAATAAAAAAAATAAAAATAATAATAAAAAATTATACCTTGCGAAGTGCTTAAACGCACAGTAGGAACACGTCCCCGGTACGATTAGAAGAGACATAGCAAGGTTAAAATCATATACACGACGACTTCGCTCGTGGCGTATATTAAGAAATTTTGTAAAAACCCCTTAAGGGACCGTCAAGTCGTCAATCCTGAGGTACGACAGTGACGATACCCGGGTCCAAGTCAGAGACCAGTCCCTTGATTATCGGACGTTCTACGTGTCGTACCGGTATTTATTTATGTTTATTTATGTAAAAGTCGGTCTAAAACCTACAATTCTTAGGTGGAAGTAAGAAAACTTAAGAAGTAAGAAAGGGGTCATCGTAAATAGCTTTTCTGACAGAAAAGGGGTGACATCTCAGAACCGTGGGAACAGTTTTTAGTAAAACCGGAGGAGACAAAGTAACCAGACAGAAACACGGTCATTCGGACATTCGGTACACCACAATTCTGATCTTAACCTCCACAGTCATACTTGAGTACCAAAGTCTCTCTATCTCTTACTTTTTCTTACCCCCGTACAGTTTTCCTCTTCATCTCGAACAAGACTCCGTGTACCCGAATCTCTACCCTTCCTTCCATCTCAGTCGCAATTCTAAGTTCCTCCCCCTTACATACGGTACTTGTCCTTTTATTAAGTAAATCTCACAAATCCCCGGATACTCTTCTACCAAACCCAGTATACTTTCTCCGTACTTTATTTTCTACACCTCCCGGAAATGACAATGAGTCCTTCCAATTCATTTAAGTCATACCATAATCTCTTACAACTCCAAAAACTACCTTTGTCGGAACTTTACATTCGAGTTTATACGTACTCCACACGTCTGACGTAACTGGGATTGTCTCCAATCGTGTACATGTAGAAAACACTACTACAAAACAAATGTCCGTACTCTGATATACGCACGAACTGTTCGTACAACAGTCATCTCTACCTTTCTTTCCGATCTCTCTCCCTGGCATAGTTCCTCCTTAGACCCCTAACACTCCTACACCGTCCAAATTTCCACGAACGATGAATCACGGGACTACCGACACTCTTACTGTGAATGACAGTACAGGGTCTGTAAAGAGTCAAGTCCGGAGTGGGAGTGTTGGTGAAGGACTGACCGTATGGTGGAGATAAAAACGGGGTCTAACTATAAAATTTGTACGTTTAATCCGGTACAGTGAGAGTATGAACTTTGAGAAGTCCCCGAAGGGCAACAGTATTTCAGGTAAGTGTGAGGAACCCTATCCTAGGATTTGAAAACGGTAAAGGAGGAGCGGGTAGTCGGGTGACAAGATGTGTGTGACTTTGGTCAAAAGATTAAACATGAGAAAAGTACGATGTCACAGAAAACAATTACAGAAAGGTGAAAGTCTTATAGGAGTAGAAAGAGACGAAGTGTTTGACTAAGAATAAGGAACTCTAGATTTGAGGAATTCCTCCAGAAGGGACTAAAAAGTAAATGTGGGAAATCACCACTACAGCAACAACAAATTAGTCATCCAGGACACGTCGAGAACACTGAGGTTCCTGACGTCGGGCGGTCCGAGGAGACGGGTACCCTAAACAGTCTGTACCACCACTGTATTCGGTACATAAATACGTTGATTTATGTTTAGACAGAATGATCTAAAAACTCAAGGAACCCCAGTCCCTATTCAGTATTATTTACGAGTTGTCATTACTATTATTATTAATATGGTAAATGGACAGGTTCACAATATAAACCTGATTGAGTACAATGGAAACATTATTAGAATATTCTATCTATGGTAATAACAGGAGGAAGATATCTATTCTTGTGACTCCGAATCTTTCCAATTCATTGAACAACTTTCAGTATACCAATTATCTGTTGTTTCAAGTCTCAACTTACCCTACAAGACCGAGACTTCAGGTACAAGAAATTGAAGTATACAGTGTCACCAAATGGTATAAGAAATTCACCACACAAAACTACTTGAGTTTAACAATTCAAACACAAAACTAAAAAAAAAATTTAACCTCCTATTAACGAAATGTTACAACACAACCAAAAATGGTATGTAACTGCAGTCAGTCGGTATTATTATGTATACAGGGGAGGGAGAACTTAGAGGGAGGGTGACGGGTAGGGTTTGGTGGGGAGATCCAACAGTGTCTCGTGGTCAACTCGAAGGACACAATTTGTCGTTGAAGGGTGATCCATAGAGAAAATGAATACCATTACATATATAAAGTCACGATGAAAGTCCCATCAATCTAAATAGTCAACAACAGAAATATAGAACAAATTCAAAACATGGGACGACGACGATTCAGCGAAGTCAGTACAGGCTGAGACACGCTGGGGTATCTGCCGTCGGGTGGTCCAAGGGGGCAGGGACCCTAAGAGGTCCGTTCTTATAACCTCACCCAATGGTAACGGAAGAGGTCAGGTACTTTCACTTTTCACTTTCACTTCAGCGAGTCACCACAGGTTGAGAAGTGCTGGGGTACCTGAGGTCGGATGGTCCGAGGAGGCAGGCACCCTAAAAGGTCCGTCCTCATGACCTCACCCAATGGTGACGGAAGAGGTTTCAAAATATGGGATTCTTCAAAAAAAAGATAGGGTTTCAATTCTACTATAAGAGGACAAAATGGAAGACCTTCTACACAACAAAAAGAAAGTGTAAATTCTTAATTCTTTAGTGGACCTAAAATGAAAACACGCATCATATTCCATCCAACTCCAAAGTAAAAAAAAAGGTGGGTATAATAGGATCGCGGTAAATAACTTTCTAACAAGGAATAGAGAGAAGTGTCGGTATGAATAGTGATTGCTTCACAGACATAAATACCCACCCAGACAAAGACCCGATACAAAACGAAGTAACCAAATAATAAATAGGAACAAGGTCATAGTATAAAAGAATTAATAATATCGAAATATTCTGAAATATACATTATCTGATTTGGGAGATTTTACGAAGACAGAAAAGTTCTTCCTGAAACGATAAGAAATGGAAAACATGATCAAAGGAAAAAAAAAAAACCGGCTCAGTCCGTCGAACGTCCTAGAAACCAAGGGGTAGGTCCCTGAACTTGGGTAAGGGGACATCACCTTCGTGTCTTAGGATTCGTGACCGGGTGGTCCCTCAAGGGACTAAATATAAAATCTTAGTCAAACTGACTAAAGGGTTTTACGGAAACCTTAAAATTAAACGTAACGTAAATTAGATATCTAGGTAAACTTATAACAATACCATAACTCAAAAGGTTAAGTATTTTACCAAAAAGGTAAATAAATGCAGAAGAAATAGTATTATTACAAAAATTTCATATCAAAAATTCTTAAAGTTTATTAGAACGTAAATGTTCTTTCAACGTTTATGTCATGCTTCTTGAAACGGGAGGGTTTTAACAAACTTCCAACGACAATTGATCTTCAGGGTAGCGGGGACTTACAAAAAAATAATATATAAATAAAGGACGTTTGTTCCTGTAAAAGAATATTTGTGTGATACGTCGGTAATTTTAATCCTTTAATTGTAGTTACGTAATTTTGGTGGACGAGGAATCTCAGATAAGTCCAAAAAGGTCAACAAGGTTATTACAGGAAATATCGTCCTCCTAGACCAAGTCTTAGTGTTAAACGTAAATCAACAGTGTAACATATCAGAGGAAATCAGACCTTGTCGATGAGTCAGAAAGGAACTCAAAATACTGAAACTGTGAAATTTTCTAATCTCCGATTAATAAAACATCTTACAAGGAGACAAAAGAGGATTACAAAGAAGTACTACGTCTAATATATATAGACTGGACTTCTAGTGTCTTCACTAAGAAACAAGAAAAGTGTCCTAAAGTCAAACAGGGTATTGATTACTGTAAATGAAACTAGTGTACTAAATCCACCATAAAATAGAAAAGGAAAGAACTATAAAACAACCCCCATAAAACTTCGATACGTTTTAGGGTAAAGACTCGTTTGGAAGTTAAATATACATAGTCACGATTGAGTACCAAAGGACAAAATGAGTTACCTAATATTAAGAAATGATAGTAATAAAATTACGAGTTTAACAGGAATTAAACCGGTCATCCTAAAAAAATTCGACTCAAGACACAAGACAACTGTACAAGGATAGTCAGAGACTCATAAAAGAAGAAATTGAAAGTCCGTGTTTTTTCTATAAGGTCCGGTCAAAAGATAGAAGGGACAGGGTCAGGACCATAGTTGGTAAAAAGGTTCCTCGGGATCAAGGAACATTACCTCTTTCTATAAATCTTTAGTCATGGACTACGATCCAAATGAATAACGACAACCGACAGTACCACGGGTCCAGGAGAGTCTCGGTTCTTTGTATACTTATAATATATGTGCACATGTATTTACACATAAGTACATGTATAAAGGTATACATAAATAAATGTATTTATAATTTTTGATAATCAAGTATTACTATGGACATAAAGGTCGGATTGTAACGTCTTTAGTAAGACCAAAAAAGGGAATGGTAAAAACATTGATAGGTTGTTCGTCTTTGGGAAATAGGAGCAATATAAATGAGTAAACTAGTTAGGGAGACATACGTTAATCAAAGGGTAGTAGTGGGTGAAGCAACACACCTACAGTGGGAGTAAGGTGAACATGATCGGACTGGGTTAGGGGGACGGGTCTCACCTGAGGTAGGACCCGAGACTGAGGGGTACGACCTGAAAAGGTGACACATTAAAAGGGGAAGTAGGACGACCGAAACTATGGGGTACGGTCCAACAAGGAACCAAACTATATACGGGAGGAACAGGACAAGTCTGAGACTACAGGACTCGACTTAGGTAAACCATGGTACCTAAACATGTTAGGTAAACCATGTTATGAAAATCGATTTCGTGTCTCGTGTACTAAAAGACGAAAATTACGGGGGAAAGACAAGGTCCCAAGTCAGAGTCTAGGGTATAACGGAAATCAATACTGTCAAGGAATGAGGAGAACAGAAAGTACTGAAACTGTAAAAACCACTCAAAATCAATAAAACATCTTACGGAAAGTCAAATCCAAATAGACAACAAAAGAGTACTAATCTCACTCTACTACACAAAAACCGTTCTTATGATGTCTTCACGACGACAAAGGAAGAGTCACCCAACATAACTCTCTCATCATATACTATAGTTCTTTAAACAATGACCACTATGATCAGAACTAGTGACCTAATTTCACCATAGACGGTCTGAACAGGTGATATTTTAATGACTAAAAAGGAAGTATCAATTATCTATATACTCTATGAAACTCTGAGACGATTATAAGAGAAAGAGGAGTTTGAAAACGGGCGACAAAAATCGATAATCATACGGTAACCGGTCAGAACGGAAGTCATTAATACTGACAACATAAACAGATGTCCACTAAATTTGTAAAGAAGGTAAGGACGACATGAATACTTAACATTGAGAAGACTTCTTTCTTGACACGGAAGAAGGGGTAGATAAATAAGTTCATTAAATACAGGTATCACGTGAGAATCTATAAATAAAATAGGAAGCCTAATATTAAGTTATAATAGTCAATAATGTGATGAGTGTAAGAAATCCGAAACCAAAAACCTTGAGGAAGTCAAACCGAGGAAAAAAGAAAACTGTACGGGGATAAGAAAAAGTACGTGAAGGACAGAAAGACAGAGGGAAAGATCTTGGGACTCAAGTATCACTATGAAGGAAAAGATAAGAATTATGGTATACCGAGTAAGATAGGAAGAGTGAAAGGAGTAAACATTAAAAAAAAGGGAGTCTGTGACTCTTTGGCCCCAACCGTAATAGATGTCATATAAGTGAACAAACATCAATGTCTTAACGAGTTGATGTGAAGACACTTTTGGTCTAAATATCATGAACACGTCAAAAACATGTGATAAACACATACCAAGACAAAACCAAATCGGAACGTAATAGATCAGTCTTATGACAAAAGTTTCAATCAACCCGAATTAGAAAAGAAAAAAGAAGGAACATGGGAAGTCACACTAACAGAATAAGTAATAATATAAAAGGGTCCATCGAGTCACCATTTCTTAGACGGTCGGTTATGTCCTCTACGTCCTTTGGACCCGACTTAGGGACCCAACCTCTCTAGGGGACCTCTCCTTTTAACGTTGGGTGAGGTCATAAGAACGGACTTATTAGGGTACCTGTCTCCTCGGACCGTCCGATAACAGGTACTTCAGGGTTTCTCAACCTGTACTGACTCGTGTATGTGTCTTAATGTAACACAAAACCCAAGGGAGAGGGGTAGGACCAACTAAATTTAATAAATAGACCTCCCTCTTACACTTTATAATGACACCGAAATTTTCTCAGACTCATATATGTTTTACTATTTAAGTCTCTTCATAACGATGAAAACTTGGGGATGATTGAGTCAGGAGAAAAAGGACTAAAGGTAGGAAAGGGTGACACGAAACATCCATTGGTTAGAGTAATCAAATGTCAAGTAGGAGGAACATAAATAAAACATGTTTATTTGTCTACACTCATATAAAAGAATATAGGGGAAGAAAGAAATAAAGAAAAGTAACTTATTATATAGACTTTTTAGTGAGGTTTAGTGAGTTTTCACTAGAAGGAACAAGAGAAAAAATGTGAAAGTAACATGAGGTACCAAATAAGTTGGTAGAAGGAGATGGACTCGTAAATCCAACAAAATGTCATAAAACATTAATATTTGTTACGATGTCACTAATTGAAATAAGTATACATAAAAATAGAACAAACTACAACGAACTAAAAAAAGGTATGAGTTGGTCGGAACATAAAGACCTCATTTGAGTTGAAGTTAAACTGTATAATTCAAAATATTTCTTAAAAACGAATAGGAAAAACGTAATCTCAACGGAATTTATAAAAAGAGAATACTATCAGGACAGTCCAATTATAGTTTCAATAAGACTGGAATTTTCTCAACCTCTCACAAGAAAAAAAAGAAAAGAGACTTTATAAAACACAAACTAACCGTAAGAAAGAAGTATTTACAGACTGTCTCACGAGACCATTTTGAAAGACCCAGACCTCAAAGGAATTACCCTACTGAAAAGTTAATAAAATTATATCTTATAAAAACTAGATGGTTTTCATGTGAAAAAGACACTGTAGTGGATTATCAATGTTTTGACAGATCTAGAGTGGGGGTCGATAAAATTTTTATAAAGGGAACAGAAACCAAACATCATTTAAAACCGACCCTACCCAGATCGACACCTAAAAGAAACTAAGTCGGACGAATCTTAAGAACACACACAATCAGTGAGTCAGCACAGACTGAGAAACACTGGGACACCTGACATCGGGAGGTCCGAGAAGACAGGTACCTTAAGAGGTCCGTTCTTATGACCTCACCCAACGGTAAGGGAAGAGGTCTCTTAGAAGAGGTAGATCCCTAGTTTGGACCCAGAGGATGTAATGTCCGTCTAAGAAAATGAGAGACTCGGTGGTCCCTTCGGACCCGAAGACTTTAGACACCGAATTATAGAAAGTAGAACAACACTTTTTAAGAAGTAGTCTATCACGAAGATCAGGGAAGAGAGAAAAACAGAAGAAAACCATAAAGTTAGTGTACGTACAATGTGGGAGAATGACACACCGTTGGGTGAGGTCACTAGAACGGACCTCTTAGGGTCCCTACCCCCTCGGACCACCCGACAGCAGATACCCCAGCGTGTCTCAACCTGTGCTGGCTTCGCTGAATCGTCGTCGTCGTCGTCGTCGTGACAGACACAACGAGAGGGAAAACAGATACAAAAGAGAGAAACTGAACAGAAAACAAGACTACTCAAAGAAGACCAGAGAGGAGGTCAAGAGAGTAACAGAGAAGTCGACTAAATTAGACGACAGTCTGAGTAAGTAACTCAAGAATTAAAACGAATGATACAAAAAAATTAAAATCTTAAATCTAAATTAATAAATTTCTTGGGTATATTAAATATTTTATCAAAGATTCCGAGACAGTCAAAGGTCAGACAATAGCTTACTTAATTTTGTATTAAAGAAAACCAACACCCTGACAAACAAGTTTATAGACCTCGAGAAAAACTAGACAAAGATAGTAAACTAAAGAGTAAATACACACCAAAACAGAGGAACATATAGAAACCAATAGAAACGAATACACGATCAGTAACAGAAATTTTTAACAAATATTTTTATTAAACCTTCGACTATACTCCAATAGAAAGATGTCTTTTATATAAGTAAACGAAGACGATCGACCTACGAATCTCAGTCATTGTTGAACCCCATCAAAATTAAATAAAGTCCGTAGTTCTAAAAAGACCTACTAGGTATACTGACTCGTTGACAAAATTAAGACAAAATCAGAAAAAAAAAAAACTACACCTGGCACAAATTTCAGACATAGCTTAAACAATGTTATAACGAAGACAAAATACAAAACCAAAAAATCAGAGGTCCGTACACCCTAGAATCGAGAGATTGGTCCCCAATTTGGGTGTGTGGAACCGTAACCTTCCACTTCAGAGTTGGTGACCTGACGGTCCCTTCAGGGACAAAATAAGAATTAGAGTTCCACGTCGGGGAACTCCAAGGTTAGTTTTGGACTCGACAAACGGTCTCGGTGGTGACAACCAGCCGGAACGAGAGAATTAAAAACCGGACTGTTCTGAAAAATAAAAGGTTGTCTACAAAAATCTCATCAAAATCCAAGGGTCTTTTTAACTCGTCTTTCATGTACCTCAGGGGTATACAGGGGACGAGTATGTATTATTGTTCAGAAAATTCTTCAACGAGTCGGATGTTGAGGAGAAAACTTTACATGTTACGGAGATCCTCCTGTCACCGGGATTTATGGTCCGACTTACAAACAGAAAAGGATCTAAAACCGGACAATTAAGAAATGATAGGACGATAAAAGACCACGAAAGTTTTGTCAATAAAAATTAATAAAATTGAAAAGATTAATAAGGGTCACCCTTCCATCGGACGTTAACAACTTGTATAAATAAGAGAAACAATATTTGACGACGTTAATCCAACGTATAAACTCTTCTTATCTTTCTATTTTGGACAATTCCTTTACCGTGTTGGTTTTGCAAAAAGATAAATCGTAGTACTAAATTTTTACAACGAAGGTCAATACCTAGACATAACATCTATAATTCCAAAACGAAAAATATTTGAAAATAAGGTCGAGCACTACGACTACTCGCTCTCTTCACCTAGGTACGGAATCTTCTTTGATAAGAAGCTGTATGAGAAGTCGAAGTTCATTCTTAGAAATGTACCGAAGACCTATCAAGTGATCCAAAAAAAACAAACAAAAGACAAAAAACAAAAACAAAAACAAAAATTTATCGATTATCCTACATTACTTTTGAAAATTAAAGACTTAACAAATAAAAACGGAAATGTCCCAATATGATATATATTTCAATGTCAGTAAAGGAATACGAATTTTATGACTAAAAACAGATCTTTGTTTTGTCATGTTCCGTTACAACTTTCACTTTACGACACAATTTTAATTTTGTACGGTCCGAGTAAAAAATTTAAATTATACATATCAACCAATAATAATGTCGGTTTAATATATTATTACGTACTATTATCTATTTCACGACTCTTCAACTGTATGAAAAGAAAAACATCCTAAACCGTCAATGACAACAACTATTATGAGAATCCCTACTTTCACTTTCTTTTTTAGGTTTGAACCAAATTCCTTTTTTGTGTAAATTGAACCCACACCAAACTTCATCCGTAAATTTATTACAGTACTCCTGGGTCTAGGGGTAGAGACAAAGAGCCAGAATCAATAAGACCCAACTGAAGTAAAAATCTATCTCAGAGCGAAACACCATCATTTTACCTTCGTCGTTAAAGTCGGAGGGCAACCACCTTGAGGTCTAGGTATCCTCCGACAACAAGAAAGACCTAATTCTCATAATCACGACTATTGGAATCGAAGGCAGTGAAAGGATCAGGTTAAAGTATTAAAGTATAGTTGGTTAGTATTAAAGTATCAGTGTACAATGTGGAGAACCATTATCCTAAATGGACGATGTAGTCTTTGTACATCGTCAATCCCCTCTTCCACCAGGAGGGACAGGGGTCCGTCTCAATCTTACCCCCTTTTTTCTACGATCCACTGGTTTTTTTTGTTTACAAATTAGATGGTATGATTTCTATCAAAAGACACAAACAAGAGGTAACTTTCTCGAATATTACACCATATATATCTCCTAAAACAAAACTAATAAACCTAAATGTCTTGACTTAGCATCTTTTGACTCCAAAACGTTAGGAAACAGATGAATTAAACAGGATATAGTCCTTACCCCCGAATGGTCCCCCCACGACCACCATTTCTTGGGCGGACGGTTACCTCCTCTATATTCTCTGTCCCTACACTGGGACCCAACCCTTCTAGGGGATCTCCTCCCGTGCCGTTAGGTGAGGTCATAAGAACGGATCTCTTAGGGTACCTGTCTCCTCATACCTCCCGATGTCAGGTACCCCAACGTTTCTCAGCCTGTGCGGTCTTCGTTCAATTCGTCGTACGTGCATGGTCCTTAACCGAACGAATCTGTCCAATCACATCCTGTAGGGTCCAGGATGTCCTGTCACTTGAGGGGTAGTGACACTTTCAACAAGTCTATCTACTAAATTTTATTATACACTCCGATACTTCTTTGACATTCTTTTACCTCAACTTTAGTCTCTAGAGATTTCTATGGGACACTCCCTCGACATGAAAAATTTTCGTTGAAATATTCGTGTAGACCGAACCCACATGATACTTCTTTAAGATACTTAAGGAAGTATGTAAAGAAAAGTTTAAGTCAATTCAAGTCAGGAGTCAGCACAGGCTGAGACACTTGGGTACTTGTCGTCGTACGGTCCGGAGGGACTCAAGTGGGTCTCAAGTGGGTTTGAGTACAGGTAACTCAGCCACTACGGTAGGTTGGTAGAGTAGGACAGTAGGGGAAGAGGAGGACGCGAGTTAGAAAGGGTCGTTTCCCAGAAAAGTTTACTCAGTTAAGAAAGGGAGTCCACCGGTTTCATAACCTCAAAGTCGAAGTTGTAGTCTGGAAACTTACTTGTGGGTCCTGACTAAAGGAAATCCTACCTGACCAACCTAGAACGTCAGGTCAGACTAAACCCATGACTGGTAGACAACTACAGGTACACATCTCAGAAGACAACACAACGACCTTCTCCCACAAACGATACTGGTCACACAAGAGCACCGTTTTGAGACAATCGGAAACGAGACGAAGTAAGACAGGAGGTTCCGGTTTAAACGGACAATGAGGTCCACAAAGAACTGAAGGATGAAAACGTAAGGTCAGGGGATATTACTTTTCCTGTAGAAAAAACCCACAATCAAGATTTTCCAGAACATCCAGAAGTATCTTGTAAGTTGAAGTCGAAGAAGTCGTAATGACCAACCCCGTATCTGAACCTAATGACACTATAACTTACCAAACCGAACCTTTGTTTGTCTCTAGTAAGACAGCAAAAACTCTAACGTAGGTTCATAACGTAAAGCCTGAAAACAACTGATACTACCTATAAGGTAAAGAAGATTTCATGAGGACGGTTGTCATCATCTATATAACCAGTAGACTCAAAAGTTAAATCCGTCAACATATTTACTGATCGCAGGAAAATCCTTTAAACATTAGGTTATTCTTCTATTCATAAAATCCTTAGTCTAATCTGACATTCACCGTCTATTATCAGGGAGGTGTCAACCAATCTGACTATTAGTTCAGAGACACACTAGATAAAAGAAGGTCTGTAAACATATTTGGATGATCTCACGACGGGGATGTATTTAGATGATTTCACGACGACGAAGGAACCAAAGAAGACTTGGGTAGAAAAGTGAAGACTAGAGATGTAAGGACATACACTATAAGACAGACGGACATTATGGTAGACGGAGGTGAGACGGAAACACAAGACGGAGAAAGAAGTTTCAGGTCAAGTCTTGACTGGAGAAGACACCTCGGAGAGGGTTGGTTGGGGAGGAGGGAGTCGGGGGATTGAGTCACTAGAGAAAGGTAACTTACGGTATGAACAACGTGTCAAATGACTCAAGAATATTATAAGAAGAACAATAGGAAATTCACATATATTCAGGGTGGAGTAGTCTATCCTACGTCTGAGGAATTCCATGGATGAAAATAGGTTAAAACCTTATGTACTCGAAAATGATTCTTCTCTCGAATGTACAGAAAACCTTATTGTTTTACTTTCCCCATTGAAACCCCTCAGAATTTATGACTATCAAAACTATAAAATTTTATGTACTTAGATTATTCAATAAATATATAAAAAAAGATTTCAATTATGTGCATCCTTTATCCTGTAAATCTCTATACATTAATTTACAATTAAACTAACCGTTTTTTCCATTTCTTAAGGAAGTTTTCTACCATTTCACACCACTTTCTGAACTGAGACCTCGGTATTACTGAACCAAACACAGAGTCACGGCGGTGAATGAGAACTGTAGTGAGACTCAAGGTCACAGGAGTAGATATTTTTCTCCTACTATTTTCATGGATAAGAAGTCCCGACTAAACTACTAATTTACTCAATTTATGTTTTTTAAATAACTTTATTACAGACCGATATAATTCTTGAACCATTATTTGGTTTTTGTTTTTTTGAAGGGTGCACCGAGTTACCATTTCTTAGGTGGTCGGTTACATTGTTTACGTCCAAGTTAGAGACCCAGTCCTTCTAGGGAACTTCTTCCTTTACCGTTGGGTGAGGTCGTAAGAACGGACCCTTTAGGGTACCTATCTCCTTGGAGCACCCGATGTCAAGTACCCTGATATTTTTTCAACCTATGTTGAATCACTGATTTTTTGTTATTGTTTAAAATTCGGTAATGATTATGATTTGAAGGTTTGAAGTTCTCGAGTCTGATATTACGACAGTAATTGTCTTTATCTTTTTGACCTATTTCTGTACCAAAACTCCTCTTTCTCGACTGTTCGGTTAAAATCAGAACGGTTCCAACTTAAAGTCCCTCTGTAGGTTGACAGTTTTAGGTATTCCTCTCTTACATCCTGATTTCGATGTCGATGAAAATGGTAAGGATGGGGGTCATGGACCGTAAGTTTCACCACGAACTATTCACAATTAATTTCTTGACTACATCCCTAATTACTTATTTGTGTACTACGTATCTGACGAAAATTTAACGATACATAGTGTAAGAGACTCTACAGATTGTATAACAATGAGGAGGTACTCATCCATGATTACTTCACGAGTAGGTTTACCCACAACCTCTTCCATAAATGTACAGAAGGAAAGAGCCACTTGAAATAGAGATTAAATCGGTAATTTAATATGACGACACCGGAACAGTAATGATTTTCGAAGTGATAGAGGTTTTATGACTTAAATTTTCACAAAAAATAAACTGGTGTCAAAAGAATGAACTAGGTGAAGATCGAGAAATGAAGAAGACCTGAAAAGAAGAGAGTAAAACCAGACTCGAGATGAAGAGGTAAAAAGGACCGGTAAAGTGTGAAAGGATCAAAACGAATAGAGTGAGGGGTCACATCTATACTACCAGACAAAGAAGTTGTATCTAAAACCATAGTGGGAATTTTAAAGAACAGGGACCTATAAAACGTAACAATTTTATCGACACTTTTCTTCTCTTCGCTTTCCGTTTCCGCTTTTCCTTTCTGTATGGTTAAACTTACGTCTCAAGGTTTCTTATGGTTCCTCTCTATTCTTTCCGAAGGAGTCACTAGTTACTTTTCTTTATCTCCTTTTGTTTCTTACCCTTTGTGATCTCTAGAGAAGTTCCTTTAATCTCTATAGTTCCCTTGTAAAGTACGTTTCTCCCCGTGTTATTTCTTGTCTTTACCATACCTGGATTGTCTTCGTCTTCTATAATTCTTCTCCATCGTTCTTATGTGTCTTCATCATATGTTTTTTCTAGAAGTACTGGGTCTATTAATACTGACACACTAGTAAGTGGATCTCGGTCTGTAGGACCTTGCACTTCAGTTCACCCGGAATCCTTTGTAGTGGTGTTTGTTTCGATCACCTCCACTACCTTAAGGTTGACTCGATAGAAGTTTAGGATTTTCTGCTACAACACTTTCACGACGTGAGTTATACGGTCGTTTAAACCTTTTGAGCCGCCACCGGTATCCTGACCTTGTCCAGTCAAAAGCAAGGTTAGGGTTTCTTTCCGTTACGGTTTCTTACAAGTTTAACATGAGTAAAATGTACGATCGTTTGCTTACGAGTTTTAAGAGGTTCGGTTCGAAGTTGTCATACACTTGGTACTTTAAGGTCTACAAGTTCGATATAAATTTTTTCCGTCTCCTTGGTCTCTAGTTTAACGGTTGTAGGTAACCTAGTAGCCATTTCGTTCTCTCAAGGTCTTTTTGTAGATAAAGACGAAATAACTGGTACGGTTTCGGAAACTGACACATCTAGTGTTATTTGACACCTTTTAAGACTTTCTCTACCCTTATGGTCTGGTGGACTGGACGGAGGACTCTTTAGACATACGTCCAGTCCTTCGTTGTCCTGTACCTGACTAAGGTTTATCCTTTTCCTCATGCAGTTCCGACATATAACAGTGGGACGAATAAATTTAATATACGCCTCATGTAGTACTCTTCACGACCCGACTTACTTTGTACTCCACCTTAGTTCTAACGGCCCTCTTTATAGTTATTGGAGTCTATACGTCTACTGGGGTGGGAATACCGTCTTTTCCCTTCTTCTTGATTTCTCGAAGAACTACTTTCACTTTCACCTCTCACTTTTTCATCCGAATTTCGAGTTGTAAGTCTTTTGGTTCTAGTACCGTAGACCAGGGTAGTGAAGTACCGTTTATCACCCCCTTTGTTACCTTTGTCACTGTAAAATAAAACCCCAGGAGGTTTTAGTGACGTCTACCACGGACGTCGGTACTTTAATTTTCTGTGAATGAGGAACCTTCTTTTCAATGCTGGTTGGATCTGTCGTATAATTTTTCGTCTCTGTAATGAAACGGTTGTTTCCAGGCAGATCAGTTTCGGTATCAAAAAGGTAATCAGTATATACCTACACTCTCAACCTGACATTTCTTTCGACTCGTGACTTCTTGACTACGATAACTTGACACCACAAACTCTTCTGAGCTCTCAGGGAACCTGACGGTCCTCTAGGTTGGTCAGGTAGGATTCCCTTTAGTCAGGACTTATAAGTAACCTTCCTGACTACATCTTCGACTTTGAGGTTATGAAACCGGTGGACTACACTTCTTGACTGGGCAAACTTATCTGGGACTACGAGACTTTCTAACTCCCGTCCTCCTCTTCCCCTACTGTCTCCTACTCTACCAACCTACCGTAATGGATCACTTACCTGTACTCAAAATCATTTGAGGTCCTCAACCAATACCCGTCCCTCCGGACAGTACGACATCATGTACCCCAGTGTTTCTCAGCTTGTGTTGACTCACTGATTTGACTAGACTTGACTACTGTAAGACTAAAGATAAGGGGTCATGGGGGTCGACAATATAAAAAGACAAAGATAAACCTCCAGTGTTTTAGTTCCACCGAAATAGACAGTGAAATTTAAAACCGATTGACATTAGTTTAAAGATATTTATAAACACAAGAATAACTAAAGAAAAACTAACGGTCAATTTAAGGGTGGTACTCAGAAAAATTTTAATCACAAGTCATAGATTATATGAGATGGGGGAAGAAATATCTTTTCTAGAGTGATGAAGAAGTTATCAATACACTGACGTGGATAAAAAAGAAAGATACGAAACGTATAAAGTTTCGTTTTTTATAAGAGTCAGAAAGGAGTTCAATTATTATGGGGGTATTAGAACTGATGTACTATAAAGGAAATCTGATACTGGAATAAATGGGAGGTCGTCAGGGGTGATAAAGGTACTTAAGTCAATTTTGAAGACACATCTACTGACAGAAGGGAGGGGAGTAGAAATATAGAGAAAACGACAAATCGAAGAGCGAATTCAGGAGTTAAGAAAGGAGTACCTAAAACGGACTATCTATAGAAGGCTTTAAGTTGGAGTTGTTCCGATTTTCACAGAATAGTCGAGAAAAGAGGAGTTTAGGTAGAGAAATAAGTAAAAAAGACAAAGAACTATAGGAGTAATATTAGACTAGGTAACTCCAAACTTTCAACTCCAAAAAAGTCCATTATTGTAGATTCAACGGTTCGGACCCTTGAAGAAAAGAAGAAAAAAAGGGGAGGAGAGAAAAATTATCTTAATGAATGTGAGGACACGAGTGCAACTGATAGTAAAAAGAATGTAGACTGATTGAGACAAAGATCACGGGAGGATTATAAGGACTTAGATAAGGAAAGAAGTAGGATACTTGACTTGTAGATGTTAATTACTAGAATTCCGGAGGGATTGACACTCTTTGGAAATCACCAAACGTAAACGGACATCTTACTTTACTTTTAAGAAAAATTCCCTAAAGTAACAGACAAGCTAATATAGGGTGGGATTTAAAGATGACGGACAGGGACGTACATGAACTACGAGATGCGTCTTTAGTAAGGACCAAGGTAAGACACAGTAGACAGAAAATTTGGAGAAAATTTGATGGACTAGAAATCTTTCACTTTCACTTTCAGCGAGTTAACACAGTCTGAGAGACACTGGGTATCTGATATACTTAAGAGGTCCGGTCTTATGACCTCACTCATCGAAAAGGGAAGAGGAATTTCCATATATATTTTGGAATTATTTCATCAATACGATTCCATAATAACATAGAGGTCGTATAATAATGAAAAGTCTATCTTCCAAAAGTATTTACAAATAAGACAAAAAGGAAGGTAAGACTAATTACTTTTAAGTAGACCTCCTAGGGAACATCGAAGGGGGAAAGGAAGATAGAAAGGAAACAAGAAAAGAAAATCATAACAAGGACAACAAAACACCCATTGACACTTAATGTTAATCCTATCAGACTCCTACCTTCTTCTGTTGACTTCGGAGAGAGGAAAGCTGAGGATACAACTTAAAGGTTATCAATGAGATTTGAACATAAATCCAATACCATAGAAAAGTACATAAACGTCGTTTGAAGTGAGGAACTCTCTCCGGCCTCCCCGACGATTTGAAGAATTCTCCGTAAATCATCTATAGACTACTGTGATTAATTACTTTCGTTTGTAAAGTTAAGAAATAAATGGGAACATTCGAAATCATGGCTGATTTACGACTCTCTAAGGATTCGTTTACTAACTAGTGCCTTATTCTAAATCCTACAATAAAGGACATACAAAACATCATAGATAGGATTAAATACATTATATAATACTTAATATCGTTGTCCAGACCTATAGTATGTCAATATTTTCAAAATGAACTCATTTACCTGGGTAAATTTTTTTTTTTGTTGAAAACGTTCTTTTTTGAGAACTTGGAGGTCACAAATTTCATTTTATAGTATCACAATAAATTACACCCGTTTGTATTTGGACATATAGTTGAAGAATTCAAATTTTAGAATGTCTTGATTGGTATGTAAATTTACTTTTAACGTTCAATTTACGTTTATTTTGTGTTTCGTTATTTTAGATTTAATTGAAATTCAATTACACGACTTACTATGACGGAACGAATTTCACCAAGTGATGAAACTTATACTATGACATTCCTTATCTAAGAAAAAGTCAAACCGTACGTATGTGATAACACACCTTACACTATTGACATTAGAGAGGTGTAAAAACACAAGACTGATGACCTTTTGGAAGTAAACGTGTCGGACATAGTACTCCAGAAACTGAAACTGAAGTGTGTATACAGTAAAAGTACCAGTTCCGAGAAGATACCGTTTATTATCAAAAACCATGGTTGAACTACTACTTGTTGAACCCGTTCCTTCACTGAACAATCGTGAACTTAGACTACAACAATGACGACTAAGTGACACACCAACATGATTGAAAATATCCAATAGTCTTTGATTTTGTGTCTTCTAACTCTATGTCTCCGAACAAATCTGGGGTTAGACTTATGTGATTACATCTATAAACTTATCATGTCTGGAAATATCCAAAGGACCACCGAGTCACCATTTCTTAGGGACGTTACGTCCTCTGGACCCAAACTAGGGACCCAGTCCTTCTAGAGGACCTTTTCCTTTACCGATGGGTGAAGTTATAAGAACGAACCTCTTACATCACCTGTCTCCTTGGACCACCCGATGTCAAGCACCCCACTGTTTCTCAACCTGTGTTGACTCACTGAATTGTTAAAATTGAAAAGTATCTGGAAATTCAAAAACCAAAGATATGATATTTACTCAACTATAAATTTTTCAAAAATATGACTTACCAAAGACACTAATATTAAACTCAGTACTTTAACCCATATGAACAGGAACAGACACATTCAAAGACATCCGGTGACATCTGACATAGAATCCACCAATAGTTTAACTTTAAAGTAACGATGACTGAACATTAGAAAATTAAAAACTGGAAAGGATAAACAAGTGATATATAACCGAAACTAGAGTTCGGATATCTCTTTTTCCTGTACTATAGGTATTCTTATACCGACTTCCCTTATCACTCCCGACTGTCTTTAGAGTGGTCTTTGCGATAACTTAGACATTCATTTTGTAGTAATATGTATTTTCTCAACACTATCTTAAGTCTAACGTTAAGCAATAACTCCGGTCTTTTTGTTATCTTGGTAAGACTTCGTAAAAAAGTTTGGATCTATGAAACCATACTATTAATGTATGTACGGTTTCAAAATAATATCTATTGGTATTTAAATCATAAATTCTACGTTAAATCCTATCATCAACTTGATTAATAATCATAATCAATCGAACTCAGATGGGAGAAAAGATATTATCGATACACAGATCAACCCATCAATTCTAATCATCTTTAGAGGATTCATAAAAAGAAAAAATTTTATAAAAATTTTAAACAATAAATAATAAAAACTGACACGACCAGAAGTAACGACGTGTCCGAAAAGAGATCAACGTTGTGAACCCCCGACGAAAGATCAACGCCACAAGCCCGAAAAGTAACACCACCGAAGAGAATAATACCTCGTGACCGAGATCTCACATGTCCGAAGTCTTCAACACCGAGATCTCACGTCCGAGTCATTGACACCGTGTACCCGATTCAAGACACCGGAGACCCTAGGAGGACCTGGTCCCCAGTTTGGGTGCAGAGGACGTAACAACCGCCTAAGAAATGGTGATCGGTGGTCCCTTCGGGAACACATAAAAAGAACTCACAATTCGACAAAATGACTTCTAATCGAAAACCTTGTATATAAAGTTAAAGAATCATATATTATGTATTTGTATTATTGATAGTAACGTAGTAAAGGGAACCGGAGTAATCTAAAATAAAAACACAATACATCTTTTTATGTAAATAAAACAAAAAGAGGGAACTTCGGGAAACAAAGGGTTTCCTTTACTAACGTTATATCCACACAGTGAAAAAGGTGTCCATTTTACCATACATCTCCATCGGTTCATGAACCCCGAGGATGTTGTTTCCTTTTAAGGAGATTCCTTACAACGGTTGTAACAATGACAATGACTCTCATCTCCTTAAAGACCGAGGATTTAACCTTAAATCCTAAGTTCCTAAGCAAAAAATTATTATTTAAAACAACATTATCACCACCGGGTAGAATAGAACTTGAGAACCCTTTGTTGATTTTTGTTTACCAGGTCAAAATATCTACGATTTCTAACAAGGAAATTCACGGTCTTTAAATAAAATTAACACCAAAATACCTTTAGAAAATCTTGAATATAAAATGACGGAAGAGAAATATCTTTATTTCAAATTTTTTTTATTTACGAGTTAAGTCTTGTATGTCTCTTATGTCTTTTACTAAATAAAGTATTTATAAATAGTCTGTTACACAAGCCACGTGACATGATCAACACCTCCTACATTAACACTTATTTACTGTATGACAGGAACAGAAATGACTCGAGTCAGACCATATTTTTTCTTTTATTTTTAGTACTCTTAACTTAAAAAATTTTTTTAGATATTATTACAGTACTCAGTACGAAGACTTTTACAAAATCGAATATATAATTATCTCCATACATTTTATTTTCGTTATCAAAAAGAATGTGGAAAAGAAATCTCTTTTTGTACCTCAAGGTTGAACAATTACGGGGTTAAAAGTACATTTCAATCACACGGATTTTCGGACCTCGTAAATTTCACTTCTCGTTAGTGTGTTATGTTTCTGTAAAATAGGTAGAACACCGTCCTTCGAGACAGACATGAAAATTGGTCAAAACCGTTGAGTGTACCAAAATCACCTTAGTCTTGAAAGTCTTTTCAATTCACGGGTCACATCTTAAATCGATATTTTTATCCCAGTTATCGTGGAAAGAAGATATCAAATTTTTAACTTACCATGATTTTCCGAGTATACCTCTTCCGTTGCCGTCGGGTGAGGTCATGAGAACGGACCTTTTAGGGTACCTGTCTTCTCGGACCATGCGACGTCAGGGACCCCAGCGATTCTCAACCCGTGCTGACTCGCTAAAGTGAAAGTGAAAAGTGAAAGCACGTAACCTCTTCCCTTACCGTTGGGTGAGGTCATAAGAACGTACCTCTTAGGGTCCTTGTCTCCTCGGATCACCCGACGGCAGATACCCCAGTGTGTCTTAACCTGTGCTGACTTCGCTGCATCGTCGTCGTCGTCGTTTTCCGAGTATATCTTTTTGTAACAGGAAGACAACGTCCTTCCCCATAGGGAAGGTCCCGGACTTTGACCAGAGAACAGATTGTGAACCTTTACTTAACAGACTCCTCTGTGTAGAGGACTGTTTCGTTCTCTAAAATAACCCTTTCCCGTGGGCCCACCTCTCGTTATCCCATTCCCTTGGGTCCTCTTGTCGAGACAGTGCACCGAACGTCAGAGGCCAAAATACCACTACCCTAATCAAAGACCCAACAGAAATCGGTTAGTAAGACTGAGTCTCAGGAAGGACCACCGTCGTACGGAACAAATCGGTTCTACTTACGGTCTCTCTTCCTAAGACCCTCCACCAGTCTGTACACCACAGAGGAAAACTGGAAAGGACTTGAAAAAGTCAACCACCTCCGAATAATCAAGGGACAAGGAATGGTCCTGGAGGACAACATTTTGTTGAGTACGTTTACCAATGATACCACGGACCGGTCCCACCCGTCAAAGTTAGTCACACGAAGGGGATTATGAAGACGGGGAGACGAAAGAGACAAGACGAACAATCTGATGGGTCAAAGTTGGAAAAAACGACAAATATGACGATAAAAACATTACATGGATCGTAAAGTAAGTAAGTCATCTGTAAATAATTCGTGGATCATGTACGGTCAGAGACACACTCCTCCATGATTTCTATGTCACTACTAATTCCGTCACATGACAGTTATCGGTAACACCCCAACAAATCTCCCAGAAGTAAGGATTTAGACTTGGTTTCTAAAAAAACAAACTACTACGCAACTCTTAACGTTTATTAAATATATGTCTGAAGACCTTATACCACTAGGACTAGTGTTTAATTCCTGACGAAGATGATATACGGTTCATAACATAAATAAGGTAAACCGATTTAAAAGAGACACTTTTAAATAACCGACTGAAATTAAAACTCTGAAGACCTATGATCAGTCTGTTTTATAACCTCTATGTATAAGACGAAGGTTCTCAACAGAAAATTACAGCAGGCGAGGTTAGTAAACCGAGTTTAACGATCCACTTAAGGATCCCTTTGATACAAGGGGGGGTGGGGTAAAAACGACGAGGAAAAGAAGATAACGTTAACTTTCATAGACAGTAGATAGAGATTTTACTGTAGACTGACCTTACACTAAACATCCATTTGTAATAACCTGAGAGATCGTATTTAACATAAAAACTTTCATCATGTATTTAAAACGTGTCAATTTTACAAGAAAAGTAGAACTATCGATATCCATTCCAACCGGAAGAAAAATAAGTCATCTGAAGGACAGTAAAATTTCTAGGGGGTGGTGAGACTTGGAACCATAACACTAAAAAGAGTCCAAAAAAATTATGTAAAAATTTCAAAAGAACAATATATAAACAAAAAGTCAGAAAAAGGAGGTCAAAATAACTCCCATTAACTGTATGTAGTAACACATTTAAATTCCATATGTTGTGTTACAACAAAAAATATGAAGAATTAGTGATATAAGGTAATAAAATTTTATAAAATTAAGTAAATAAATAAATACCGACGTAACCCAGAAACAACGACACGTCCGAAAGAGACCAACACCACTCGGTCCCCCAACCAGAAATGACACCTTGTACCTGGGATCCCACACCCGAGTCATCAACACCGTGACCCCGAATCAACGAGGTGTCGTGCACCTTAGAAGGGTCTGGTCCTAATTTTGTCACAAGAGACATAACCGTCTACCTAATAATTGGTGACCTGGTGATCACATCAGGATAAGATAAGAAAAGAACTTGTTATTGTTTTTATAAATAGTTAAATTAAATTAGCGAATCATCGAAATCAATACATCAAGTTTCTATTCATAACTTCTAGGGAGACTATGTACCCAACAGTGTACACTGGAATTCCGTAACCAGTGAATTAAAAGAAGATTTTGTTGAACATCTAAAGAAATCTTTGTGAAGTCAACGGTTTAAACCAATCTTCAGGAGGACAAAGAACTTTATTTTACTCATACAACGGAACATAATAAATTAATGAAAAGTAAAATTTACGATGTCGAAAACACGTGTGATTAAAATATGACCCTAATCCTTTTACTCTTAAGACATAAACATTGTGTCAATAGAGATTATACTTTATTGTTCTCTTCTTCCGTCATCTTCTTCTCCTTCCGTTACCGGTGGGTGAGGTCATGAGAACGAACCTTTTAGGGTACCTGTCTCCTCGGACCAACCGACGTCAGGTACCCCAACGATTCTCAGCCTGTGCTGACTCGCTGAAGTGAAAGTGAAAAGACGTAACCTCTTCCTTTACTGTTGGGTGAGGTCACAAGAACGGACCTCTTAGGGTCCCTACCCCCTCGGACCACCCGACGGCAGATACCCCAGTGTATCTCAACCTGTACTGACTTTACTGAATCGTCGTCGTGGTCGTTGTGTCAATAGAGATTACACTTTGACTCTTTTCCATCTGAGACCTGACATCGATTTAATAATTTTCTGTCACCATTTAGTGTAAGAGACAACGGTAATACTAGTTTCAGTAGGTTCGATCCGAGGTCGTAATACACTTGGTTCTTGAAGGTGTACAAGTTGGACCCAAATGTTTTCCGTCTTCTTGGTCTCTATTTTAACGGTTGAAAGCGACCTAGTATCTATTTCGTTCCCTTAAGGTCTTTTTGTGGATTTAGACAAAGCAACTGATGTGATTTCAGAAACTGACACACCTAGTATTGTTTGACACCTTTTGAGAATTTCTCTACCCTTATGGTCTGGTAGAATAGACAGAGGATACTTTGGACATACGCCCAGTTCTTCGTTGTCAATGTTAGGACATACCTTGTGGACTGACGAAGTCCTAACTCTTTCCTCATGCTGTTCCGACAAATAACAGCGGACTAAATAACTTGAATATACGTCTCATGTAGTGCACTTTACGGTCTGAACTAATCAATATTTGACCTTAGTTCTAACGCCTATAGTTGTCGGAGTCTATTACACCTAATATGGTGAGATTATCGTCTTTCACTTTTTCTTGATCTCTTGGAGAACTACTCCCACTTCCTCCTTTCACTTTTTCGACCGAATTTTGAGTTATATCTTTTTGATTCTAGTACCGTAGATCAGGGTAGTAAAGCGTTTATGTTCCCCTTTTCCACCGTCGTCACTGTCTAAAGTAAAAGAACCAGAGATTTTAGAGACACCTACCGCTGACGTCGGTACTTTAATCTCCTACTAACGAAGAACCGTCCTTTCGACACTGTTTGGATCTGTCACACGGTTTTTCGTTTCTGTAGTGAAAAGACTGTTTTCAGGTATATCAGTTTCGATACCAGAAAGGTGAACAGTACATACCTACACTCTTAACCTGTTTATTTCTTCCGTCTTACGGTTCCTTAATTACGAAAGTTTGACACTATGACCTCTTCTGAGAACTCTCAGGGAACCTGTCGTTCCTCTAGTTTGACACTTTGAATTTTCTTTAGTTGGGACTTATTAGAAACCTTTCTGACTACGATTTCGACTTCGAGGTCATGAAACCGGAGGACTACGATTGTCGACTGAGTAACCTTTTCTGGGACTACGACCCTTTCTAACTTACGTCTTCCTCTTCTCCCACTGTCTCCTACTCTACCGATCTATCGTAGTGACTAAGTTACCTATACTTGAACCCGTTTGAGGTCCTCTACCACTCCCTGTCCCATCGGACCGTACAATGTCAAGCACCCCACTACTTCGTAGTCTGTACTGAATCACTGACTTGTTGTCGTAACGGTAATATGGTCAGAATCTGTGACTTCAGATAGTTTTTAATTTTTGTTTGGGTTAAATATTAACCCAGGTGATTTAAATATGATCCCAAATTAAAAATATGATGTGACAGTTATTACTATCACGGAATCTAAAACTTCGAGAACTGGGGACTACTACTACTACTACCACCACCACTATGTTCTAAACCTCCTGTGTCTATGTTAGACTATGAAACCATATATGATAATTTACGTTTCAGAAATTACTGGGACACCGAGAAAGACAGAACAACCCCTCTATTATTCTTGTGTACTTTTCGTGTACTTTCTTGACCATTCGTTCTTAATGTATTTAATTATCAAATAGAGAATATCCCAGTTTATCATATTAAATATTTGTCTAAATCTCTATATCCGAAAAAAAGGTGGAACTGGACCTCTTGACAAACTAGTCGGTCATAACTTAATTTCAGGAAACTCGAAGAGACCGTGTTTTAATTGACGATCTTTTCGTATATACTTTCCTTTTTTTACATTTCTCATAATCACTTTGAACAATCTGCGACTGGAATTGGAACAGGTAGACCGTTTTAATTACATAAAAATAGGTAGTGACGAATACCAAATAACCACGAATAGTATCTTAACTACAAAGAAAAGTCTGACAATCGTCTCCTTGAAGTAATAACTCGTGGGTTATACACGGTCCGTAAACCGATTTATGACTCCGATACTACTTGTTTTAGTCTATCTAGGAATGGAGAAATGGAGAATGTCAGATCACTACTTGTATTTGTAATCTATTTCTCAATACGTTTATCTTTTGTCTCGATACCAACCGTCCTAACTGACGAACTCCCCGTGTTCCCTTTAAAACCCTATTACCTTTACAAGATACAGAATTAACACCACCACCGACGTAAATACGTACACAAATAGTCTTATGTAACTTGAGAAATGTAGATTTNGGAATGGAGAAATGGAGAATGTCAGATCACTACTTGTATTTGTAATCTATTTCTCAATACGTTTATCTTTTGTCTCGATACCAACCGTCCTAACTGACGAACTCCCCGTGTTCCCTTTAAAACCCTATTACCTTTACAAGATACAGAATTAACACCACCACCAACGTAAATACGTACACAAATAGTCTTATGTAACTTGAGAAATGTAGATTTTTTCTATGTAAATTATATATTTAATATTGTCATACAAACAAATTTTTTATTGAGTTTATGTACATTTTATATCGACATTATTCAAAATATTTCCTCACAACGTACCCGATACTTCTGCATTTTTATCTTTCTTAAGTGTATCCGTCCTTCCTTTACCACTCATCTTCATTTACTTCACTTCATACCCCTAATCAAAGTACTCCTGTCACATTTTCCGTCTTTATTGGTGTCCCGGGTGCACGGTTCAGAGACTCCAATCTTCTAGGTACCGTTTAACTTTCTTGAACTTTTTCCGGTAACACACCTCACGTCTTTTACTCCCTCATCTTCCACATTCTGCCTCAATACCTGTCCATCCCGATTTGGACCGTGTGATAACTACTTATGAGTCAACATAGGATTCATGTTCCCATTCGTCAACTTCAAGAAATTACCCCGGTCTAACCCTTGCGACCCGACCTCCTTCGTGTTCGACCTTAGTTCCAACGGCCCTCTTTATAGTTATTGAAGTCTATACCTCTTTTGTGGTGGGAATACCGTCTTTCACTTCTTCTTGATTTCTCGGAGAACTACTTTCACTTTCACCTCTCACTTTTTCAACCGAATTTCGAGTTGTAAGTCTTTTGATTCTATTACCGTAGGCCAGGGGAGTGAAGCACCGTTTATCTACCCCTTTGTCACCGACTGAAATACAAAAACCCGAGGTTTTAGTCACGTCTATCACTAACGTCGGTACTTTAATTTCCTACGAATGAGGAACCTTCTTTTAGATACTAGTTGGATCTGTCGTATAATTTTTCGTCTCTGTAATGAAACGGCTGTTTCCAGGCAGATCAGTTTCGATACCAAAAAGGTCATCAGTACATACCTGTACTCTCAACCTGATATTTCTTTCGACTCGTGGTTTCTTACCTACGAAAACTTGACACCGAAACCTCTTTTGAGAACTCTCAGACAACCTGACGTTCCTCCAGGTTGGTCAGGTAGGATTTCCTCTAGTCAGGACCCACAAGTAACCTTCCTGACCACAACTTCGACTTTGAGGTTATGAAACCGGTGGAGTACGTTTCTCGACTGAGTAAACTTTTCTGAGACTACGACCCTTTCTAACTCTAGTCCTTCTCTTCCCCTGTTGTCTCCTATTCTACCAACCTACCGTAGTGACTGAGTTACCTGTACCCAACCCCATCTGAGGCCCTCAACCACTACCTGTCTCTCCGGACCGTACGACGTCAAGTACCCCAACGTTTCTCAATCTGTGCTGGCTCGTTGACTTGACTCGACCCATCCCGTTCTAGTCCACTCCTCCGTTATTGTTGACCAAAACCTTTGGTTGATGACACCGGACGTCACAATTCTTTCTTAACCTCCTCGAAATTTTTCGTCCTTATGAAATGATTCCTCTAGCCACGTTCTCCGATCCTAGGTATTAACTCACCACCACTACCTCAATCCATCTATCTTAACTCTAACATAAGTCCTCCATTTTTACCGTCTTACACCACTACCTAACTTACACCTTACCCATTTCACAGTTCCTGACGGTCTAAATTAAATGACAGACCTATCATCACTAAAAATGAATGACTATATCCATCCTGACCTTCTCCTAGTCCGAAAACTCCCTCCCCTACGTCCTTCTTCTCACATAAACCATAACCTGTAAAACTTTTCATGTCTTTTGGTTACTCTAGAAATGTCACCTAGTCCGTAGATAATTCGGAAAACACGTTACATGTTCCACGATCAGAATTCCCGATGGTCATCTCTATATTTTTAATTAATCGACGAATCACCGTGATCACCATTTCTTAGATGAACGGTTGTGTCCTCTGCGGTCTCTGTACCCAGACCTCCTAGGGGATCTCCTTCTTTACCGTTGGGTAAGGTCATCAGAACGGTCCTTTTAAGGTGCCTGTCTCCTCGGACCACCCGATGTCAGGTACCTCAACGTTTCTCAACCTGTACTGACTCGTGTGTACGGAGACACAAATCCTCAAATTATTTTGAGGATTGATACGAATCCTCAAATTATTTTAAATGTACATATATTTATTGGTACTTGGTACTCTTGGGGTACTTGTCATACTTTCCGTTTTTCTATCCTATGACTTTCTACTTGAGGGGTCCAACCATCCACGGGTTACACGATGACCTCTTATCACCTTCTTATTGAGGTCCTTCTTACTTCTCTGCCTCCGTCTCGTTTTTGTTGTGGGTAAACAACTATACTGACCATAACCTTCATTTCAGGACGTGACACTTCTTGTTATGACGTATCCTTGGACCTTACAATCCAGGTACTTAGTTCCATTTAACCTTCACCAGTTTGTCCCCTACCGTTCTCACTTGTATCTGTAAAATCCTTTGTCACTTGATTTTACCTGACCTTACCCACTTAAATTGAGTCTACTGGTAATACACATGATAACACCCGTTCTTAGGGAATCTCCTTTACCTCATCGGGAGTATCAGTTACTTTCTCAGGCTTTACGTCATGAACTCACGTTAGATTTTTTGTTGTCTTACGACAAAGGTTCTGTTTGGCGAGTTATAGTGTCATTAGGATCAGATTAGGGTTGGTCATTACGACTTCTTCGACTTCAATTTGTCAAGACACTTTTGGATATTCTGAAAGATCTTGATTGTGGGTTTTTTCTACAGGAAAGGGAATATCCCTCTGACCTTACGTTTTCATCCTTCAGTTCTCTATGAACCTCATTGTCCGTTTAAACCGGAACCTCATGTTTCACTTCGTCCCGTTTCCGATTGTTCTCAAAACGGTTGTCTTACGTGACCAGTATCGTTTGTGGGAGAAAGTTATTGTGTTCTCTTCTGAGATGTGCACCTGTAGTGGTCTACCAGTTGTGGTTTTAGTATAACTAATATAAGAAACGTCGGTTTTAACCTCTTGGAGATATGTCAGTCGTTTTGTTCTGACCCTCGACTGACACCGAGTACTTGTGGAATAACATTTTAACTCTGAATTTCTTTCATCCCATTTGGTGATCTGGTAAGTCCATACTGGATTTAGTTTAACTCTAACTAACTCTTTGGATATACGTCCAGTCCTTCGTTGTCAATCTTGACCTGTACCTTGTTGTCTGACCAAGGTTTATGCTTTTCCTCATGCAGTTCCAACATATAACAGTAGGACGAATAAATTGAAGATACGTCTCATGTAGTACTCTTTGCGACCCGATCTTCTTCGTGTTCGACCTGAGTTCTGACGTCCCTCTTTATAGTTATTGGAGTCTATACGTCTACTGTGGTGGGAATACCGTCTTTCACTTCTCCTTGATTTTTCGAAGGACTACTTTCACTTTCTCCTCTCACTTTTCAACCCAATTTCGAGTAGTAAGTCTTTTGGTTCTAGTACCGTAGACCAGGGTGGTGAAGTACCCTTTATCTACCCCTTTGTCACCTTTGTCACAGTCTGAAATAAAACCCCCCGAGGTTTCAGTGACGTCTACCACTGACGTCGGTACTTTAATTTTCTGTGAAAGAGGAACCTTCCTTTCAATACTGGTTGAATCTGTCGTATAACTTTTCGTCTCTGCAATGAAAAGGTTGTTTCCAGACAGATCAGTTCCGATACCAAAAAGGTCACCAGTACATACCTACACTCTCAACCTGACACTTCTTTCGACTCACGACTTCTTAATTACGAAAACTTGACACCACAACCTCTTCTGAGAACTCTCAGGGAATCTGACGTTCCTCTAGGGTGGTCAGGTAAGACTTCCTCTAGTCAGAACCCTAAAGAAACCTTCCTTACTACGATTTCGACTTTGAGGTTATGAAACCGGTGGAGTACGCTTCTCAACTGAGTAACCTTTTCTGAGACTACGACCCTCCCTAACTCCCGTCCTCCTCTTCTCTGTCTCCTACTCTACCGACCTACCGTAGTGACTGAGCTACCTGCACTCAGACGCACTTGAGGCCCTCAACCACTACCTGTCCCTCCGGACCGCACGACGCTAAGTACCCCAGCGCTTCTCAGCCTGTACTGACGCGCTGACTTGACTTTGAATATGTCACCTTCACTGTTTATCTAAGTTCCCTAATCTACGCTATCTCACGGACTTCTTGATACCTGCCTCCACGCACTGTAACATGTCCTCCGTCACTGGTTCTGGTAGGGGTTCTTTTTCTTTTTCCGTTTTCCGTTTAACCAACAGATTCCTCCGGAATGTTTATCGACTCTTTTCTTCTCTTCGCTTTCCGTTTCCTCTTTTCTTTTCTATGTGGGTAAACTTACGTCTCAACGTTTCTTATCGTTCCTCTCTATTCTTTCGGAAGGAGTCACTAGTTCCGTTTCTTTATCTCCTTTTGTTGTCTTACCCTTTCTGATCTCTAGAGAAGTTCTTTCAATCTCTATGGTCCTCTTGTAAAGTACGTTTCTACCCGAGTTATGTCCTGTCTTTACCAGACCTGGATTGTCTTCGTCTTCTATAATTCTTCTCCATCGTTCTTATGTGTCTTCTTGACATGGTTTTTCTAGAAGTACTGGGTTTATTGGTACTACCACACTAATGAGTGGATCTCGGTCTGTAAGACCTTACGCGCAGTTCACCCGGAATCCTTCGTAGTGATCCTTGTTTCGAATTACCTCCACTACCTTAAGGTTGACTCGATAAAGTTTAGGATTTTCTACTACGACACTTTACGACGTGAGTTATACGGTCGTTTAAACGGTTTGAGTCGTCACCGGTGTCCTGACCTTTTCCAGTCAACAGTAAGGTTAGGGTTTCTTGACATCACTTTCACTTCAGCGAGTCAGAACAGGTTTCGTAACCTCAAAGTCGAAGTCGTAGTCGGGAAGGTCACTTGTGGGTCCTGACTAGAGGAAATCTTACCTGACCACCCTAGAGGAACGTCCGGTCTCCTGAGAGTTCTCAGAAGAGGTTGTGGTGTCAAGTTTTGGTAGTTAAGAAGCCACGAGTCGAAAGAAGTGTCAGGTTAAGAGTGTAGGTATATACTGATGACCTTTTTGGCATCGGGACTGATCTACCTGGAAACAACCGTTTCATTACAGAGACGAAAACTTATACGATAGATCCAACCAGTATTGAAAGGAAGGTTCCTCATTCGTAGAAAATTAAAGTACCGACGTCAGTGGTAGACGTCACTAAAACCTCGGGGGGTTTTATTTCAGACTGTGACAAAGGTGACGGAGGAGTAGATAAAGGGTACTTCACCACCCTGGTCTACGGTACTAGAATCAAAAGACTTACAACGAGTCGGTATTTTTTCTTGTGTAAACTCAGTCAAGATTACTCTACCTAGTCGAATCTCGGATAATATGTCTCAGTTCACTCAGTCTTTCTCTTTCTATTTATAGTATAAGATTATGTATACATGCCTTAGATCTTTTTAACATGTCTTCTTAAATAAATGTTCCGTTGACACCTTTTTGTCTGTATCTGTTATCTGAATGTCCGTACACCTCTCCCCTTCTCTAGGACTCTGGATACCCTTCTCATAGTACCTTTGAATGTAAGTCAAGTCAAGTCAGCGAGTCAACACAGGCTGAGAAACGCTGGGGTACTTAGTATCGTGCGGTCCGGAGGGACAGGTAGTGGTAAAGGGCCTCAAGTGAGTTTGAGTGCAGGTAGTTCAACCACTACGGTAGGTCGGTAGAATAGGAGACAGCAGCGGAAGAGGAGGACGGGGGTTAGGGAGGGTCGTAGTCTCAGAAAAGGTTACTCAGTTGAGAAGCGTACTCCACCGGTTCCATGACCTCAAAGTCGAAATCGTAGTAAGGAAGGTTTCTTTAGGGTCCCGACTAGAGGAAACCTTACCTGACCACCCTAGAGGAATGTCAGGTTCCTTGAGAGTTCTCAGAAGAGGTTGTGGTGTCGAGTTTTCGTAGTTAAGAAACCGTGAGTCGAAAGAAGTGTCAGGTTGAGAGTGTAGGTATGTACTGGTGACCTTTTTGGTATCGGAACAGATCTGCCTGGAAACAACCGTTTCATTACAGAGACGAAAAATTATGCGACAGATTCAACCAGTATTGAAAGGAAGGTTCCTCTTTCGCAGAAAATTAAAGTACCGACGTCAGTGGTAGACGTCACTGAAACCTCGGGTCTTTTTATTTCAGACTGTGACAAAGGTGACAAAGGGGTAGATAAAGGGTACTTCACTATCCTGGTCTACGGTATTAGAACCAAAAGACTTACAACACGAAATTCGGTCGAAAAAGTGAGAGGAGAAAGTAGTCCTCCGAAAAATCAAGGAGAAGTGAAAGACGGTATTCCCACCACAGTAGACGTATAGACTCCAATAACTATAAAGAGGGTCTTTAGAACTAAGGTCGAACACGAAGAAGGTAATGGTGTACATTTTATATAACGGTTACCCTTAAACGACATACCGATGCCTGTGAGTTTCGTCCCCGAGACATAGTTGGATCTCCCCATCCTCCCATCCTACCCCTCCCTCTACACTCCCACACAGTTTCCCTCCCCTTTTTACATTGAATACCCACTAAGTATAACTTCAAACTCTCTTTTGTCGTTTTAAGACATTTCGTCAATAGGAAGTTATTTTTTTTAGTTTCTAACGACCCTATTTATAGTCATTGAAGTCTATACGTCTACTACGGTGGGAATGCCGTCTTTCGCTTCATGATTTCTCGGTATACTACTTTTACTTTCTCCTCTCATTTTTTCAACCGAATTTTGTTGTAGGTCTTTTGTTCCTAGTACCGTAGACCAGGGTAGTGAAGTACCGTTTGTTACCCCTTTGTTACCTCTTTGTCACTGTCTGAAATAAAACCCCCGAGGTCTTAGTGACGTCTACCACTGACGTCGGTACTTTAATTCTGGGAATGAGGAACCTTCTTTTCGATACTGGTTGGATCTGTCGTATAATTTTTCGTCTCTGTAATGAAACGGCTGTTTCCAGCCAGATCAGTTTCGATACCAAAAACGTCATAAGTACATACCTACAGTCTCAACCTTATATTTCTTTCGACTGCTGGCTTCTTACCTACGAAAACTCGACACCACAACCTCTTCTAAGAACTCTCAGGGAACCTGAAGTCCCTCTAGTTTGGTCAGTTAGAATTTCCTTTAGTCAGGAGTTGTCAGTAACCTTCCTGACTACGACTTCGAGGTTATGAAACCGGTTGACTACTCTTCTTGACTAAACGACCATTTCTGACTACCGGTCTCCTCTTCCCCTGCTGTCTCCTACTCTACCAACCTACCGTAGTGACTGATCGACCTGCACTCAAGTTCATTCGAGGTCCTCAACCACTATCCGTCCCTTAGGACCGCACGACGTCAGATACCTCAGCGTCTTAGCCTGTCCTGACTCGTGACTTTATTGGTATTACTTTTTTATCATTCTCCTCTTCCGTCAACAGGAGGTCTAGTCATTGAGTCATTAAATAAGCACAGACACTAAAGGACGTCAAACCTACTCAAAAACAAGTCCAGGGGATTCGGGTTCTTCAATACAGGAAACCTAAGGGTTTCATAAAAGTGTTCGGTGATGTAAGGAATACCTCGACACTGTGTTGTCGTTCGGGTACAAAGGGACCTAATTATTTTGTCCGTGGCTACGAAAACAAATAACTGTATCATAGAAGGAGGAGGGGAGAAGGGGGAGGAGGAGGCGAAGCGCTGTGTTTGTTGAAAGGCCTTCATTCTTTTTCGTCAGTAGGTCTACTTTAGACCGAGGTGTCGACGGTTTTACACCTACAGCTCGATCTGCGCTCACCCAAATCCACAAACGCAGACACTGGCCAAGAAAGGGTCAGCGGTGGGATGCCCTTGGAAGCCCCGGCTTCGGGGCCTCGGATCGACTCGAGGGAGCTCGGAGCTCGAGGGAAAGGACCCCCGTCGTTAACCGCACCACCCCGTCGGCGCTCAGGGCTCCTTATCCAGGCCCGCGCCGTCGACCGGTCTCGGAGCTCCACTCCCGACCCCTCGGCCCGCCAGGTCTACGTGCCGGCGGTGCCGGCCGGGGAGGGCGGAGAGGTGGGGTTTTAACCGGATTGGCGGTTAGCAGCCGGCGAGTGGAGGAAATGGCGTCCACTGGGTACCGGTTAGCGGTCCCCAGAGAAACGGTCCTCAGCAGTCTCAGTCGGTTAGCCACGCCAGGGAGCCAGCCCCGCCCCGTCCCCATCGCTCACTCCCCGACAGGGCGCCCTTTCCGTCTTGGACTGCTCTGGTTGGCGTGGCGTAGCCACTATGCCGCATCGCCCGCTTCTCCCAACGAGCCTTCGTCGGGAGCCGAGGGAGGGGACCTCCGTGTCTCCCGCCCCCGGAACCGCTTACCGAAAGAACCACCGGTGAACGCCTCACTCATCTGGGCCTCCCAGACCCTCTCCCCGGCCGAGGGTAGGGACTCAAGGGTCCCTGGGACGACGAACGGGTCCGGCACCCGCGCTCACACTAAGAGAGGGACGGAGGTAGGGCAGCGGGAGACCCCACTCATCCTGCGACACCGGCAGGCGCGGGAGAGAAGGCACTCTGAGAGGAGTGAAGGAGCCGGCTCTACCAACCTCCGACTCTGATCCCCGGAAGACTTTGGGCCTCTCCAGTAAGCGGAGGTTGGTTTGGTTAGACCTCTCTTAGCGAAGAGGGAAAAGCTAAGTAAAAGCACTTTGAGATATCAGAAAGCCTTCGATAGAGTTCTATAACTTGTGTTCTCAATCTGAAAGAGAATTACACGTTCAAATTAAAACTGGTCAACGGGTTATTATCTTAAAGGACAACGACCGGCCTCTCAAAGACAACAAAATAAAAACCGACACAAGAACGGAACCGGTTATAAAAACACACATTATTAATACCCACGACAATAAACACTCATACACACACAACCCTTCCCCTCCACCAAAATACAAAATCCCAATCAAACACCTTTTTATCACTTTTGAAACCTTATCAAAATAGCCCAAGTACATTTTTGACCTCCCTTTTCAAATCCAAGAGTCATTCGAACCAATACCTTTCAACTGACATTCGTTACCTGATCCTTCGTACATACTTAGTACGTAAACAATGTAGTAAGGATGATATACATTCACAAAAACTATACTTTCATTCTCTATATAATTCTTTTACACAAACGGTTAAACTTCATTGTAAACCGAAACAAATAATTTGACACATTAAAAGCGACATAAGTCCTTTAGTTTTTGTTTAGTTCCTTAATAAAGAGGATCATAACTCAATTCTTCCACCCTCTCTAGAATCTTATCATCACCGTCAAAATTCTTAAGAACATCACTTGAAATTCAACCCTTAAGAGTAGGTGGCACTTAGTAGAGAGTCTTGTAAAGGAAATAACTTGACTCAAACACTATGACGGGAAATTATTTATTACAATTGTAGAAAGTAAAAATTAATTTAAAAAATTTTTAAAGTGAAAAATACATGGAGTCGTGGAATTTTATGGTACAATGGAAAGGATAAGATCCTTTCTATTTTTGGTGGTTTTTAGTCTGAAAGTCAGACCTCTCGAATGGACCCTTTAATCTTTCTATTGTCTCTTCGACCTAGATAAAAGTTTTACAAGACTCAAACTAAAAATGTTTTTACTGTAAAATGAACTTCATGGGGAGTTATTTGTGATCCAACGTTACTGACAACCAGTGTAAGTAAAACTATAAAGGTTTCAGAATCCACCACCAGAAAAAAGGAAATCACACCTTTCTAACCATTATTAGATTGGTGACTCGGTAGGGGTCAACTACTCAAACCAAGTACCGGCATTTCTCGTAACACTATGTTGGTATAAGACGACTAACCTTTTAGTCCGTCAACGTATCAAACGTCAAAGAACGAACTCTTTCTCCTATAGTCCGAAAATAAAATTTTTCCTTTAAGACTCTACAGGGGACGCTATACAACTCAAGACAGTCATAGACTCTTGACTACAAATAACCCTAAGATATCTTTTTCTGTCAAAAATTACCTATGACATTACATGAACCGGATTCTAATATAAACATGATTTCGAAGAGAACAGCGAGTCAACCATTTGTTAGACGGATCTTAAGTCCTCTGTGTCCAAACTAAGGACCCAGTCCTTCCAGGGAACCTCTTCCTTTACCGTTGGGTGAGGTCATAGGAACGGACCTCTTAGGTACCTGTCTCCTCGGACCGTCCGGTGTCAGGTACCCTATCCTTCTCAACCTGTACTGAATCACTGATTTGGTGGTGCTCTAATATAAATCCTTCTAAAAGGTCATCTACAAATTCATTTCTAATACAAACTTTCTTATTAAGAATCCAACTTTTACACGAATTCGGTTCATGGAGAGGGATTTATAAAATCAATTAACTTCAAGGTGGTGTGTGTCCGTTAATCAGTAAATTTCGGTAAAAGGTAGAGGGAATAAAAGGTACAGGTCAATGGTCCAGGACAAATTAAACGAAATCTTTATCGAGAACCCAAATATGAAAAAAAAAAAAAAAGGAGGGTGTATTGTCACAAAATTAAGTCCGGGAGCAGTAGAGAGTGGATTTGAAAGTGTTTTGAATTGATCAGAGGGACAGTGATCTGAGGGCGATGGGTATAATAAAAGGTGTCAATCTAGGGTGACTCAGTGTCGACACGAATTTTCAGACAAAACGGAGGGGGAACGGGTTCGGGTCGACGACTCTTACAAGAAATTCCGGGAAGTCTTGGACCACTTAATAGTGAGAACCACACCTGAATCGACGTCCGTAGGATGGGTCCCGTAGATGATATCGTAATACTTGAGAATGAACAAACCTTGTACTGTTTCGGAGAGTATCGAGAAACGTGTTAGTGACGGAAAGGGAGAACTAATTTTAATGTCAACGAATCTTAAGTTAGGTCACGATATAGCGATGAAGAAAACTGTATGTCAAAAACACAATGAAAAAGAAACTACAGAAGGAAGGAAGTCCGTTTCGTTCGATCCTAATGACAACAGGAAGTACACAATGATGTCGCGAAACAAGTATGGAGATACGATATCTAAAAACACGTGTATAGACCAAGAACCTAATCTGAGATTGGAAGAAATAAAGACATCCCGGAAACAGGGATCAGATCACGAACCGTGTACTAGTTTTATGAACTGAATTAGTACAACAATTCACATGTTTGGAAACTGAGTAACATGACTTCGAACCAAATAGGTACACTCAATCTTTTGATAAGGTTCAGTGGTTCGAGGGATTAACGACGGTGTGGACTCTCTCTCCTGACGTCTTTTGCAATCTTTGTTACAATGTTTACCACTCACCTAAAGGTCTGTTTCCGGATGGGAAGGTTTGATACACCGGAGATTATCTCAACTTTGTTATGATTATCACCATGGTCATGTACAACCAAGACAACCAAGACATCATCAATCATAGTATCCTTCTTCTCGTACAACGACCGATCTCTTCAGTCCCTCTGACGAACCTTTCCGACTTTAGACTAGAGTAAGGTCTTCTAATCCATAAACGGAAAAATAGACATAACAGGAATTTCTACAGGAAACTTCTGTAACTATCGTGGACCGTGTATTGTCTAGTAGTCACTTATAAATATAACGTTTCCTTACAATTACCAACGACACACACAAAAACTCCCACCCCCTCAATAATTATGATATCCTCAAGTAAATAAAGATCTTTGTGGAAATTCTTGAAACGAAGAAACGATATAACTGTCTCGTCGATTAAAACAAAAAAAGACTTTACACGGTAAAGTTGGTTCCATAAGACGAATGAGCCAACAAAGAAACGTAAGAGACGTAAGGTCTCGTACAAAAAATTAGACCAATGTAATTAGAAGGAGTGAGTCAAAGTTCCAATGTGATTTAAAAACGAACACAAAACTGAAAAAAAAACTTAGGATGTCATCTCCTGGGTTGACGTCAATCTTGCAAATTCAAGAATAACAGAAACAAATTTACTTCAATTGAAAAAAAAAATTCGGTCATTTACCTGGGAGCCAAAAGAGTTATACCACTCGACAAGTGAGTGGACTACTTATACCAATAAATGAACCTCTATGACCGAAGTGTCTGAGAATCTTGACCTTTCCCAGAATTTCAAAATTAAGTCAGAGATATATAAATATTTTACTTCTTTTGTCAAAGTCTCTTCGGTCCACTGAACGGGTTCCAATGCGTCCATCTCTGATCTGATTATCCTGATGGTAGATACCAAAAACGAAAAGACAATCGAGATCTCTCTTGACCCGACGACGAGACTACGAACATAAGTAAGCAACGAGTGGAGTTAGAGGATTCAGGGTCATTAAAAAGGTTAAGTCTGTGACTAAAACCAAAGGAAAGTCAAGTCGTAGACGTAGGCTTTTTATACAATGTATGAAGAGGTTCTCTTATAACAAGCAATAAAGTGGAGGAACACGAAAAGTCGGAGTGAACGAGGATTCAGACCTTTCTACCGAAAAGACCAATGAGAGGTAAAAGGACGTTTAAGTAAGAGAAACGGAGAGAGACACGGGGTCCTCCGACTGGAAGTGTCGGACACAATGGATCTCAGGAAAAATGGAAGACTGAAGGGCATCCCAAATCGGTTACCTTCCTGTCTTCTACCTTCCTTTTTTCTTGGAGACCCCCATAAATAAGGAGAACAGGAGAGAGACGAAACTACTTGAACATCGTCACCGACACAGGATGTCGACCACAGGGAACTCGGACGAGCCTCAATGTAACAAAGGGAGGAACAAGGAAGTCAGAACCGCCCACCACTTCCGAAGGACGACAAGGACTAAGGATCGTAGGGAACGATCAAATGAATTGGGACGGGAGGAAAGAGAGGATTTCTTTTCAAGTTCGTGGGGTAGATAAATACAAAGGGTGGGAACGAGTGACGACAATTATTAAAGGGGGAGGAGTAGAACCAGGTTTAGTTTTACGATGGAGACACTGTGAAAAGACTAGGGGAATTGAAAGAGAAAACTTAAAGAATCATGGAAAGAGTATTTCAAATAGCACCAACTTCGTCAATAAACATCTGTCTACAAATAGAGGATGATGTCTAAACTTTGACAATCCACAACGTCTCGGTAATAAACATCAATCTACAAATAGAGGATGATGTCTAAAGTTCGAGATAGACGAAGTAGGACCGTACAGGTCTCGTAGGTCGTGTCACAGTATGAGTATTTGTAGGTCACTTATTTAGTAATAACATTACGCCTTAAGGTTTGGGTCTCATCATACATACTTTGACACAAGTACTCTGAACCGTACTCTCTTACTTCAAAATCTTCAAACAAAATCAACAATAGTAGACCAGAACGAAGAACTTGACGGATCCACCACAGAAAGGATAGATTAAAGAGAATCGAATTTTTGACAGTTAATAAGAATTTTCAACAGTCGTAGGTATGAATATTATTTAACAAATCTTATCAATCTACAATAAACACTAAAAAAAGTACTCATGAGACTAAATATTAGACGTTCTTGAAGAAACTAACGAAAAATACAAATTTAGGATTGTCCAACTGTGAAAAGTCTTAAGGAATTAAATGCTTTTAAAATAACTCGTGAACGATGTCTGGTTCGTGATCGGACCCCCTATATCACCTCCTATTTTTCTCAGAACAGGACAGTCTCAGATAAGACCAGTATAAAATCTGGAAAAACTAACTAAAGACTGTTGTCCCATTAGTCCCATTAAAACATAACGTGAAAATTGTCGGAATCATTTTTGTTGAATAAGACAAACTACAAGTGACCGTCGATTTAGTCTATATTTTTTTGACGAAGTCGTATACATTAAAATTTCCTTATTAGTGGTTTGGTCAATGTCTTAGATAACAAAGGTTAAGTCCCATTAAAAGCAAGATAAAACAAACGAACAAAACACACTCTCTATTCGGTAAATCATGACTAACAGACAACCGGACTGATCAAATAGTAAATTGAAGGACATCACCAAAATAAAGTCAAACAACATAAAACGATATGTCTCTCTAGTCAAAACAATTTCCTTATATAATCTAAAACATATTTGTAAAGTATTAGTTTAAAGTTGTTCATAATACTTACTAATACTCTGAAGGCATCAATAAACTTTTGAACTTGATGATTTCGTAAGTCAAAATTCTTAAGTACATAAATTACACTTAAAAAGAAGTAATATACATCTCGTCTAAAGGTCCTCTGAAACAATTTGAAGGTAAAAACCACCTGGGAACTTTTAGTACTCTTAAACGAAAGGTTTTAAGACACTTCGAGTCACTATCCGTCAGTATACTCCAACCTTTCCTCTTCTTACATAAAAAACGTAGGGTAGGATCATTCGTTAAGTCTCGAATAAATTCTAGGACCTTACTGAATTGGATACTGAAAATTAAAAGTCTTTCTATAACAGTCATCGGACTGGTCGCTAATTACACACTTTTTATCACACCTAAATATATCATCTATAAAAGCAAAAAATACTCAAATGAAGAAATCACAACTGAGTACTAGTACCTTAACCGTCCTTCCTACACCCCTTTTTTAATCCATAAGACGAAACAAAATGACCGGTAAAAAGAAGAATCACACACACACGCACGTACCCCCGATCAAATATGAAATGGACATTTATTACAATATTTAAACAATACGAAATAAAATAAAACGAACTTTTCTACATAGACTCGTCGAAATCACAATGGTTCAAATGAGAGAGTTCTTTAAAATCCCAAACTATTAAAATTTTATTATTACGACTACTAAAACGTTCGATTTTCAATATTTTAAAAACTTTGTATAAATATTGGACATGTCAAAGACTTATGAAAAATGTATTTCAAAAACTTAAATTTATGAAAAATTTTTAGTCCGTAGTACTTACATATTTCATTTTTAATTCTTCAGAAACAGAGTCTACGTGGAGAAAGAGTTAGAGTGAAGTATTCACATTGTAGACGAAGAACACACAAAATAAAGTCTGGACACACATACACTCTTATTTTATTGAAAAGTTTTTATATTGTAGAATAATAAGTACAGAAACAGATCTTATTCCATTAGTGAGTCGGTCATAATTAACCGGACTTAAAACTACAGATAAAAATATTAAACGAAAGATGCAAGTCTTCGACATTTGAGTATAAAGTAATTTTTTAAAAAAATTTCATTAAACGACGTAAGACTTTAGAACTCCGTTAGACATACGGAGGGTCTGTAAATATAGAGATATTACGATCAATGTTGGAAACATCTCTCCCTCTTGTATATTAAATAACAGGGTCGACCTCGTGAACCTCTCACTCCCTCCGACGACTATTAAAACAAGTCAGTTGTTCGTATTTTTCTCTGAGAAGGTCTGTTTGACCCTATCACCAGTGGGACAAATATTTGAGGTCCAAAAACACACAAGACAAAGGAAACCGTTATTCAAAAGTATACTGAAATAACTTATTTAACTCTCTCAGTAAACCTTTCTATTCCATAGTCACTAAATTTATCTCCTTTTACCATGTTTGGGTTTGGAAAGAACACGTCAACAAACTCATTAGTTTAGTGAAATACGTTAGTCATAATCATAAAACAAGACATTCAGTTTTACAATGTGTTGTCACCACCATAATCTATTTCTCTCTAGTACTTCTCATTCGTCAACACGATTCTCAGTGCTATTTCGATTCCTTAAAACGGTTTCCACATACATGGACTAAGGATAAACTGTTTCGTCGAGAAAAGACAGGGTTTATATACTCGTTAAATCTAAACAACAACACAAACAAAATTCTTTTCAATAAAAGAAATATTTAATTTTCCACTAAAATAAAAAGTTTCTTGATTATATAAAAGTTTTAGAAAAATAAAATACCTTTTCTCCCTAAGAAATATAACAAACTGAGAAACAATGGTTCCATTATTAACTCGTGTTAAATGGAAAACACCAAGTCCGAATTATGGACTATGAAAAGACTTGTAGAGTATACCTTAAAACAAAGACTAGACAAAAGGTTCTGACATAAAATCGTGACCAAAACAGATAAAGAGTATGAAAAATTTAATGATAATAGACAAAAGAAGTGTCAAGTAGTCGAATACAAATAAAAAGAGAAAAAGTTCCTTACAATTTATGTCAAATTCAATACGAACATAGGAAAAGAGCTAATATGAAGAGATAATCTCAACGTATACAAAACACGTACTGGATCAACAATTAAACAAAGTAAAAATTAGGCAGTTTATAAGTAACTCTTTGAAAAGACATACTATCCGGATCAAATCCCAGACCCTTTGTCACGACTTAGGACCAATAAAAGCCGAGGTGTAATACTTCTTCTTTATCTTGTGGTTGATAAAACAATGAAATACATATAAGAAAGTAGAGAGGTTGTTGGAACTCTCCAAATAAAAACACAGGAAGGGACCATTCTTTTACCTCCATCTCTTTCATTGAATCGGTCTAGCACATCCATTAATCCCTTAAGGTCTAAGTCCTAAAATTTTGATCTATTCAGACTGAAATTTCGAACACAAGTAAAACCCATGTGATCCGAGGACGTCTGTAAAAATCTAATTTAAAATCAGATTATACGATACTTAAGAAAAGTTTATAGTAACACTAAATTATCTTTTTGCATTACCCAAACTTTAGTTTCTTGACCCAACTTTAGAGTTAAATTTTTGGGTAGACCTACTAAACCCGTTCGTGAATATTTTATCCCAATCATAGCTAGATAAAATGATACAATATCATTACTTTGTTCTTTACTGCATGTCATTTTATAGATCGGCCTTCTAGATCGTGAGACTTTTCTGAATGACATGACACGTAGGGACCACTTAGACACCCCGATCATGACAAACAAATTTTGATACCTTTTTCCGAAGTGGCAAGTCCCGTAAGAACCCCGTGGCTCGTCAACAACTATTTTATCGATATTGATAGTACAACTATTTTCTCTTGGATTAAACCTTAGAATCTGATAGTCTTGTAACTGAATCTACCTTTTACGACAAGATTTCAATGTAACCTCCTTTCTTAAATTATTATCCGAGTTAAAATACCTATAAAAACTTAACCTTTAGAAATGAGGTTTGTTTAACCATATACTCATAAAAAATCCCGATTTTTAAGTATGAGAGTCTTGAAGAGATATGGAGATTTAAGACAAAAGGAAATCGACTTCTCCCATTTGGTGTCTTTACCGTCTAATATTTACAAAGGTTTAAAAATTATTTGGTTCCTTCCGTGGCCAATCATATGGGGTGTACTTTAGAACCAGAATGATTATAAAGACCAAAGAGATTATATGAAAAAAGTAATAATTTCGTTGAAAACTTATTGAACCATTCCTTTGTTTCGCCACAGTAAAAAGGTTTTTGAATTAAACGATTAAAGATTCCTTGTCTTTTCGGTAATTTTTAAAACCGTATTAAAATTTTAAATAAATAAAAAATTGAACGGTGAACGATGAGTAAATGGATAACTATGAAAAGGAGATATGCCAATGTCTAAAAAGAGAATAATAAGGAAATTAATTAATGAGTACAGTGTGCGTGTCGTATCATTGAAAGATAAGAGAGAAAAGGAATGGAAAAACCTTCTAGTCATGGTGTGAACGAAAAAAGGTCAGAAGACCATAGAGAGGTCAAGAACTTAAAAGTTTTTATTAACATTCACTAAGTTAACATTCATACGGGATATGAAGAAAGTAAACCGATTTTCGCATAGACACCACGTACAGTAGAGTTTAACGATTGACACTTGTATTTGAAAGGTTTATGAGTATAAATTAGTTTTGTTGTAAAGACGTTTCAAAAATAATAAAATAAATTCCTGACAATACGACTAAAAGGAAATTTTTAGTGGAAAACAGACCTAAATACGGTAAACAAAAAGTAATCCACAGAACAAAAGAAACCACAAAAAGGAAACAATTTAAAAATTCGACAATAAGGGAAAATGTCAAGACGATGACTAGTGAATAAAACAAAAGAACAATGAGACTTGAAAGGATACTCTGAGTGTACCTTATTAAAACCACAAAGAGCAAAGTGTTGTATAATATATTCTCTTTCGTGACTCGTATTTCATGAATCAGGAAATTCAAAAACGAGACTTTATTCTAAACTATACTTTTATTAATGAGTAAACACTTAAATAAAAATGTCACAGTAAGTCAGTATCGGGAAGGACAAGACGTAATAAGAAGAGTCAAGGAATTTAATGAGTATTGAAAGAATAAAGGACTAAGACTGGAGTTCTTCTGGAATTTGGTGGAAAAGGGTGGAAATGGAGGTGATAAGTAATGAGAAGGAGATAGCCGTCCTTAATGAAATTTTCGAAAATGAGAAACGGAGTTTTTAACGGAGAACATGATAAAATGATTCACAGAGAGGTTTCGTCGATGTATTCTTCATGTTAAGGACACATGAAGTCTTTCATAATTTCGGTAGCAAATATTATGAGAAGAAAGATTACCGTAACTTCATAAGTCAATACATATTTCATGTTACAAATTACAGGGATAATCTCAATAATTATCTTTAAATTAAATTAAAACGACTGCACAATCTTCATGGAATACTCATTTCACTATTACAAGTTGTATTTATAATCTTTCTATCATCCCTCCATGAATGTATGTCAAAACTCCGTCAAATTATAAGAAGACAGTAAAATCTATAATAAAAACCTTAAGGGGAATTTAACCCGGTCTACAGACGGAAAAATATATACATAAAAATTAGACCTGTGCATCTAGAACCAACTATCTCTTAATACACAATGACAATTGAAATATGTACATGAAATCGAAAGAAATTAATCGTTCAATGAGAACTTCTGATCCCTGAAAATAAAAAATTGGTGTAAACGGTGTATTCAGCCAAAAAAAAAAAAATGTATATATAAAATACCAATCTAAATCCATATTAAAGATAACTCAAAGAAGATCGAATCGAATAAAATGTAATGTTTGGTAGAACAGAGATAAAGACATATTATCAAAATAAAATTTGAAATTTACTTAAGTATGTCTTTAGTAGAAATCTTGATATCGAGTAGTTACACCATTTAATTCCTCGTTGGTAGAGAAAACCAGGACTGACGGTTTTTACGTCATATTGGTGAATGATGACTTCCTTTTTTCTCTTCCTTTCTTTCTGTTCTTTCCTGACTCCCTCATCTTCCTCTTTCTTTTACGTTCCGTCCCCTCTACATCCTTCGGCACACACCTCTTCTGACCGTAGTACCGTAGTCGTAACGACCTTCGACGGTAGTCACGTTGGTGCTAACGAGTCGTCACTTGATCGGACCTCAACACCCCACCTCGCCGTGTCACGACTTACTTGCCATCAAAGACGGGATCACCTCAAATATTAGGAAGTCCCTTTAGTCAGTTCATTTATAAATCTATACTATTTTACAATATTCACAATCTAATTTTCCGTTCATGTCTCAGACAAATTCAGGGTTGGACGAACAAGGGTTCTCGATTCTACAGTGACATCCTTCATACTTCAGTATCTCAAAATTTACCAGACGGACAAGACTCAAGATAAGTTTTCTTCTGTCTGGTGAGAGCTGTACCATTTCCTGATATAAGATAAAAATACTGGAAAAATTTTTGTGTTCAGGTAATTTTTCCTATACTTATTCACATTATGGAATATAAAATTTACAACTTACTTTTCTCCTTATTTCCCTAAAATACTTTAGTAAATACAATCTTCCATTATTCAAGGAAAAGAGAATTCTATGAGTCTGATCTGCTGAAAATTCTTGTAATATTTTCATTGACGACAACTCACCCTCCAGTCTGCTGTACCGAAATTAAGACACAGGACTTAGTGTCATACATCACTTTTGTATATAAAAGGAGATCGTGTAATAAGAATTTTCTAAACTCTTTTGTCGAATTAATGATCGTTAACGAACAGGTGTAATAATTTAGTTACACATGTACAATAAAATAACTAACGTCTACCCTTTGACATATACATCTAAAATAAAATTCCATATGGTTTCTAAATACTTAAATGACACGTTCTCGCAAATCCGGTCAAGACCCTAAAATTTGATTATTGATGACAATGTGTGAAGGGTAATATGTCGTGTATCTCTTTTCACCTAACAACTCATCTAGAAACTGAGCCTATAATGTTACAGCCCCCAAAATTCCCATTTCCTTACAACACCTTCTGACAGATCCCTCTCCGTCCAGACTCTTTTCTCGGTGTCACTCCAAGCGTACTAATATAATTATCATTTTAGTCTCTCAACAAAAATTCTGAATTAAATCCATCGAAAGTCTAGTATCATTAAATTTAGACTCAAAAAGGTAAATAAATAACCCCCTAAAAATTAGTTTATCACTATACAGATCTTCTAATACAATTAATCTAAAAAATTTATAAATCGTTCTTATTACATAAATTGACTAAAATTACTCCAAGATATCAATTCAATAACTATCAATATAACGAAAACTTTGTTCTTCATTCGGTTCGTCAGGAAGGATAAAAGGACACGACATCAATGTAACTTTCCTTAGTGAGAGATGAAAGAGTCATGTTATGACATCATAGAGACCTTATACTGCCTAAATAGGAAAGAAAGGGTGTAGAAAATAATAGTATAAGATGTATCCTTCCTTCACAAAGAATTTGTCACAGAAACCCCAATAGAAATTTTTAATTCCACAAATGTTGAAATATTTATATAGACCTAAAATGTATGTAACGAATAATAAAAAGAAAGAATTTGAGACAAAAATGTACTGTAGAGAATAAAAGTCATGAGTAAAGTTTATCAACGAATCACACATACATTTTTTTTTTCCGTCAAAAACAACGGAAACTTAAACTTTTTCTTTTACTTAATGTTCTAATCAACAAAAAGGGTACTAGAATTATTCTCAATCCAAAAATTATGAAACAAATGCTTAAATTTAAAATCAAACCCTTCTTGTCGTCATCATTGTCATCAATAACTATCATTAATATCAGAAATCATCTACAGTACCGACGGTGTAATTATTATCATCCTCCTCCTCGGATATAAACCGTCCATTCTTTTATCGAATCTCTTTGTGTCATAGAACAATCACCGACTCGACATTGATCTTTGGTCCAAACGGTTGGGTAACAACAAAGGTATTACGATATGACACAGTTAGACTACAAACTCTAGTACCGCCTCTTTTACGAAACGATTACTGTCACAATCCGTTACTACGGTACTCCACAACCCAATTATATTTTACTTGAGACCGGAGTTGACTGATTTTAACTCTTACACTTTACTATTCGTCAAAAAACCGTTTTCCCTCCCCTTGTTTTTTGTTAACTTCCAGTTCATACAATATAACCTCGTGACACAGAGTCGGAAAATCACGTCTCAAAACACCAACCCAACCCTAACACTGAAATAACCAAGGACTGGGAATAAAGGGACAAATTGACGTACTGAAGATCAGTACATTTATACCGTTCTACTATCGGAAAAAACTAGAGTCTGACAAGACAGAAAATGTTGGTTCTAATTACATAAAAAGTCAGTTTCTACTAATTGAGTTTTGAAAGAAAACTCATCTTAATTTCGTAACCTTAGAATATGAGAACCTCGAATTTTAAAAATCACATGTTTTTCATCCTGTACGTGTAAGACCTAACATTTTGACTCTTTATTCACCCGGAAGATTTATTTATTTGTGAATTTGATACAGCGCTCACATCACAAGTACGGTTCCCTCTTTTTACTCATCCCTTGTCTTCTGTCTTCACAACAGTGAAAGTGAATCCCTCCCGGGAGAATCTTCTCCACTCTTAAAACTCAAAAGGAAGAAAAAAATTTATTCCCTCCTCCTCCTCCTTTTGTAGACTAGATTACCCCCATTAAATCCCTTGTCCTCTTGTTACTCTTATATTTCAACTCTAATCCCCTGATCTCCTAACTTGACTTGTTTTTTATCCCCCCTTTATCCTACTAGATCCAACAAAATACGTACAAGGAAATCGATTTAATAACAACGAGACCTTGGGTCATACCCCGAAAACCCTCTCTTCTTTTAATAAGACTTTTTCGTCCTATTTAGGATTAAACTTGTCGTCGTGTATATTAACTACTCTTTCCTTATCACGACCTTCAAGTACTTCCTCTAACTACATGGTTGATAAGAATCTCTTAAATCTATTAAATTTATCTGGATAATAAATACATTTTCTGATAAAAATTAAATCTTTTCACTTCACAGTGCATACTTCCTACTAGAAAACATGATAATCTGTAACGACCTTAAATAACGTTAAAAAAAAAGGGGAGATCCCAAACCTAAGTCCTAAACAAGGATCACAGGTCCTGAAACTATTCTTTGAATGTCTCCGACTACGTATGGATGTTTAGAACTATCTTGTCAACTTCCATACCATAAGCTAATATATAACTTAACTATATTTCATCATTTACAAGGTCTCGAACTAAAACTCATTTTGTCAATGAATTACAATGGCTGAGGTACCTGTACTCAAACTCGTTCAAGGTCCTCAACCACTACCTGTCCCTTCGGACCACAAGTACCCCAGCGTGTCTCAGCCTGTGCTGGCTCATTGACTTGACTTACAATGAACTGTTACGAATGATTAGGAAGTCGTTAAAAATTTTGATTGGATTTGTATTAATCTTCCTTTATTTTGTTCCAATCAAAGTATAAAACAAATTTTCAAGAGACTTTGACCATTTAAAATTCACCAAATCAAAGATTCCGTAAAAAAATAAACCCACTTAATCCTAAAACCTTCTCAAATAAAGAAATGTAGGAAATAGTATTGATTTTAACAGAGGAAGTTAAGGGTGAAATTTTAATTAATGATCGTTTCCAGGACCTTTCTTTTTCTTTACAACTATTTGAACTTTCCGTTCCGTCTTTTTTTGTCCAAGTTTGACTGTAAAATTCAAGAATTTCAGTGTATAAAAGAAAACGAAACATTACGATGGTCTCATTAACTAGAACTGACAAATTCTATCAAGTCATCTTAAACTGAACTATTGTTATGGAACCTTTTTATGTACAATAGAACATAAAATTCTTTGTAATATGAAAATTAGGTACATATTTAGTAGGGACCTTCTTTATACCAACAAAAAGAACCAACTCATTTGTATATGTTACATCATTTCGTCGAACTATGATATTAGAAAAGAAAAAAATTAGGACATCGAAAAACTACTGTTTGAAGTTTTGACGTTTCTACTACTTGTCTCTTTCCATTGAAGGTATTAGTACTAATACTGAAATTTTTAAAAATTTGTTCCTCGGAAAACCTCTTCATTATCTTCCTGGAGTCACAAAACTGATGAAATGACAACTGGAGAATGTTACACGGTATATCCAAAATTCCCCTCAAAAAACCACGTAAAGACTACACCAAAGTATTAACTTGTTTTCTTATTGACTTTAAAAATAATACTATGGGAAAAACATTCATGGTGGAAGGATCCTTATTCAAGAAAGACAACTCCCTAGTATACAACTTCCATCTTTAAATAATCTAAATGTACACCAGTGTAGTCTATAATTATTCCGTTGACCATTTTAAAAGTTTTATTTGGTCTTCGGTGTCTACTCCTGTGTTTTACTTACAACGAAATTAATATCAAGGAGGGAAACCCAAAGACTGTTGGTGAAACATCAAACTCATAATAAAAGAAAAAAGTTAATTACAAAAGAAAAAGGAACTGATCTAAAGGACTACGTGGTAGTAAATACAAAAACGTAAAGTCAATTGGTATCGGAACGTAAACCGAGAAAATATGAACCATTATCATCACTCAGTACAAATCGCGTGGAAGAATCAAAACCTCAAATCAAAGTACAGTAAAAATTCGTCGAAACGTTTCAAATTTCACTAAGATTTTATTCGTAAAATTTTAGTGTATTACATAGGATATCTTTTCTGTTTTGAACGAAAGTTCATTCCTCATTCTTACAAAATATAGTAAGAATGTTTAGAACTTAACTGAGTGTACTTAAAATAAACTCCTACATCAGGTATTTCACAGACTTAAAAAATAAATTTACAAACTAAATTTAATTCTTCATGTTGATTTTCGTGAGACGTTGGACGGACTTGAGTGAATCTATTACTCATGTAAAAATCATTTTAAGAAATTTACTGATTGGTCATTTTTTTGTCGTTACTATAGAGGAACACAAAGACTGTTAAATAAATTTGAATAGAAAACGTCTTTTAACTTTGGGAGTTTCTCTGTTGTTTACATTCAATACAAACTAATTGAGACCGAAACGTAATCTTTCACGAAATTTTACAAAGACAAAATTCGACGATGATAATTATTCTCGTTAACTCTAAAATTAAAAATACTTAAAAATGTTCTCAAATTCTTAACACAATAAAAGATTTCCTTAAATTTACTTATCTTATTAGGGAAATTAACTTAACTGAAGTCTACGGTAAAATACAAAGACCAGAACAGAAAGACTCTAGGAACCTATTTTCCACAAGTCAAGTTAAGTCAGTGAGCCAGCACAGGCTGAGAAACGCTGGGGTACTTAACGTCGTGCGGTCCGGAGGGACAGGCAGTGGTTGTGGGTCTCAAATGAGTCTGAGTGCAGGTAGCTCAGTCACTACGGTAGGTCGGTAGAGTAGGAGACAGCCGGGGAAGAGGAGGACGGGGGTTAGGGAGGGTCGTAGTCTCAGAAAAGGTTACTCAGTTGAGAAGTGTACTCCACCGGTTTCATGACCTCAAAGTCGAAGTCGTAGTAAGGGAAGTTTCTTTAGGGTCCCGACTAGAGGAAGTCGTACCTGACCAACCTAGAGGCACGTCGGGTTCCCTGAGAGTCCTCAGAAGAGGTTGTGGTGTGTGTTACATATAAACTCAAAAGACTATATGACCGGAAGACTGCAATACATGATCTGACGATTATTTTGAAGATAAAACTATTTTCGTAAAATCTATGTTTTTATCATCATAACATCCAAGTGGTTATAAAACTATCCTAGGAAATAAGAGGTATTAAGGTACTTTGAGAACTTATCTGTAAAACTCTTAAATGTAACTCTATCGGACGACAATTAGATTCTTAAACCTTTAATTAGTCTAAGTATAGGGTAACAATCTTTGCAATTTTTTGGGAAATCTACAATAAGTCTTAGAAGACCAGGTATCAGTCTACGTAATAGGTAATGTGGTGGTCAGGGTATGAATCTACAATAAGTCACATTTAATTGTTAAAAAACCGTAAGGGTTTACTAAGTATCTTAACGATTATTATTAAAGTACACTGTGACAGTCGTATAAGGGACCACAGAGTCTGTCACTTCTTAGACGGACGTTATGTCCTCTGGACACAACCTAGGCACTCAGACAGGTCTTCTAGGGGACCTCTTCCTTTGTCGTTGGGTGAGGTCATAAGAAGGGATCTCTTAGGGTACCGATCTCCCAGCGTTTCTCAATCTGCCCCTGTGTGCGTATGTGTATATAATCTTGGGTGAGCTTTAGGTCTCTCCCATAAAGAATACATCTCTTCTGAATTTCAGGACACATAAACTTGACTAAAAATATAAAATTCGAAATTGTAATGTACCGGTAAAATAACCCCCGTTCTAGGATTTTAGTCATAAAACAAAAACATCTCGTACCATCTTAGTTAATTTGTGACGTAACACAACGACGTCTAGCGATTTCATTCATTTAAAATAAAAACCAATAAAAGTAAATTACCCTAAATTTACATTACCGTAAAAAGAGATCATTGGTTTTATGAGTCAAAACTTTATATCATGGAAAGATTTCATTTAAATTCAAGATAAAACCCCAAGGACAATGACAACTTTTTGATAACACAAACATACAATGAACGATTGGACACAGACAAAAACTACTTCAGTAAACACTACCACCGACCCTTCCTTCCCTCGTGTAAACTTACTGAGTGGGAAAGGTAATAGTGACGAACTTTGTGTCTGTATAAAACGTTTTAGAAAGTGTTTTTTCTAAAAGAATCCTTTTTTCCTTAAATTAAAATCGTCTCAATAAAACAAGTAGGTATTACTTCTCATATTACCTCTATTTTAACAAAAAAATGTATAAAAAAGATCATGACTTAATGTAATTATTTGACGATAAGAAATAAGTATCTCATTTATAAAAACCGATAACACTAACCAATTGTTCAAGTACCTATAACGGACGAAAAGATTTTTTTAAACCACATAAGTTGGATTTTTACATGAACTAACGTATAAAACTCTTTATTTTTAAAATCATAAACTTTTATTCATAATTTTTTATGTGAGAAAAAAAAAATGGTAACTGACGTGGAGACATAAATATCGGTCACCGATTTTCGTCCACCCGTCATTTAAGTCGTTGGTCCAAACCTTTACAAATTAATAAACCAGATAAAATGTATAAGTCAACATATATGAACAAACGGATTATTGTGATAAAAGGATCGTAACAATTACTGTGTTATCATATCTTTTTACGTAAAGACGAATCTACCATACCGATAATTCGAACATTCACATCCCCACTCCCCTTCATAAAAGAAAACTCCGATTCTTTCACAGTTTTGAATTCCTGAGCACAAGTAAAAGATCCATAAAAACTACTGATACGGACTAAAAGATATATACAAAGATTTAAAGGGTAGACAAAAACAACTAGTCTTACATAAGATTTCCCTTTTATCCCAACCTCCGTATTCCCCCCATTCCAAAAATAAAACACAAAAGAAATAACACTTTAATGTACGCACCTAATCCCGTGGATGTTAATGGGTTTTCGAATATATGTCTATTGGTCATTTTTTGCAATTCGAGTCACACTCATCTATCCATAAAATCCCTTACAGAAGAGATCTTTTAACTCCCTCTTGACTATCACAAATCTGATAACCTAGTAGAGATGTTTAGTACCTTAAGAGGTCCGTTCTTATGACCTCATCCAACGGTAAGGGAAGAGGTCCCATAGAAGGACTGGGTCCCTAGTTTGGACCCAGAAGAAGTAACGGCCGTCTAAGAAATGTCAGACTCAGTGGTCCCTTCGGGTAAGTCATGAAATACATTTTGTCTCGTCGGATCGGAGAAAGTCATCAAGTGGCAAATCAATGGGTTCTTCTTGTAAAAACTACGAGATAGAAAACTCATTCAATGTTAAGTTTAATCTTTTTGAAATCAGATCTTTAAACATGTTAATTCAGTCATGAACGATGGACAAACAAAATCGGGTCGAATTACCTGGACATAAAGTCAAATCTTACCTATTGTACCTAGTTCATTTACCTCAAACCGAAAAATTAAAAAGGGTCTTTCTTAAAGTGACAAGTCCGAAAAATACATGTCTATATAGGGAGTTTAATAAATACATGAGATACACTTGAGACATAAAAATTTGTTAAATTCACATTTAGTCCGGTACAGTGAACGGACGAGTTTAGGAGAATTACCAAAGGGTGAAGGAACCTTACCTTAGATTTACTGAATGGTATTGAATTACCGCATGGTCAGGTAAGACTTCTAGTCAGGACCCTAAAGAAACCTCCCTTACTACGATTTCGACTTTGAGATCATGAAACCGGTGGAGTACGCTTCTCAACTGAGTAACCTTTTCTGAGACTACGACCCTCCCTATCCCCCGTCCTTCTCTTCCCCTGTTGTCTCCTACTCTACCGACCTACCGTAGTGACTGAGCTACCTGTACTCAGACTCACTTGAGGTCTTCAACCACTACCTGTCCCTCCGGACCGCACGACGTTAAGTACCCCAGCGTTTCTCAGTCTGTGCTGACTCGCTGACTTGACTTGACTTACCGTAAACTCGGTAGTGATGAGGGAGTGAAGTAGAACGAACTAATGTGACAAGATTGTTGTAACCGGACAAAAGAAAAAGAGTCCGGTTCGTAAAAGACGAAGTCCCTAAACATAAACGAAAGGGGAGACGGATCTTCCGTAAAGAAGGTCTGAAACCCTAAATGAGGGAATGAAAAAAAGTTTAAAGGTGGGAGTACTTGAGAGAAACCTCTCTGGAATGACTGGTGAGATAGATTTTATTAGAATGGGAGGGTAATCAAAGGAAAAAGAAGAACCGGAACGTAGTAATCGGTATAAATGTACCATAGAACAAATAACAGGCAGATGTGGACTGATATTAGAGGAACTTATGAAACAGAATAGATGATGAACATAATCTTACAAACGTGACGGTATTGTTTTTGTGGTGTCTGGCCCACTGAAGTTGTCGTCTTTATATAAAAGAAGTCAAAACTTCCGATCTTCAGGTTCTAGTTCCAAGGATACCTATATCAAAGACCGCTCCTGAGAAGGACCAAACATCCGTCGGTGGTAGAGTGATACAGGAATGTACTGGAAGGGAACCACACATGTGTGACTTTCACTCGTACTTACTCTTGCGAGTACAGAGAAGAATTCTCCTGTGAATTACCTAATCCCGGGGTAGGAATTCTGGAATAAATTGCAATTAAATGAAGGGAATGAGGTTTATGTCGGGGTGACCCCAATCCCGAAGTAACAAACTTAATCCCCTACTACGTATCCGTAAATGAGGTATTGTCGCTACATAGGAGTCACAGATCTTGTAACGAACGGTGCATCGTCCCATCAACTCTTAAAACTTACGTAAAAAAATTATGTATTAAACATTATCAAGTACCAAATCATAAAGGCGATATACATACTAAAAAATCAATCGGTACACTGAGTAGGAACGTTTAATTAAAACCGATTAGTCAGTTAGATACTAATTCTATGATCAAAAATTGATTATTACTCTCCGTCGTAATGTAATATAAATTCTCGTACCTGAAGTCTCGGTCTGACAGACTCAAACGTAGAAACGAGGTGGTAAACTCGGTTCATATAAATGGGAGAAACGAAACCAAAAGAGGAAATATTTTACCCTATTATTATCATAGACATGACAATGACCATCACACTTTGAATTTACTTAATCACAAACATCACGAGAATCACGGTAACGGAAGAGGCCATGGTTCGTAATTAATTAGGATTTATTAAACATTCAAATTTTTTTTTTTTAGAGAGATCCTCCCGTATTTAAAATTTCGGTGGTTTACCGTACAACCATATTAAAACTCTTGACTACCCTTATATTTAACAATATCAATGAAACCCCCTAATAAGACGGGACCACCCAATTGTTTTAAAACCTTAGTCGATGAGACCTTTTCTATGAAAGTAGACTCTGAGGTTTATCTGTACCGGTTTTTTTCTTATATCTATTAAACTATGGAAGGAACAAACCCCAACTTAATCATACGTCTCCAACCCAAAATTAGAAGAAGGTCAAAAGACTCAGAAAGGAAAATTAAGAGCAAGGGATTTCGAAGGGCGGACGGACTTACTAATCACGTAACTAAGGGTTTGAAACGACGTGGAATCTTGGTGGTCCCCCCGGAAATTGTGAAGACTACGTACTAAGGATAAGGGTCTGTAAGAACATCAACGACACCACACAGTTAGATCCGTGACCTAAAACGTCGAGGGTCGAACTAAGATTACACATCGTTTCAAACCCGTAAGGAACCAATAACCCTAAAAGTCCATTCAACACAATCGAATATATTGAATTAAGAAGGAAACTTGGTATCCATCTCTGTCGTCACAAGGTAAGTACCCCTTGACGTCTCCTTCATTCCTCACTCCCCTCCCTCGTCGCACTTCTATTAGACCCTCTGGGGATCTCGTCTCCCGAACTGGTCAAGTAGTTCTAATCCACTATACTGGTCTTCAGTGTTGAGTGTGTTCGTTCCCTTTAATTATTACATAAAATAAATTGAGTAATACAGGTTTTATTATAGTAAAGTGGACATTAGTTATATTTTTAAGTAAGTGATTACTTTATAAAGTAAATGGGAGAGGAGGAGGGAACCGTGATTCAGTAATGATAGGACCCATACAAAATATGAAACTTGATCGGTGTAAGTCGACGACTTATCGATGTACACTGATCACCGAAGGTCTGACCTGAAGTGTTGAGATCTAATATTAAAATCTTGACTCAACAGACTGGTACAGTACACGACACACGAGTCACTACAGACTACGACGTTGGAGCACCTGACATCGGACGGTCCGAGGAGAGAGGTACCTTAAAAGGTCTGTTCTTATGACCTCACCCAACGGTAAAGTATGAGATCCCCTAGAAGGGTTGGGTCCCTAGTTTGGGTGCAGAGAACGTAGAGGACGTAACCGTCTGTAAGAAATGGTGACACGGTGGATCTATGAAAATTTCATCTGCATAGAAATTCAATAGGAACCTAGGGTCTAAGAAAGGAATCTTATAAAAAGACACAGCTGAAAAAGAAATGTAGAGTCGTAAGTAATTAAATAGTCTGAAAAAAAATTACTCTAAAAGAACAACAAGTCAGTGAGTCAGCACAGGCTGAGAAACGCTGGGGTACCTGACGTCATACAGTCCGAAAGGATAGGAAGACGTAGAGGGACTCAAACGAGTTGGGTACAGGTAACTCAACCACTACGGTAGGTTGGTATAAGACAGCAGGTGAAGAGGAGGACGGGAGTCAGAAAGGGTCGTAGTCCCAGAAAAGGTCACTCAGTCAAGAAACGTAGTCCACCGGTTTCATAACCTCAAAGTCGAAGTCGTAGTCAGGAAGGTTACTTGTGGGTCCTGACTAGAGGAAATCCTACCTGACCAACCTAGAGGAACGTCACGTTCTCTGAGAGCTCAGAAGAGGTTGTGGTGTCAAGTTTTCGTACTTAAGAAGCCGTGAGTCGGAAGAAATACCAGGCTGAGAGTGTACGTAGTATTTTAAGTGAGTAAATTTCAAATACGAAATTACAAAAAACCATACAAATGTTTCAAAATGTCGGTAGTGATATTAGATCAAAATCAGGTAGAAATAGTGGCGGGGGGTTGTTTCTTTGTGGTCTGGATACTTCTCAAGTTAGGGATATGGAGAAAGGGAGTGAGTGGGAACGAGGACGGAGAGGAGATTAAGGACCGTTGATGATTAGATAAAAGACAGAATTTGAACGGATACCCCGAAGGGTTCACCATGTCACCATTTCTTACGTGGACGGTTAAGTCCTCTCCATCCAAGCCGGAGGACCAACCCTTGTAGAGGACGTCATCCTATATCGTTGGGTAAGGTAATGAAAACGGATCTTTTAAGGTACCTGTCTCCTCGGATCGTCCGATGGTAGGTAGCCTAGTGTCTCAGTTTGTACTGAACTCATGTGTACGGTGTCGTGTCTGAACGGATAAGACCTGGAAAATATATAAATCCTAGTATATGATAGACCATAAAACACTGTCCGAAGAAAGTGAATCATATTACAAAAGTTCCAACTAGATACAACATCGTACTTAGTCCTGGCTTAAGGAAAAATAACAACTTATTATAAGAAAACTTACTATATGACGTAAAACAAATACTATATGTTGTCAACCGAACAAAAGTCAAAAACTGGTAATAGTTATTACGGAGAGACTTGTAAACACATACTACAAAAACACACCTACGAATAAAAGTAAAGATAATTCATGTATGGATCCTCACCTCAATGACCGAATCCCATTGAGAGACAAATTGAAAAACTCTTTTACGATCTGATGAAAAGTTTTGTCGGTGTGGTCAAATATCAGATAAGTATTACGTATTTCCAAGATAAACGGGGTGCAGGAGTGGTGGTAAACACTAACAGAAAAACTAACATCGGCAAGATCACCACAGAGTGTCACTAAAAGTAAACGTGAAGACCTTTTCACAAGTGTAAGAAACATGTAAAAAAATCTACCTATAAAATTAGAATAATAAATCAACATTCCCACTAAAATACAGAAGACCTATGTTGAATGGTCTATATACTGAATCTTTAAAAAGAAGTTCAGACACCCAACAGGAAAATGAAAGAAATATCACAGGACTCTTCGTACGTTTAAAATTTAAACTACTTTAGGTTAAATAGTCAGAAGACAACGAAAACCGAAACCACTAAAAAGACTCTTTAGTAACGGATGCGGAGTCAATGTTTCTAAATAAGGACAAAAGAATACTCAGAATATCAAAATCGAGAATGTAAATTCAGTTACATATTAGATGAAACTCAATTAGAAACACCACACTCCATACCTAGGTTCAAGAAAAAAAAAAAAATTACACCTATAGGTCAACAGGATCAGGGTAAACAACTTACAGTAGTTTGACTTAACTTTTAAAAGAAAGTAGAGGTATCGTATAAATAAAAAATAAAATACCTTATTCGTGTACATATCCGAGTATTAATTCTCTCGAAAGTAATCTGAGGTAAAGGAATAATCTTTCTACCCTTATATAAAGTACCTAAAACAACCATCCGTACCAAAATTTTATGACCTCAGATATTAATACCAGTTTTCAGAAACAATACTGGTATAAAGGTCTAGAGTCAGTACAACCAAACAAATTTCTTCTCTTATAGGTAACATGATTCCTTACTCCCTACATTTTAGACTATTTGTATAAATATTAGATTCACCCTTTATCGTAATCTAGGAAAGAAACAAATTAATTGTATTAAGTGTAACTAAAGTTAACTTAGAGACCAAGTCATCATGAACTTTAACTCGAAATCGACTGGGACTATTTTCCGTTGAACACCAAATGTATGTTTTGTTCTTGTTATTTTAAAAATTTTTCTTTCCATCCCACCCCCACCCTTACTCACAACATTTGGGAAATTTTATTATCTTGTTTTAAGGAATTCAAGTACTACCCTTACCTAACCATCATTCCGCAAATTATCAGACATCCAAGTAGATCTAAACTGAGACGGAACTTTCTATTTCGTGTTGTCATTGTTTTTATCATTTGGGACGGAATTTTATGGGACATCTATCGTAAATAATAACTCTTGTGAAACTCCCTTTTTAACAGTCTATAAATTCAAATAAAAAAAGAAGGTCAAAATAACTCTATGTCCTCTGACATGACAAATTCAATACCCACACTAACTGAAATGATAATTATGTAGTATTTTCAAATAGTGTCAGACAAATCACTCGGAGGTAATACAGTAAATCTATGTTTTAGTTTCTTTATCTTTTTTTTAAAACACACTATTCTTGAGAATTCCAATGAAAGAATCGGTGAAAGTATATATTGTATGTCGTTACAATCAATATACATCGTACAACATGTAATGTAAGGATCATGAATAAATAGAATTTTGCCCTATAAAGTCAAATAAATTCAATGTGGTCTTCATTTTCACCACCAAAAGAATCTATTATACTACATGATATAGTCATTACACAACGATATATTGTTTGGACACATTAGACGGAATTTTATCGTCAGTAAATAAAACGAGTGTTTAGACCCTATTAAACCGATCCGGAGTACTGAACAAAGACAAAGTACGTCACGGACAACAACCGGATTAACGTCCCTATCCCCCTCCATGGTTTCCTACGGGAAAGTTCTACTGAGTGAGTGCACGAACCCTTTAACTCGACGTCGGCTTCAAGAGGAGGTGTATCAAGAAAAAACCGGAAAGAGTGCCACACCACTAACCCAAGGTTCTTTTGTTCCGTAAAGACACTGGACCAGAGTCTTCAGCATCAGTGAAGAAAATACAAATAACCATCTCTGTTAATGTTTCAAAACTCCTACCCCGGTACTTGAGATGGAGAACAACCCCGGTAAAAACCTTTAAAATTAGATGGGGCACAAAGAAAGGTGAAATAACGGCGAATGTACATAAAGCCTCTTTTAAGAAATCTTTTTTAGTTAAATTACAAATCTTCAATCATCTTTTGATTTTCATTTTATTTTATAGCAGACTCGTTCTTTGAAATTTTAAAAGGAAAGAGATATCAAGAGTTCCAAAATAAAAGTTGACGGAGATAATTCTTAATGACTTTGAAACCTATAACATTTATATATAAATTAAATGAACACGTTTAGGGTCGTACTTAATACATGAATAGTTGTACGAAAATAAGAGTTCCTATAAGTTTCTTTCATACGTAACACAACCGTCCAATATTCCAGTGGGGACCGAAACCGCTACACGAACCTCCCGTGTCGTACATCGACAGGAGTGTCTATGCCAAATAATGTCGTCTCCTCGGTTTCGTTTTAGTCGTTTCCTTCTTCCGTGTACCCCGGTTTAAGTCTCTTTTTATCCGGGTCTGAAGGTCTCAGAAGAGGGTCACGCTAGGATGTTCCACACGAATTAAGGAGGTCGTTGTTTAACACTGTTGTGTACACTTTACAGACGGTCCCTTCGAATAATCTCTGAGCCGCGGGTTTCAAAAATAACCCCAGAACAGGACATTCGTGAGAGATGGAACGTGAATCGTTTTAAGGTCTCAGGGTTTTCCTTTCGTCCACAAGTCATATTTAGTTGGTAAACCCAACGAATTCGTCAAGTCCGTGTCACTCCATGGGAGGATTTTAGGTTCAAGGGTCTGTGGTCGGTTTCCGGTTGAAACATCCGTCCGAAAAGATTCCTATCGATAAAGTCCGGACGACACAATTACGAAAAAATTTTTTTTAATAGGGGATTAGAAATTTAACAAGAACTAATTGGGAAGTCACAACATCTAAGACTCATTTGAGGTATCAATTTCCCAATTTGTATTAACTCTATATTGAACCGACAATTGAAATTTTGGTTTTGGTTTATAGTTAAAGACAATTTTGAACTTTCGAAGGACTATCATACCTCAACTTTGTAATTGTCAAAATTCGATTTATATAACAGACACATAATGATTATCTACCTAATATCAATGACCTTGTTTATACAAGTTATTGAAAGGTGGTTGAAGAAGAATTCATGTAGGAACCTCTCCTCTCCGCTCAGAATTCCTCGTACTCAAGACCTTGATTTGATATACAGAACCTCAGGACCGAAGAGTGTGAAAGAGTCAAAAGAGTAGATAGGTCCCCCCTATTATTATCATGGATGAACTATCTCAACATCCACCTTATCCATTTAATTATATGTGTGTATAAAACGAAACAACGTAAAACGTCTATGATGGAAAATGTTTAACTTCCAAACACCGTCGGAACACAGCTCGTTCAGATAACCACAGTAAAAACGTCGTCGTAAATGAGTGAAACACCAGACAGTGTAAAACCATTAAGAGTGTCATAAAGTCTGAAACAGTAATAATGATATGAACAATACCGCTAGACACTAGTCACCAGAAGCTATAATGATGACGTCGAGTGACTTCCGAGTCTACTACCAATCGTAAAAAATCGTTATTTCATAAATTTTAATTCCATACCTGTAACAAAAAATTCTGTATTACGACGACGTGTGAACTATTCGATGGTCCTATCACATTTATGTTGAAAATACACGTGACCCTTTGGTTTTTGAAACACATTCAACGAAATAACACTATAAACAAAATAACACCACCTGACCTTATAGAGACTCCAGATACCGACATACGTTTTATAGACGGTCCATCATACACAATTGGGGACATAGTAGTAAGACACCAATATAATTAATACTAATGACTCTGTTTTTAGTCTGGTAGATAAATATTCTTATATTAAACCCCCGACTATCGGTCTTATACCCTTCAACACAGATAGGATTCAAAAATTTCTATATACTAACAGTATAGAAATGTCATGTCATTCTCTAACCCCCACACCTCTCAGTCTTATTAAACGATATTTCAATTTGAGCCTTCATAAATCCTGGAAATTAGGAGTTAATTACACAGAGGAAATTAGTAACCATGGTTACACTGACGTGTCAAGTTATCCTATAAAGATGTTTATTAATTTACGGACATATCTTTTTATTAAGGGTACAAGAACCAATCTTAAGACAAACCGATCCTTACCTGTTCACTTTAATATAATCACCTTTGTCTAATCATCAAAAGATTGTAACAACGAATATGTCATTTTATTCGAAAGAATGATCCCTTCTCTCATGTGTTCCGCAATTGAATTTCTTACTTCAATTATAAAAATTGTAAAGAGGAATTCCTGGTCATATAACGCCTCTTAGTGCGTCTACCTTAATATCATTCAAATTAGATTAGAAATGAGGCGAAATGAAGACGTCTCGTAATTATTGGTCAATACAGTCCTCTTCGGACTTAAAGGTGAATAAAAAGTTGTGTTTAGGGAGAAAAATGGGTGAGTGACGAGAGATAACAACTAAGAACGTTAAAAGGAACTCGAGAATGTCAACCGGCGGAAAGTCGTTAGTAAACCTCCCCTTTGAATCTAGAATTTTAATTCACAACCAAGAATAACTTAGTGGAACGTACACAATTGAACTGCCCATTTAGTACCACATTTTTACACCGAAAATACTGATTTATGACGTATTGAGTGTTACGATGTAAAGAACCGTTTGACAACGATTACTTTCATCCCCCGTGTCATGACTTTGTAGAATTAGATTAACATACAAAAGGAAAAATCTAAACCACATCACACAATCGACAGTGACGGTGACACCACATATGACGAAAAAACATCGTCGTCCAACGTTACACTTAAAAAAGTGTATATCGGTAAAAGAGAAGAAAGAAGGGGAACCAAAAAATGAGAAGGAATATAAGTCGAACGGGTGGTATTTCTTTTAAAATAACCTTTATTTTCAATCTCAAACTTCCAAACGTCAAATTCGAAGGGACTAAAACACTATGTACACACTGAACACAAGTGTGACATAAAAACTTCGTACTCCGTTAGAGAAAAAAATCAGAACTCCGAAATGTTTACGGTCTCCAGACGTTTGAGTAAAACATTTAGAAGTTTTGGTAGAATACTAATATGAACTTTCCTACTCATACAATAGAAAAATAAACGAAATTTTACTTGTGGTTCAAATCTACAGACACAACAAATGTATAAAGAACTCTTTTGTCTCTATTCTCTTTGTAAAATTTTAAAACTTAAGAATTTGTGCAACTTTAAAAACAAAGAGAAGTGTCATACTTAAGTCCCAAACTCGGGACCACTAAATTATCTTGATACACTATATTTGTGTTATGTCATATTGTATGGAGAAGGACTCTATCGTCAATTCTAATATTCGGAGTACCTTTTTCTGACACATTCAATAGATCTTAAAGTACCAAGGGATTATGGAATTCCTTTTAATTAATACCGTCAATAAAAATAGAGAAAAGGGAGTTTCGTGTAGTTAATGAAAAATAATACAATTTGTTGTCAAAATATTTCGTATGGTTTTTACAAACAAATAAACGTCAAATTTTTGTAGATCTTTCAAATATGAGTATCTTTTAGAGTTGAACATCTTTTGTCTGTATAAACTTAGTAAATTCATCCCTGGTATCGTAAAAAGGACTTCTCAAAAATAAATAATAAAAAAATTTCCTCAACAAATACCAAATCCGGAACTTGGGTCTGACGATCCTGGATCGGGACGGTGAATGATCGACACTGATGTCCGTTCAATGAATTGGAAACTAAGAAGAAAAGGAGTAGATATTTCTTTTCAATGAAGATGGAGTTCTCCCAACAACATTCTATCATCCGTGTATCATGAGTTATTTACAATCGATATGTATGTAATACATATATATTAATTATATAAAACACAACATAACGTACTTGAAATAATTACAATTGTCTAATCCCGAGCCCTAACAGTAAACAAACGTGAAGAGTTCGAGAAGTACAAGAGAAAATTTCGTTTCGCATCTTACAATAAACTGTATAAAATCGGACTTCAACTAACTAGTGTCTAACAATCTATACACATCTTATCAACATAAAAGACAATTGTTGTTGTCGTTCTTTATAAACCATGGAAATTGTATGTAGAATTTTTCAGATTTTCACAAGACACCCTAACTGTTCGGATTAGAACCCGAAAACTTTTTGCCTTGTAACGTAAGTTTTCTATCTTAAGACCAGGTAAAAAGGTTTCAATAAAAGAATCACAGAAATATTTAAAATGACTGTAATTACATTATCCACTCTTATTTCTCCGTCGTACAAGAACAAGGACACCGAGTTTCATAATCTTCACCCTAAAACGGAAACAATTTCGTGGACTCAGGGAAATCTCTTTTTAATGATACATTTTCATTCTTTATATAAGATTCTTGTCGAGGTCCTAATAACTCTGTGAACAAATCAATAATACCGGGTCGGACCATAGACTTTTATCTTAAGATTTCATTATTGGTCCTTCGGGAATCTCTGGTATCGTAGGTCTATAAAGAAGTAAAATATGTAACCCTTTCACTCCGGGTATCGTCTAATCTGAACGGTCCAGTGACCATCTCGTTCCTAAGATCTTTAAGTTCAAGACTCAGAGACAAAGACACGAAAAGGATTACCAAACCTTGGAAGGGGTGAAATATTTAATAATTAATAACAAAAGTCTCAAAGAAGAGACACAGGAAATAAAGGATCCGGATCTTATAAATACCATCTATCTGACAACACTTTCTTAAGAATACAAATTTAATGAATTAAATCCTCTAGACTAAATCACTAATAAGATATATGTCTCTCCCCTAAATTCTTTTTTCAATTGAATCCATAATTTATTCTTACGATATTCTTTGAAAGGGTAATAGAGTTAAAGGTAACAATCCACGAAAATTTAAAAGTGTTTACGAAAACTTTGAGTAGTCATTTTATGTATAAAAGATTAAGATAAAATCATAAAAGACAATATTCGAGATGGATTATGTATAAACTTCAAATCAAAAGGTCTAGTTCCTTGCGACTTCTTGAATTCTAAAATAAAGAACCAAAAATAGATTACATCAGAAGATTTACCACCTAAATTTGAAATGAAACCGTTTCTGGAACCAAATTTTAGAGTGGGAGGAGGTTTTTTTTTTTTTGTTTTTTATAGTCCTTCGACACCTCAGAACAAAAATTTTATGGTAATACGACCGTTTTATCAAAGAACCGAACCTCAGTCTTTTAGATCCGAAAGAGAGAGAGAGAGAGTTTACATTGATGTACAAACTCATAAAAGGAAGATTTAGGAGGTCTTTTTTTTCGAAAGAAGGGGGGTTGTTGGCTAATCCTCTATTCAAAGAAACGGAAATCACTGACATTTTGATCTATGGATATGTCACGTTATGTGTAACTACCTTCCACCGTTATCATACCCCACATTTCTATTCTAATATCACCACGTTCATATAATCGAGCAGTATCCATATTACGAGTAATTAAGGTTTCATTCTCGTAAAGAGGGGTGAAACTATAAACACAACTTAATTTTTAAACTCTTCGTGACTCAACTTAACTCTTAAATAACAAAACCGAAGGACTTTGGTAAGATGTTGAGAAAAGTACACAAAAACAAACCGAAGTGGAAACATACACTGTCTAAGTAAGTAAAACGGAGGAAGGATACGAAAAACTCTTTAAAAAAATATTCTTTGAGAATCGGACGATATATCATTTCAACAAAATAAAGGAGGAACTTTAAACTGGTTGTACAGACATAACGACGAGGGTCCTGAAACGACAGTCTTTACACCCGTAAAGTATGTAAACTCTCCCAGTTGTGGTCTTCCCATTAATGTTATTTTTATTGATATGACACGAAGAAATGGAGTCTCATGATAATTAGGACACCTACGTTATATAGTTGGATCAGGGAACCTTGGACACCAGTTGTGTTACGGAAGGGTCTGACAGAATGGAGGTCCATATCATATCATAAACCTTTTTACAAAGTGTCTAAGTAATTACTGTTTTTTTTAAAAAAATTACCGTCAACATCATTAGAACTTCTCGAGAGAGAGAGAGAGAGAGAAAAAAGAAAATTTATTCATTTTCCTTAGAGTGTGTGTTTATGTCGGTTTTTACTTGACCTTTTTTTACTATGATAAAAACCCTAACCTCGAAAATTTTGTGTTAAGTTTTCCAAAACCAAAAGTTTCACTCTACCTTCTGTTTGTACTAATTGAACCTAATCGACTATCCTGACTTAGGATACTGGATCCTAAGTACCGATGGTTCCTTTTGTATTATATGGAACTAGATGAACTTCCATTGGGTCTTTACAAGATAAAAACACATAAGAAATATTGAGACTTAATATGTTCACTAAAGAAATACCACCTGAAGTCCTATTACTCTTTCGTTCCTTGCTTTAAAAACTACGGATAACTAATCAATGTGTACACATAAAAATTCCTATCTCATTATTTATATATAAAAAAAATTGACCGTTTCCTCCCGAATCCAGGTTGTGGGTGACTAAGGAAAATGAAAAAACACCATAGGTTTTAAAGTCAACAACCGACTTTACAACAGTAACCACTACTTCAACAGTCTTTAAAATGACCCCCTTTTTTTAGAAAAATTTTAATGAATGCATACACTCCAGAAAAATCCTTAAAAAAAAGGAATCCTCTTTTAATCCTCGTATTATAGAGTACTCTGATTCCTCCTTCATTACACGGTGTAAAATCTAAAATGTACACCAAATTAGGAGCCCACGGACGACACACGGACAATTCAACGAGTCAGCACAGGTTGAGAAACGTTGGATACCTGGTCCGAGGAGACAGATACCCTAAGAGGTCTGTCCTTATGACCTCACCCAAAGATATGGGAGGAAGTCTCCTAGAAGGGTTGGACCCCTAGTTTGGGTTTAAAGAATCCAGACTACGTAACCGTTTGTCTAAGGAATGGAGACTCGGTAAACCCTTCGGGTAGGAACCCCTCCTTTGTCAAATAGTAGTCTTCGTAAACGACCAACATGTCTCGTTAACATGATTCTATAACAGAATAGAACTGATCAGAAACTTTAGGGTGGATCACAGAGTCATGAGTCATCGGATGGTAGTAACTCAAATTTCTCCTATCCCGTAGTCTTTCCTCATCGTCGTACTTTTCACTGAATAACCTCATGTCAGAGTTTTCAATGACCAGAAATTCTAAAACTTAAGGTGTCTCAACATGAATAAACAAACCGAAAAAGAGAGTGAATAAAGTGTAGAATTTAGAGGATCTTGGATGAGTCAACACATTCAGTCTCGTCGCAGGTAGAAGAGATGGTCAACCTGGACATAATCGTTGGAACCCTGTAGTAGTCTGAGGTTGTGGTTTATCATGTCCATGTCTAACACACTAAGGAAATGAAGAGTATTGACGGGTAATTGTAAACTCTAAACACAAACTAATGACTACCCTTTTGTAACTTCTTTCCACCATATAAAACGCAACCTCTATGGAATCAAAATGGAATTATCAAGGTAGATACTCCATACCAATCGAAACACTAACTTGGTCTGTAAATTATTATTAATATTTCTGAGACTACGACCTTCCCTAACCCCCGTCCTCCTTTTCCCCTGTTGTCTCCTACTCTACTGACCTACCGTAGTGACTGAACTACCTGCACTCAAACTCACTTGAGGTCCTCAACCACTACCTGTCCCTCCGGACCGTACGACGCTAAGTACCCCAGCGTCTTAGCCTGTGCTGACTCGCTGACTTGACTTGACTTCACTATTAAATATACTTTATTTACTAACGTCTTAAAACACATAAACAACTCTAAATAAAACTTCTATACATAACCGAAAAATTTTTTTAACGAGTCCAATCTAAATATATGAGAATAATATTTCCTTAGTTTATTATGTCTTCATACTCTTGTTTTCGATATTTAGAAGAAATGACAAACAACAAACGTATGTACATACATGTACAGATGGACATAACGTATGAAAATAACGACAAAAACAAGATTGGATTTACTCTAGTATACCGAGACACTGACAGAGTTAAAAGTAAATAGGCTCTTGGTAAATCTCTCGAAAGACACAAATATGTGAATCCAGACGTTGTATGAAAAATTTCGACGAGTTCGATAAAAGGAACACTACCTGTAAATCCAACTAACGTCATAAAAGGATAATATTCGTCACAAAGTCCCTTATGAGAACTTGTTTTTGAGCCCGTGTATTATATAAAAATACCTATCTAAATAGGCAGTGTAAAAAGTGGTCAAAATATTCATATTTTCCTATGAACTAAATTAAACGTAAAAGAATTAAACAAATCTAAGGACCAGAAATAAAAAAAGAGACTAAGTGTTCCTACGATAGTTAAATCATATCTAAATAAGGAATAAAATTTTGATTAGTCCAACTACAACTCAATAGTCAACTTGGTTTGAGTTCCCTCGTCAACCAAAAACAGGGATAATGTGGACCTCCGGTTTTAGTTTTGGTGCACTTCCTGTACCCTCCACTCGGGGACGATAACGAGGTGTCTAAGAAACGACCACCCTTAAAGGACACATTATTACTTTTCGATGGAACACTAAAAATCGGGTCATACTTTAAACTTAATCATTTCTACGACTACGACAATGAAACCTAAAAATTATAAATCGTCGGACTTGGTATACAGAAGAATTAAAAGTTTTTTTCGTTCGTTGTTGTTCACGTGAGAATAAACTTTGAATTCACTACTATTCGTTAAACTTATTATTCCAACTTTACAAACCGACTGAAAAAAGACATATAGTAATGTGAAACGGTAAAATTTTTACCATAGACACAAAGAAAAAAATATTCCTCCTTAATACAATCTTAAAACTTTATCGATTTTATGTAGGTAAACCTTTATATTTTATGATCAGTCAATGTTGAAACTTTTTCAAGCGTAAAAAATACATGTACTTCAAATCTCAGTAATTAATCAATATTTATTACTATTTATTAAATCCTATTTAATAAGGTCCTCCGTAATATTTATATATTGTAAAATCTCATCGACCTAAATTTCTTTAGAAAACACCAAATACAGCAAACTAAAAAGTTGGATTTAAGAAGTAGAAAGAAAGGAAATAGACACAGTAATTGTGTATTTTGTACAAAAAAGAGTATTCCTTTTGAGTCAAGAAACCTAACGTCAAGGGTAAGATTGAGTAAAAGAACTTATGTAAAAGGCAAAACACACCAACGGTCCTGACAAACGTATCATGAATTAGTAAACATAAAGGACCAGAGAAAGAAGGAAAGAGACAGTAAAAAAAGGGGGAATAAAGTTAATCCCTTTTAAATAAAGGGTAGATTAACGACCATACCTCGTCCCGTCCACCCACCCCTCATTTCAGTAAACGATTCTACTTGATAGAGACCGTAAGTGTGTTATTCGAAACGGATAAATCCGTCGTTTGAAAGACACAAATACAAAATTTTTATAGAAACACTTGTACCATTGACTCTCACCGTCCACCTACACGAGACAATTGACAACTTCGCATCTGGCACCTTACCCGATTTTTAGGTACTCACCCGAGACCTAAGTAAAAATAACGACGACAAGAACAAAGAAGACCTTCACACCGTAACCGAAAATTTAACAGTCGTCACTGAAATGAGAGGTGGTCTGTAACCATCGTCAAACCGTATTTAACGGACTCTCAGGAATCTACGAGTCATTTATGAAAAATTTAACGAGAGTTATGAAGTGACAAGACAAACTATGAAAGTAACAATAAAAAATAATGATTCGTTACTTGGGGTCTACTAATAGTTTCTCTGTATCGTAAAAAAGTAAATAAATCTTCCGACGCAGGGTAAGACATTACACTAAACGGAAAAACAAACAGATCAAATTTACAACTAAAAGAAATGTTTATCAGATCCCTGAAGAGACGGTTGAATTTAGAAAAGAACTAAAATCATCCAGACGAGACTGGGGTAGAAGGATTATAGAAGGAAAGATAATGGTTGTAACAGATTAAATTTTGAATAAAATTGAAAGATCCGTCACCGGTGAGTGGGGGATCATCGTCAGACTGAAGAGGTTCGGTACAGTTGAACAGAGGTTTGTGTCAGGGTCTCAAGAGAATGAGATCGTCACTTCTACTTAAGATACTACGTCTACTTAAAGTAGTCTCACCGAGTAGTGGTTTCGCGAATTATCTCACTCATCCACTTGATTGACATGACTTTACTCAGAGGACTAAAAATTTTTACACTAAACTAAAACTTTGACCACAATTACTGTTCGAGGAAATTTTTAATAAACCTTTTTTACATTTTCTGTCGAATAAAAGTCAACTGAATGACTCGTTCCGATCAAGACACTCTTACAACTAAAATGAAGACTAAATTAAGTTTACCTTATTCAATCGTAGTCAACACCATTGTACGGTCACAACAAGCCACTTGAAACCCGGAATAAAGACATCTTGGTTGTGATCCTCTCCCAGGTGACTTTCACTCCTACGATCCTTAATAAGTACATTCTCCCTCCAATGATGATGATCAAAACATAATCTCACTTCCATAAGTCCATGGATATTCATTCCGAGACATGATCGGTCCATCTCCTTACTACACAAGTCCTGAAACCTGGGGTATCTGACATTCGGACGGTCCGAGGAGACAGGTACCTAAAAAGGTCCGTTCTTATGACCTCGTCCAATGGTACAGGAGGAGGTCCCCGAGAAAGTCTGGGTCCTTAACTTGGGTACAGAGAACACAGAGGCAGTAACCGTCCGCCTAAGAAATAGTGATCGCGGTGGAATATGTCTTCACTTTGTTCCCGGTTAGGAAGGGGAGTCCTTGTATCAGAAAATACCCCTTTTGTCTGTAAATATTACATCACACTTTATACGAAACATTCTTATTCGGGTCCTTCTTAACCCTCGCAAAACTTCAAGACTCTTCAGTTCTTTCCTAAGTGTCTCCTGCCTCCCTTACACTAGGATTCTACTCTGTACCTACTCTCTCTTCCCAGTACCCCCACTCTGCTCCTCCCCCCTTTACCTTTTACAACAAGAGTACCTCGACCTTGGGATTATTCTTTCCGGACACCCCTCGTCCCCGAACCAAAGAAACTCTTCAATATTCGATCACTCGTACCGACTCACCAATATTCAACACCCCTCACCAATTCTTCTATGTCCTATGTCCTCTTCAACTGTTCCCGGTCCAGTACTTCCTCAGGAAAATCGGAAAATACTTAAAACTTGTAAAAGAGCGTTCACTACCGTCGACGACCAGTCCAGATGGAAAATCTTTTTATCTATTCTTTTTATACGGATTTAACTTGTCTTAACTCATGTCACCCTTACGTAATACACATCCTTCTGGTCGGTTTTGACCCATCCTTTAACTCTTTACAACTATTGGACTCGATGCCAGTATCGTTTCCTTACCTCCCTTCGTACACCTGAGGTTTCTATGTTTCATCCGTCTAAAACCGTCACTACCATCTAAAAGAAAATAATCCTCTATAAACTGGATAAAATGTGACAGTCTAGTTTCGATCCACACAAGGTAACATGTCTTTTCCGGAAAGAAATGTGTACTTCAGTGAATGTATTATCAATTTCTTTCACTTTCAGTGAGTCAACACAGGGTGAGAAACGCTGGGGTACCTGATATGTTAGGCACCTTAAGAAGTCCGGTCTTATGACCTCACCTATTGGGAAGGGAAGAGGTCCTCTAGAAGGGTTGGGTCCCTAGTTTGAGATCAAAGGATGTAACGTCCGTCTAAGAAATGGTCGACTCGGTGTTCCCTTAGGGTTCTTATAACTTCACCCATCGGATAGGGAAGTGGTCGCCTAGAAGGGCTGGGTCCTTAACTTGACCCCAGAGGACGTCACGGTCCGCCTAAGAAATGGTTAACTCGATAGTCTCTTCGGGTGAAACTATCGGTCAGTCGTTTCAGGAAAAATAGGGACCATCATATATCCAACGACACTAAGTTGAAACCTAAGACCTTAGAATCTTTCTTTACTATCCAAGATTTAGACGAAACGAAATGTCCATACACTAGAACCAGTTCAATAAATTGGACACATTAGGAGTCAAAGGAACAACCATTTGACTCCTACTATTATCAAAGTTTAAGTTCCTCAACAACACTTGTGCATCTACTGTCATTACAGTTAGTTCACGAATGTCATTGCAGACCGTACATATCATTCATACGGCATTCGCTATCGACAATGTCTTTCGTTTAATTGTAAATAAACGAAATTACAAGGATATAAACAACATCTACATTGACCGAACGAAAAACAACCCATAAAAAATTCTCATTCACGATAACAACGTCAAACCCCAAACGAAACTTTATGTCATGTCTAAACCTTAAACCCTAAACCAGTGTCTAATATACACTTAAAGGTTCGACTCATGGTAGTCGGTTTGAATCTGGAACTAGGAACCAAAGAAAATTATTCTTTAGAACACATCGTGAAGTCAAGAGAATTCAAACGTGTACTTGACTCTTTATGTCATAGTACACATTAACATGGTATTGACAAGTCTTAGAGTTTTAAATATTCCTTTTACTGATATAATTAAGCCCTTCAAAACAATGTATCATCTAGTTTAAGTTGTAAACTTACACTCTTTGCATTTTATATACGGTAATCCACTTATGTATGACAATGTTTGTACTCTCCTTCTCTCTAAACTCGGGTGTTAAGTTCTTCTGATCAAATCGTCTTTCTCCAAATCGTACAACCAAAGAATTACAAATATACACCCGTCATTTGATAATGTTCTCGTAAATTGTCAAACGGTTAATTTTAAAGTGAAATTAAAACTTTTTCTTAAAAATATTATCCAATTTTCTTTTGTCCGTAAACCCTCCTTTAAGGTTTTATTTCTAATAATAACTAAAGACTTCACAATTTAGTAACAAAGGAATTTTTCTTAATTTCTTTCAGAGGAAGTACCCTGCAATCGGTAATGAACTTTGTATCATGTTTAACTCATAGTTTTACTTAACTCATAGGAGATCTTTGGATTGATATAAATAATTTTCGAACTACTACTATACCAATCGGAGGAATGATGTAGTGACTATCGGAGACCCGGCAAAATCCCCATGAGGAATTTAAAATTTACGAACGAATGGACAACATGGACATTATCCGTACAAATGTTTCAATGGACGTCCGAGTATCCGTAAAGAAAAAAGAGGAATCTTTGAAGGAAGAGACACGAGAGGGTCATGGGTGGAGTATTGTTTGTATACTAGATACTTGGAAGGACGAAGGAATAAATATACGGAATTAGATCTAAGGTTTTGATCATCCCTGATATCAATAAATTAAACCGGTCGTGTCACAAACAACTGAAAAAAAAAAAATTACCTCAAATTTAGGGAAGTTTAACTGATACGACCGAGGTCCAGAGGTAAAAGAATACCTTACCCCTCACGAGTCAGTACAGACTGAGAAACTCTGTGGTACCTGATGGGGCGGTCCGAGACAGATTAAAGGTCCGTTCTTATGTATGGCCTCACCCAACAGTAGAGGAGGAAGTCCCCTAGAAAGGTTGGGTTCCTAGCTTGGACCAGAGGACGTAACGTCCGTCTAAGAAAATGACGACCCTTCGGGGGGACTGGGACAAGCGTACAAATCCGAAGGGACCAACCAGTCGTCATTTCTTCGACGGACGTTAAGTCCTCTGGTGGAAGTTACATCCTCTGTGACCAAACTAGGGATCCAGTCTTTCTATGGGAACCCTTCCTTTACCGTCGGGTGAGGTCATAAGAATGGACCCTTTAGGGTACCTGTCTCCTCGGACCGTCCGATGTCAGGTACGCCAGCGTTCTCAGTCTGAGTTGAACCGTTAATGTGGTAGTGGTGGTAAGAATATGACTACGACAGACAGAGCACGGACATCCGTAACTCGAACACACGGTGGACGACCAGTAGTCGGCGATGGTGATCAAAAGATCGAGAGCTCAGAGATAGATGTCAAAGAGAGGGACTTCCTTCTCTTAAACTTTCGAATTCAGGAAGGGCGGCAAGTCAAAGATTTCTGGACAGTATTACTATTGAAGAGACACTTGATTACAAGACTATGTCCGTCTCGTGTCTTCTAAAAATCCCATTACTTTGATAAGAGACGTTATTGATGTTACTACTCGTGAATAACTGTAGGAAAACAGTTTTACGTATTTTACATGTTCTGGTTCGCACTTGCGATGACATTTGATACCTGAAAGTCACTATTACGGTACAGTACATCCAAGTAGTCAACGATGTTTACATGATGGTTCACGTCATACAACTATCACCCCTTCAACATGTATACCCTTAAGACATGAAAGACGAGTCAAAACGAGACTTGGATTTTAACGAGAAATTTTTATAGTGTGAATAGTAATTTATTCTTTAGTTTTCTTTCATTAGTTCCGTTTGATACAAATTTAATCTTATATATTACACAAAACGACCTCTTCCTTTACTATAAGATGTAGTCATAAGAACGGATCTTTTAGGGTGCCTGTCTCACCGGATAGACCACCCGATATCATACCTCAAGTGTTTTCTCAGCTTGTGTTGAATCGTTGACTTCTTGTCACCACAAAACGTAGATATTTAAACGTTATTTTCTGAAATTACACACATGGTAAAATATTTATTATAGACGTCATACTCTTTAAACCAAAGATAAAAATGGGAATTATTCATTTGAATCTAGTAAGAAAATAATTACATGTTTATGATCAGGACCCATCCAATACTAGTCTCGATATATTATCTCCCTCGAAAGAAATCTGGGACAATTAGTCGAGTATTATGGTGAATGGTATTTAAATGAACATTTTCAATTACATGAAAAAATAAAAAAATTAAAGTTTATACCAAAAATAACTGATCCTTTTTGGACACATTCGAAAAAGTTTCCTAGAGTTTTTATTGTAGAAAGACTCTGATTAATTATCTAAATAGTAAAAACTCCAAGACCTTTAACAACGGTTCTTAATGCTGTATGAATGTAAATACGTTCCTTTGTTTAAACCTTTTACTTAAGTTCAAAATTTAAATATACTTCTCCGTTTTAGAATGATTAAAAAGTACCGGAAAGTTGTACACTCGAATGTGGTACGTTTTTTGTACTTCGACTACCCCTCTCTTAGTTCGTATATATACATATATTGGTCGATTGAAATTTCCAGATCAAACAAAGACAGTCAATAGACGTATATGACCAAAATTCATCGAAATATCCAATTGCAGAATGACACTAAAATTTAACGAAGGAATTTTTCGAATTCTTCCACTAATTATAAAAAATCAAGGAGACCTAGACGGAGTCAGAACTGTGTGTCGTCGAGCCCTTTATCAGATTTCGCAGGTCTATGGTGCCTTAGTGAATTAAGAAGGTACAGGTTACCTTGTTCGCTACGACCATTCGTCGGAAACTCTTAAAAATGAACTAAAGGAATTTTCATAAACAAACTTTTTTTAATAAATACTATGACCATTGTCGCGTCTAACCGGGTCACATTGTGGTCAGATTCTTCTAAGCAAAATAAAATCTGGACAAGCTAAGTGTACTACTATCTCTACTGCTTCCCCTCCGTCCCAGCCACCTTCTCGTGTTCTCACAATAGTACGTAGACAACAGTGTCCAATCTGAACCTTACCTAGAATGCTTCCATTCTTACTTTAAACCAAAACGACAATTACATATATACATCTAAGAGTCACTAACATACCACTCACATAGACGTGTACATCATACTACTACATTAAAGATAAATATGACAACAGAAAAATATATAAATGGACTCATTTGACTTTTAAAATATTTGTCTATTGTATTCATTTTGATCCCATTAAAGGATCCCTATCATACATATCTAATACCAAACCTAAAATAACCCTCTTTTGCACCCCATCATAACCCGAACCAATCATCAACCTGTTTTGCGTTTCGTCACATCATACGTATCTTAGTTTTACTCGTCTCAAGACTAGAGCCCCAACATCCTAGACACGAATGTAGGTTGAAAATGATAATGGATTGAGACACTGGAACTCGTCCAAGGAAGGAGATATCGGAAACCCAAAACGTATACGTTTTACCTATAACCTTGTCCATTACTTACCCTTTAACATACTATATGTAAGTCGGTATTTTAATAATACCAAGACCTAAACTTAAACTTAAATTTGAACGAGATTTGTCTTACGGACGAACTATGTTCTCTGACCATATATCCACGGACACATATAGGGACGGTGAGACGATTTTCGGAAGAGGAAAGTGGATTAAGAGTGGTATCGTGACGTCTTAACCACCACCAACAATTGAAGTAAAATATCTACTCTTTAATTTCAAGTGTCTCTAATTCATTAAACCGATTCAGGAAGGATAATTCACCGTCTTGACTCTAAGATTAGACCAACATCTAAAGTTTTAGATATTTGATTTGGTATTATGAAAGATCATTCATACATATTATTTTAAAAAATGGGGTTTAAATTCTTGTCTTCGTGTTCCTATCGTAATTAAACACGTAGTTTGTATGAAAGACCCCTTCAAGATCCATTCTCTTATAAACGTCCTCGAACGGAGGTCTTAAAAAAGTAACTCACAATCTAACTAACGTATTAACGACCTCGTCTTAACAACGAAGTTTAAACTCTTTATTCCGAAGTAAAATCTATAACTACAAATATAAAGAAAAGATGTGGAAGATGGAACCAACCCAAACCAGAGGTTATTACCTTCTCGGTGGATTAACATAGAACTTGTTATGATCCAAACGATAGAGTCCTTTACTCTTCAGGTCTTTATCTCATCAAGGTCCTAACTACTTAAGTATCACCCAGTTGTTACACTCTTTGCTAGATCCAGGGAAGTAGAGAGACGAGACGGTAGGAAACGTACGACTGTAAGTGTGAGTCTGGGCAGAAGGGTAGTAACGTTTTACTGACGGTGTGAAGGTCAATTAGTGTAGGAATACGTCCATACAGTTCTCCGTCCTTTTTTCTCTTTTTTTTTTTCTCCGGCCTTTTTATTAAGAGGAGTACTTAAAATAACAACCATATCCCTCTTGTAGTAAAAGGTGTCACTGGGCAGTCTGAAGGTCAACTTAGGGTAACTGGGTTCGAGTCGGTCACGTACGTATTCGGTCAGTGACCGTTTCCTCCAATTATCTAACCAAATCTAATTAGATGTAAGTGGGGAACCCCACACCCTCCCGGGACACTGAGTATCGTTGGATATCGGACATGGACTTGACTTAGTTTGAAGTAGGTCATCCCTCTACGTGTCCGTTGGTCTCCTACACGACGTCAGTCTACACATTAAGAACGGAGAGTATCGAAGGAGACGGTATACGAGGTACAAACCCAAAAAATCGGTGATTTTCAAACAATTAAAAACGATTGAATGATCCATCAAAGTTTTAGAAGTAACCGTATGTGCCAACACCAACAGTCGTCTAACACTTTAGAACTAAGGGAACACGTAAAGTTTCATAATAATGTTATTACGGAATTTAAACATAGAGTAAAAGGATAAATATTATTATAGAAGAGTGAAATTTATAAAAGATTTTTCTCAATAAAAGGTTTATGTAGTATGACAAACCTTTGTAATGATATCAGTGTAGGCCAAATGGAGTGAACCAGAAGTTTTGTCAGAATTCTGAATTCGTTCCGTATATTAATAGGAGGAAAATGTCTTTGAAAGTCTACAACTTATTTAAAAGACACCGGAGGAGTGTGGTTTTATTCATAAACTTGGGTCCAATTTCTGTCGGATCGGGTCGAGTGAATATAGTCACAAAGTCGTTGAACTGTATTACCGTACATAGGTCTATCACGATTTTTGTTACCTCTAGACAAGTTACTCTCAAGAATTCTTTTTAAAATTCATTCCTCCCTTTTTGAATACCAGTTTGAATACCTGAAACCGTTACAGCAGAAAAAGTTTAAGGTACAAGACAAGAAAACAAGTAAAAAGACGACCGTCATCATTAGAAAAAGAACAACTAAACGTTCTCGACAAATATATAACTCTATAAATCGGGACAGAACAAGAAAACATCATAATGAATCATTACATATTAGAGACACAAGAGGTTCTCACCATCTTTTAATGTGGTTCGAATGAGCGGTCAAATTCGTATAAATGTGACATTTATATCCACAAGACTCCTTGTAAATTTGAGTCCTCAGATTATTATTTGTAAGATTTATAGACTGGGTATCCCCAAGAAACGTCCGAGAACACAAGACAGTAAGGAGAATATATGTCGTCGGAATACCTAGGTGACCACTCAGGGACAGTGTGAGCAAAAGACGGCGGGCGGGAGGGGAACAGGGGGGGTGGCAGAGGCACCGAGGTACAAAAGGGAGACACCATCGGATGAGAGAGTCCGAAAAGAGATCGCGGTGGAGTCACACAAAGAGTCGAAACGGGAGTAAGACCAAAGGGTTTGTCTCGTACTAGAAAACGGAGAGGACTGAAAGGTCTCATGTAACGCGTAGAGGACCTACGAGGAGACAAGAACCTTAAGAGGTCCGTTCTTAAGACCTCACCTATCGGTAAGGGAAGAGGTCCCCTAGAAGGGTTGGGTCCCTAGTTTGGGTCCGGAGGGAGTAACGTCCGTCTAAGAAATGGTAGACTCGATGGTCCCTTCGGGTTATAAATAGTGTAAGATGGATTTTCAATTCACGACTATAATAAGAGAGTTAATTGGAAACGACGAAGGTATCGTAAATGGTGTCCAAGAACTTATAACGGCATTTATGATGTAAATTTCTTTATAAACCAATGATACTACGAGTTGACGGTATTACTTATTACAGATAAGACTATGTCTGAAGTTTTTGAGAAGGAGATAAACATTACTTTAAGAGGAAAAGAATTAACTAATTAGAATTGGAAAGAATGAGAAAGGGGGGTATAAAGTTAAAGAAGAGAAAAAAATTCAAAAATAGAACATAAATAAAAACCGACGTGACCTAGTGACTACGACACGTACCTGAGAAGAGACCAACGTCACTCACCCCGGATGAGAAGTCAACGCCACGTGCCCGAAGAGTAGCGTCGTCGAAGAGAACAACTCCTTGTGTCCGGGAACCCGTGTGACCGAAGTTATCAACACCGTGTGTCCGAATCAACGGGGCGTCGTAACACCTTAGAATAGAAGAACCTGGTCCCTACCTTGGGAACAGAAGACGTAACCGTTTGCCTAAGAATTGGTGACCTGGCGGTCCCAAGAAGAAAAGAAATGAAAGGGGAGACGGTGAAAGGGTCCGGGAGTCGTAAAAAGAAGTACCCGGGTCGGAGGACTTCTTTCTCAACCATCTTAGAGTAGCAATAAGAGAAAAAGTAAAACAAATGAGGGAGTCAATGAATGATTTTTAAAGAATCAAACATTATCATCGACTTTACGTTCATGTTTATTCATACCAAGAACGTAAGGACTTCAAGTAACAAATGAACTCCTGTGTTTAGGTATTCATGTGTCTAGGTCATCTATTTAAAGGAATCCGTGAATACTACTATCTCTTCGTTGTCATCTCTCCCTATAAACATCTGGGGTGGGGAGTTTCAGTTTGTCTCGGCTAAAACCTAAGGTGCATTGTTGTCTCGTCACTCTTTTAAAGAGTGGGTAAACTCCAAGTAAAAAGAGATGACCAAGACTTATCCTTTTCCTCATGCAGTTCCGTCATATAACAGTGGGACGAATAAATTGAATATACGTCTCATGTAGTACTCTTTACGACACTACCTTCTTCGTGTTCGACCTTAGTTCTAACGACCTTCTTTATAGTTATTGAATCTATACGTCCACTGTGGTGGGAATACCGTCTTTCACTTCTCCTTGATTTCTCGGAGAACTACTTTCACTTTCTCCTTTCACTCTTTCAACCGAAGTTTGAGTTGCAAGTCTTTTGATTCTAGTACCGTAGAACAGGTAGTGAAGTACCGTTTATCTACCCCTTTGTCACAGTCTGAAATAAAAAGACCCGAGGTTTTAGTGACGTCTACCACTAACGTCGGTATTTTAATTTTCTGCGAATGAGGAACCTTCCTTTCAATACTGATTGGATCTGTCGCATAATTTTTCGTCTCTGTAATAAAACAATTGTTACCAGACAGATCAGTTCCGATACCAAGAAGGTCACCAGCACATACCTACACTCTCAACCTGACACTTCTTCCGACTCACGGTTTCTTAACTACGAAAACTCGACACCACAACCTCTTCTGAGAACTCTCAGGGAACCTGACGTTCCTCTAGGTCGGTCAGGTAGGATTTCCTTTAGTCCGGACTTATGAGTAACCTTCCTGATTACAACTTCGACTTTGAGATTATGAAACCGGTGGACTACGTTTCTCGACTGAGTAAACTTTTCTGGGACTACGACCCTTTCTAACTCAGTCCTTCTCTTCCCCTGTTGTCTCCTACTCTACCAATCTACCGTAGTGGCTGAGTCACCTGTACTCAAACCCATTTGAGGCCCTCAACCACTACCTGTCCCTCCGGATCACACGACGTCAAGTCCCCCAACGTCTCAGTCTGTGCTGACTCGCTCACTTGACTTGACTTGAAAGAGGTGACAGTTTACTATTAAAGAAGAATTACTCTACCAACATGTCAAATTATTCCATTACATACACACACTACGAGGTCTTGCAGTTTCTAGAGTTTCCCAACGATGACGTATCAACAATAACGATTTTGAAACTAATAACTGAGCCCCTCGGTTTCTCACCAACGAGTCTCTTTCACTGTAAACTTGTAAGTCTTAGAGACAAAAAGCAGAGAATCCGTCCAATTGCCCGTAAAGACTTAATCTTGTCAAACTCTTCATCCATAGTTTTCGTACGGACCCGTCATGAACCACCTACAATGACACTAACCTTAGTCAAAAAAACAAAAGTAAATACACAAAAAGAAAAATTTACGTCGAGTCGTCAGAATATATAGACATCACCTTAAACTAAGAGTTCCCAGTTTATACATACAAAAAGTCCATCAAGAAGGTTGTAAATAAGAACTTTCTTCTAGAGAAAATCTTTACATACGTCTGAAAAAACGAGTAGGCCTGGACAAACACTCCATAAACTGAACTATATCATCGAAGGTGATAAAATTTCTATAATGAGTAATGGAAAGACGGAAACGTCCTATCTAAGGAACGGAAAGTTTACAAAGACTCCTTTATTCCACAACTTATAAAACAAACATAATCTACGGAGAAACGAATCCAATAGAAAACGATTATAACAATCCGTTGGTTCAACTTGTGGAATTTTTTAGAACTTGTGGATAATTATACCATCGGTCATAAATGTCTCGAAAAAAAAACTAGATCCTTAACCATTAGTGACAGTTTAATAACTGTGATGTAGGACTACTTCAAGTCAATAAACTCAAATTGTCTGAAAAGATTTCGTGAACAAAAAACAGTTGTGAAATAGTATTCGACCTTTCCTTTTCTCAACGTCACAGACGTAAACTCCTCAAATATCAGGTCAAAGGTCTAATGTCTGACTAAGTATTTAAAATTTATGTTTCTAACGTCATAATCTATATACATATTTCCTGTCCTCATTAGATTTCCACTCTAACTAAATACTCCTCCACTCACTCAAGTGTAACGAAAAGTGACCATCGTCCTCGTAAAAGAAACATTGTCCTACACGATTAGGTAGAAGAGACTAACGTAAGGAACCGGAACCTGACACGAAATGATCTCGGTCTATCTTTAGTGGCTTCAAAGTGTCACCCACCCGTGCAACCCATTGTGACTATGCATTGAAGAATTACTCCTAAAATTCTCTGAGTAAATTGGTCAAGGGTTTCCCGTCTTTAATTTATACCGTAACAAATTTAAGTATGTTTCAACTTGTTTATTTTACATTCGTAAATAACTATTGTATGTATCTTTCATCGTCAATAAGTAATATATATCTAAACTCCAAATTCCTATTAAAAATACACACTCTTAAATCCGGGGATCTTCCTTGGTAAATTTTTGATGTCTTTATGTCGATTTTGTGGTTATCTATACTAATTCACATTAAGATTTTTAAGATTGAGAGGGCATTTCCTCCTTCCCTTTATATTATCTTGTTTCTTATTTCCCCGGTTCATCTTTTTTTACGGTACTACTATCAATTTGAGTCGATATAAGTATCATGTAATTTACACTTATAGTATATATGAGGTAAATTCTCTTGTCACTAAAATTCTGACCCAATTTTTTTTTTCGTTCTAAGTAGACATGAGACAAACGTTCTCTCTCTGAAATTTATACATTTCTGTAACTAACCAATTTTCATTTTCCTACCTGTTTCTGTATGGTACGTTTTGTGATTCGTATTGTTTCGACCACAACGACACAAGCATAGTCTGTTTTTTATGAAAAATTCCATTCTTTATAATGGTCTCTGTTCATCCCTATAGAGTATACTATCCTCAGTCAAATAGTTCTTATTTATTAGCATTCATACATTTTGTCGAAGTTTGATATACGTCGTTTTTAACTGACTTCCTTCTTTATCTGTTTATCTGTTAGTACCAACCTTTAAGGAGGGAGTCCTTAACTAACTTGTCGTCCGTAGAGAGGGGTGGGGAGACTCTTTGTCACACTGATACCTTCTAGATCAATTGGAAAGATTTTGTAATAGTTTGTGATATTGTCAGAAAGACTCACGATACCTTGTAAGTTCTACATGGTATATGATCCTTCTGAATTATTTAAATTTTATTAACTTTGGTATACCTTATATAGGTGACTAGAAACTGCTTAATTTAATCTATAGTCATTGTGTCTATGTAACTCTTTTAGAGGTTGACAAAACGTTAATTTGTCACGTGATTGTTCACACTTCAATACCCTTTTCGTTTTGATTACCATAACCTCTGGTCTTTGTCACAAACGGAACCCCAATTCCCCACCCCTAACGAACCTTTCCTACCCCTTTGGACCCCCATTACCTTTACAAGACATAGAACTACATACAGTAATAAATTCATGTTAGTTCTATATCTTGTAAAGGTAATGTGAGTTCGAATTAATTTACCTATATACGTAAAAAGGCTAAGTATTTTGGTTTGTTAATTCTGACCATACAAACTAATACACATAATATGAAGTCAAAATTTTTTCTCGACTCCATCAATGACCAGGAAGTCGGACAGAATCCCCCACCTGGTACGACTCCCCATGACAGTTTTTTCTCCTACAATTTAAAACAGAAAGAAGGAACGTCATAATCACTGGTCTTCCTACGGTCTCTGGCTTACCAAGTCCAACACTTTACCATAGAGAGTCGGAAAGTGCGTCCTTCCTTTCCCAGCCAACGGTTTTTCGGTATGTTGGGGTAAAACCCGCTTTAGAAAGTCACAGTGACCTGTAATGGTTTACTATGACTTCTCTTACGCCATTCAAGAGGTGACTACAAAAATTATAGAATCATGAATCAAGAATTAAATGACTAAGTTCTAAAGTAACATAAACTCCCGTCTACTATCACCATTTCCGTGACTAATTTTCTACAAATGGTGGGTATCTTCTTGTTACAACAACCTGGTCGTATAAAACTTATATCACTCGTTCCCTTCTCTCACCACGTGCTACTCCTAATCTTTAACTCTTTGTTCTAGTACGTTCGGGAGTACCTGGCATTCCTATTAAAATACCGAATAGTTCTTGAGTAAAAACATTACTTTTCCAGTGACTAATAAAACACCGTTTACTTAACCTTTCCACGTTTTTATCTTCGTTCCTTTGGTAACTCCTCTGAAACCGTAATAAGGTCCTCTTATCAACTAAGTTCAATATAAAACCTCGGTCTCGACAATCTAAACCCCTCCATTCAATCTCTACTTAGGAACGTACCACCCGACCACGATAAATGACGTTTCCCTTTCTAACCTAAACCCCTCCCTTTTCAGATCTTGAGGTTAAACTTTATATTGCATACCCCTCAGAGAATCTGTACATTCACCTGACAGTTTATCCCTCAATCTTAAAATTCTCAGACCTCAAGTCCCCTCCTTTTTTATTCGGGTATCGGATGTCACCAACCGTGTATTATTAGAGAGTCATTTACATTGAGAGGTATAAAAAGGAAAAGACTTACTACCTAATGTACATCAGGACGAAGGGTCCACCAGAGACCTCTTCCTTTACCGTGGGGTGAGGTCATAAGAAGGGACCCTTTAGGGTACCTGTCTCCTCGGACTGTCCAATGTTAGGTACCCCGACGTTTTTCAGTGTGTGTCGACTCGTTGACTCGTGTGTGTGTGATTTCTGTGTTCGTCATACACAGATAAGAATTAGTATAATGTCTGGACCTATTCATGAACAAGACACGGTCAAAACTGGGATTCAAGCCGTGTACTAGGAACGGAAGTCCGTACAGAATCTCTCTGAATGTGTTTCGTCAGTAAGGTTATCACATTAATTCACGACGCTCTTTTCATATATCCTCTACGAAACACTCACATCTCCTCTCTCGTAAATTGGTCGAATACTCCGTCTCTGAGGTCAATAATCTAACAGACGTAGAACAAACAAAGGTGTAGTTTTCTTTTACTACAAGACAAACGAACGTCCTCGATCAAAGTCTTCCTGGTCAAGGGACCCAAAGGTTCTTATCACATTGTAAACACCGACTCGTCCAAAGAGTGGTAGGTGGGTCATTCACTGTCTCGAGGAGTCGATGTAGGTGAAAGTCTGACAACAGATTTCTCCCAGTATCTTTCGAGGTATTGACTCCAGAGACGTGACAGGAACACAAATTACCGATGGACACAGAAGGGTCAGGATACTTCTAACCAAGGAGTATAGACAAGGACCATACTCAAGGTTTCTGAGAATAATCGAAGTGACTAATTAATTATATTTTTCTTCCCTAAACCCTTCGGTTGAAAATTACGAAGATTTCATTAGAAAGTGTAGTACTCGACACGACATCGTTAGAGTCGTTGAGACTTCTGTCAAGTATCTTTTGTCTGCATCAAAGTAATACCATACAAGGACCGGGTCACCTTTCTTACGTACAGAAGGGCACAATGAACGACCTACGGTACAATTCTGACTAATATGACATACCCAGGTCCAAATCCGACCCCGTCGTTGTACGAACGACTAGTCTTGTCTGACTGGGAAACAAAAATTCCGGACCCTAACCGGAGTGCCAAGTCCTTCAAGGAGGGGTACACCAGGACTTGTCACCGAACGTGACCCCCTTTGTCCCACATTTCCCGTCCACCCATTAAGGACTGGTGTAAGTTCCTACAAGAAACTTTCCATTTCCTAAAAGGGATACGTCGGTCAACAAAGAGACCCAATTCCCTCAACCCCCACCCCCCGTACATACAAATACCACACATACAAATATTTATTTTACTCCGATATATCACGTGATTTACTTTGTTAAAGAGAAGTCAAAGTCGGAAAATACGACTCACAAAATTATTCTTCTATGTTAAGTTACGAGTATAGACCTGGTTCAGTTTTAAGGAACCCTACAGTTAACCCCACGTGTTGTATCCCGTCCCATTCAGACACCCGAAACCCACCTGATGTCACAGTTACCCTCCTGAGAAACAGTAAGAATATACACGACCGGTAGACAGATCATTCTCCTTTACTGGGGTCTTTCAGTCTGACCTTCAGTAACACATGTCCCTTCGTTCACACAACCCCCACTCTCGGTCCAACTCTACGTTCTCACTAATAGTGATTTGACTTACCTCTAAGGTAGGGAAGAGAGGTGTCCGACACAGAGCACAGATCTCGTACTGCTTGTAATGTAAGAGTGTAAGGGGTTACCAATACCGTCCGTTCATCTCGTCGAGGCAAGGAGACTACGCGCTCGTCATCCGGGACGATAAGAAATTCAACACAGGGAGGAAAGAAAGGAGACTTGACAGTCGGAATGACTTTGAAAACTAAAACGTCCAGATAGGAGTGTCACGGGACCCACCTTGATCCGCCTCTTACGTTATAATTAACAAGGTTTTGACCGATATCACGTTTATAGCAGAAGGTGTGATTTGGAAAGATACCCCCGTTCTTCGTGTCTTAATGACGACTCTAAAACATCCATAAAACAAAAAGACGAAGCTACGAGGAAGACATAGAGATTTTATCAAAAGGAAAACAACACTTGATATTGAAGGTAGTTCTTACTGGTAAAATTACCAGGACAGAAACATTTGAATAAAATGTACGACACAAAGTACAGAGAAGGATTTTAGGGTAGAGTCTTCCTCTGGATTCTTGTTAGACTCCAGTGACCACCCTAAAGGAAGGATCCTTGGACTGAACGTTTATCCTTGAATTCCTCAGAAGGACCTAGTGCATCGGTTGGGTCTAATACATACGAATTGAGTAATAACGACCTAACCTGGTACTCGAACAGGTATGTCATCTGGGACACTGTGGGTGATATCACAGAGTTTCGGGAATTACCAGGAACAAAAAAACACACGGAAACGACCCCTTTTTGTCATTGGTAACATAGAAACAAACCAAGACAAACTGCGAGGTCCTAATCTACTTCTGCAGACACAACAGGTCCAGTCGTCAGTCAACCCAAGTCTCGGACGGATCTGTTCCTCTGGGACGTCCCTATAGAGACAGGAGTCTCCGGAGTGACCCTCGTCACAACATCTACCGTCTGTGTCCTAACCAATTGGGCAAAAAATCCCTCTATTAAATTAAAACTACTACCTTAGTTGTAGGTCTTTTAAGAACCTTCCTTCCTTCCTTCCTCCTTCCCTGGTACTTGTTTTCTACTTCAAATGATTCCTTGTGACACTTTAGGTTTTATAATGACGTCAGTATTTTATCCCCGTCTCGAATCCCTCGTCGTGTTCAGTGGTGATATTACACCGACGGGGGGAGTCTGTCCCCTTTTCCTACAGGTCTTGTTTCTGTACCCACCCGGACGAAGAGTCTCAAGGAATTTCGTCGGTCGTGGTTATCCTTGACGATCGTCTAAAAAACCGGTTAGTGTCATTAAATATTATCTGACGGAAGACTTTCTCACGAACCACCCGAAGAGTCTATTGTAGAATTATAATACCGGGTCGGACTTCTACTTTCAGAACAGAGGTAGTAACATAGGAATTCGTTTCGGGAGGGACTGGGAGTAGCATCGTCACAACGGGAACTAGAGCGCACCAACGGACCTGTATTGTCGTGAAAGGTGGGTCTTAAAGTCACCGTCACAGAGGGGTGATCTGACACTTCTGGAGCTCAAACATCAGACGCACCAGGGTCGTGGATTGTATAGAGGAGTATGGGTGTCAAAGACCCTAGAACTTAGGTAATCGTCGTAGAAATACCGTAATTAAGAACATCAACCGAGACTCTTTTGGTCAAAATAATTAGATGGAAATGTCAACGAGAAGACACAAAACGAGACCCATCCATCCGGTGTTGACTGTTCTAAGAAACCATCTCTTTAAAGTTAAACTCTGACTGTGTTTACACAAAATTACAAAAACAAAAATTACATCAAGAGGTTTACTGTTCTTCAGAAAGACGAGTTAACTTCCCCTTACCTTACCACATTACATACGTTTTATGAGTTGTCCCCATTCTTGTAGTACACAAAACGGTGAACAAAGTCCGAAGTAACTTAGCATCGGACAGGGAATGAGACCGAAGGAAGTAGACCTTTAAAATTGGTGGTTCTACTCGAGATTACGGTAGAGAAGTTCGGTTCGGAAAAGGAAGAAGGTGGAAAGGGGTCGTCATGTCCATCATCTTACTAAAAATGAAAGGAGAGGGGAATTTTATGAGTTATTATATACCCCTTTTCACGAGTCTCATGAATTGTAATCCTAATCAACAAATCGATCAGGTTCTCTAATGTAGGGTTGTGTCTCGGTGTAACTTTTATAGACAAAAATGGTTCTCGGAAATGGTTCTGAATTTTGTTAAATCCGAAATCTAACGTATACCTTGAGTAACAGATATAGTGATTGTATAACACCCTAAAGTCATAATTTAGACAATTACCCTTCTCAACTGAAAAAGAGAATCTTGTCACACTTGTTATTTTGTAGATGGATGGAAAAGACAAAAGATCCTTTTACATCAAAAATATCTATGGTTCTTTAACGGATATTAATTCTTCTTTCATTCCTTCGACCTTCTAGTCTTACTCATGCTTAGGGCGACCATTCCTCTGTTGTTTGATATCTCAGCACCGTCGTCACGAGAACGATAACCGGTCCGCATCCACGTTCCGGCCCAACACCTGACGTGTCGTCCCACACTACCTCGAGTCCACCAGACTTACGGACCCAAGTATGTCACGAGGTGGAGGACGTGACATTGGGACTGACATTCGATCGGACAGAAACGTAAGAAAGGACTTTGCCCTTGGTGGAGTCGTAACGAGACTCTTGATTTACTATATGTACCTCGGACACATACTACGAACTGTATACTATTTATAGTTCACTTCACTTTCACTTCAGCGAGTCAGCACAGGCTGAGAAACACTGGGGTACCTGGGGTACCTTGGATAGTTCGAGGAGGTAGGTACCCTAAAAGGACCGTTCTCACGACCTCACCTAACGGTAAAGGAAGAGGTCGCTACAACCGAATAGTGGGAGAAACATCTGATAGACATATATACCTATATCTATGTAGAGTTTTGTAGAAATCCAGAATTTTTTGAATTTTTGAACTTTCTTATTTGTCAGAATAAACGGACCTGACGGACAAGTATCAACATTCACCTTTAGATATCTGGAAATACGAGACGACGAGTGTGCTGCCCTAGAATCCTACCGGATGAAAAGATTAGGGATACGCAGGAGTGAACATTTCGTAACAAACCTGGTCTGAACAGATCAATGGTAGAAGGTCCGGAACTCTTCTTCGGTCTGGAGAAGGGGATGGGGGTTGGAATTCGAGGACGTTACGAAGAGAACTGGGAATAAGAGATATAAGTCTGATGAAGAGGGTCTAAGTAATTAAGGTCTTCTCAGAAATACTTTATCTTACAGAGTCGAGGAGAGTAGAGGGTAAATCAATTATATTTGACGACAAGGGACTCGACTTATATTCCCTGTGACTACGGGATCTCTACTTGACTGTCGGGGTTCCAATGTAGTGATCAATCTCCATATCGATTTTCATCAGACAGAGTCAACTAGAAAGAGGACAACGGGGTCGGTATATATGTCGAAAGACATGTACGAAATAAAGGAGGAAACTGTTGATCGTCACCTTAGAAGGCTCAAACAAAAAGTGAGGACATGGTCGGATTCCTCTAAATCAGACACTTGATGTAAATTTCGGTAAACTGAACATGACATTAATACAATACAAAATCTACCGAGATCGGAAAGTAAAAGTCTAACGATTAAGGAGAGAGGTGGTTCATGAGTCGTGAAAGTGAAAAGAAATCGGAAACCTTCCTACAGTGAAAGTTGAATTTTTAGTCTCTGTAACTACGTCGTTGACTTCGGTTCGTGTCTGAACTTCTTTCTGTTTCTCGTCTTCGGGCTCTTTCCTTCCTTTTCCTTTAAGTTACCCTCTGTTCCCATTCAAACAAAACCCCTCGGACGGAGCCAGACGATCGACGACAAGGGACTCGACAGTAAGTAAGTAAAGTCACTTATGACTTCATGGTTTGTTCGTATCACTATTTGCTCTACTTGCAAGTAAAGTGACAACTCCCCCCTCGTGTAGTTTATTAATTTTCATACTATGTCTTCATGTTTTGTTCATACATTGACTTAAAAGGGGGAAAGAGATTGTCGACAAAGTACTTCTACCTCTTACGACCCAAATACTACTTGGTAATGACTTCGCAGAGCCACGACGGTTCGTAATCCAACCCTTTGTGTTTCAAACGAGGACCAAGGTCCCGTCCTCCGTATTAATTCGTTGTTAGAAGGAAACCCTCTTGGATAAGTGAGGGAAGAATAACGTCACCAAGGATAGAGTCCCTATGACCTGAAAGACTACGTCTACTTGTTAATTTCGCTCGTTTCGAAGGGAAAAAGGACAGACACCGTCAATGTTGCAACTAAAACCAGAACTCTTTTTGAAGTCCAAAACTTTTGTTCTACAGACAAGGAAAAGGTTTAGGGTGCCATATTTAGGGTCAGAATTTGAGACGTAAGATCATGACGACAACTCTATATGTTGTACAAAGGATCAAGTATATTAGAACCCAAGATATATATGTATATATGTATATATATTATATCGACTACGGTCTAAAAAGTATTTATGAGGTAAATGACATTTATAGTCAAGGAGACTCAATAAAATCTTTTAAATCACATTACATAATTTTAGTGCACAATCCTTTAAAGCACCGGAGTGGATGTTATTGAAAATGAAACCTTAACTTGATAATAATTTAACATAGATTGAGACCTGATACCAAATTAATATGAGTTACGAAGAATTCCGAAGTATTTCATTAAAAAGGTTGGAAAAAATATTACACGAATAATAAAAATACTAATCTGAACCTGGGTCAATGAACCTTTGGAACTTATGTCCCCGACCGAAAAATGTCCCTGAGAAGTTTATTACTTCCCCCAGGTAGGTAGGACAGGGAAGGAATATGAGGAGACAGATATCGGGGGTGGTACGATAAGAACAAAACTAACTTGAGAGTTTATCATGTGTATCCCGATGGTTGGAAAATAGGTTTTTATAAAATAACGGAATCTCTTAAACCCTTCTTACAAATAAAAATCTAGGGGTGGGGTGTAACTTTGTTTTATATTATTTTCCTTACAGTGTCGTCATTTACCCAGTAAGACTTCCCGTTATGTCTTAATAGAAATAAAAATTTATGTAATTTTTGTTGTTGTGTCCATAATCGTGGACCGTAAATCCATGATTCTTCTGTGATCAATGTATCCCGGAGAGTTCCGTCAGTATGCCTTGACCTAAGAGTTAAACTCTTCTGGTCCCGTAGAGTTCTGACGAGGACGTTCGAAAAACCAATGTAAACCGGGTGGGACGAGTAAAGAGAGACGTCGACGATATCATTGGGAGTCAGACAATCAGTGTTACCTTGCCCTTTCCATCATTTAGTTTAAGATACTACGGTCACGTTTTTCAGTTACCTTCGGGATTCCGTCATCATCACATTGAAGTATTTTAAGTTTGTGAATTTACGTGTCACGAAGTCCGGTTGCTCTGACGTCAAATAAACTGATAAAATACCATCCCCTCTTCCAATTCAGAACTACACTTTGGGGACTATAGTTGTTACCCCTACCATGTCAGATGGTCATCTCCTCTTCGACCGTCCATCCAATCGACGTAGTGCAGTGTTCTTCTCAAACTTAGGAGTGACCTTCCCCATGGTAGGAGAAGATCGAGCATGAAGGGTTTAGGTTGTTGGACTTTTTCCGGTTTCTGAACTCCACTCTCTCTTACGACTGGTGCAAACCCGTTTCTGGGTCATCCTAGATCCTGTGGTTGGGTTTGAGTCATTTACCCGCTCTACTATTCGGACCTTTCCTGTCTCGATGTCGAATCCATTGCTATGAGTGTACTTGTGACTCGTAAAATGAAGGACCAGGAGATACCCGGAACTTGGTCAACTGATCCAGACTAAAACTCTTACTGAAGTCACGAAGTTAGAATTACCCTCTTCCCTTCTATACTTTCTTTCGATATTTTTTCATCGTTATATAAAGACCTTTCTATCAAGAATTTGTGTTGTGGGATCGGTCTGGAGGAACCAGGACGAATAATATTCGTGTAACAAAATAAATTTGTACAAAGTGGACCGAGGGTTGGAAGGTCTATTCCTATGTTTACTCGGACTGAATGGAAGTACAAAGAATCGTGACTGACTGACCGTCTATTATTCGTCCTCTCCCATCGTCTACGACAATTGATGTCGACTCATGGTATGTACCTCAGTTTGGGTAGTGTGGAATTCACAGTGGAGAGTCTATGTACCATTCATAAATGGGAGACCGAAGATTATCCTTTTGACGTCTTGGAGTTCTCAACCCGACTTACTTCGGAGAGACAATTTATGGGGGAGACGAAGTAACAGGAAACCATCAAGTGGTATATCCCAATATGATAGTCTCGTGACCTGACATCCTGGGTCTCGAGGAAATTCACCCTAAATAATGAACCCCGATCTTCAACAGTGTTTCTGGATGTGTGTCTTAGGAATTTAGACCTCTTCCTTGAAGTATTTGTGGTCTTCAAGTGTTAAAAGAAATTCATCGTCTTGGACAAAAAGAGGGTTTGGAACATCACTTAGACTTATATATTATGTTTTTGCTTTCCCTTTTTTCAATATATATATATATATATTTTGACTTAGTGAAACGTTGTCTTTAATTGGGACATTTAGTTGGCATGAAGTTAAAAAATTTTTCACCTAGACTGACCTTGACCCCCTCGTCCTCATTCTTATGGGTCGTAGGACGAGTGAACCGGTGGACTCTGTGATGTCATCGGTCAGACCTTTGTTCTGCATTAAATTAGTGTAGTTCTTTACCCGTTCATTTATTGGGTTCTACTGACGAGGGCCAGAGAGGAAGTGTGTTATGGTTAAACGAATCTTGACACAGAGAACAATTTAGTTCTCAGAGACAGTCCCGACAGAATTGAGACTTTTGGTGTAATGATGGAGTACCCGTTCCGCCAGTTTCTCTATGACGGCCCAGTGGTGAAGTAAGGTCAAGGACAGGTGGAGGAGGGGTTCCACCCACAGAAGCGTGAGGAAGTCGAACTAGTCTCGACACTGGACAATGGCAGTTTCTTTGTGACAGTCCGTACCGTAGTGGGTTCATAGGAGTCGTGAGACTTGGGACAGACCAGACTAAACACTACCTGGACGGTCGTACTACTGCTCCCTACCTCGATCCTTCTGTACCAGTCTAATTCCACCCGATGTCTCGAGTTCTTGGGTCGTGTGTCATGACAATTCTGATCACAGCTCCCGAACCCACTCGGTTGTTTTATGGTTCGGTCGTGTTAGTGGACCCACAACTTACGTAGGAGTCACTCCAAGAGCTAGAAGAGGAGTTTCGAACTTTCTTTGAGAAGATAGAAGAATAGTTGTTGCAGTCTCGATTTTATTTTGTAGAAGGTAATTCAATAGTGACTGGTACAGAGCTCGTCTTCCGTTTCCTCTCTTGACCCAGATTCCGTATGAAGGTCCTTTCTCCGACTTCACTAGAAGAGGAGATTCGACGTCCTCCCTTCACTTGTCACTTCTTGGGGACGGGGATGAGATGAAAATCGGGTTAAGGGACCATAGGAGCATCCTTGGTCATCTGTCGGTACGACTGGTAAAGTTTCGACTCCTGGTTGTTCCGGAACATAGAACGCCGGACTTACGATCCAGTCCGTAGACGGAAAGAACAGGAGTCTATACGGACTTCTCTCCGTCACCGTTCGGGACGTGTCAGTGGTGTCCTGAACTCAGTTTGGAATGTTTGGGTGACCATTTAGGACCTAGTCCGGTATATACTCGGTGGACGACGTCGACACTGATTTACTTTTCGTTTACCAGTCCCGTTCCTGCGTCGGGAATAAGAGATGCGGTTCTTTTTACTATCGACCCGGGTAGTAGAGTGAACAAATGAGTGAACATAAACCAACGGACTCAGGGGTGCCACTGTCTCTTCGGATCTTAGGGTCTACACAAGGATGTCCATCCCATCTGTACCATGGATGCCGGTCTCACTTTTCAAGATACTCGAATCCACGAGTGGACGTGGGACAGGAACCTTCATGATCTCTCGTCACCCTTCCCAAAGACGGGTAGGAATGACCTGGGATCTCCAGGACCTTCTCCTCAGTATCTACAAATGAGAACCCAATCCCATAGGTGGGGAGAGGACTTGACTCCTGGTGTTCCGGTCGGAGCGGAGAACGATTAGAACTTTGGACTGGTTTGACTGTCTGACTAGTATCAGGTTCTACCTTTGACGTTTGCAAAGCTGTCATACTGAGATGGCTCATACTGAACCATCCATGCTGAGAATTTCCGGACCTTCCCGGTTTCTCGCGACTCTCTGACAAGTCAGTCATATCGACGAACTGAATTCGGACGTTTCATTCGGGGTCTAGAACTCAGTCACGAGAACGGTCGTCTGAATGGGTTCCCAGACGAACCAAGCTTCCTTCAGTTTTGTTCCGAGAAGGTATACGTAGACATTAAATTGTATGATGGGTAGTCGAGTTGAGGAGGGTCGTCTCTTTAGAGGTAAAGAAGGGGGTTTTCACAATGTAGACTGGGGACTCAGGTCGGAGGGAATGACGGAAGAATTTATCGGGTCCGGGTAATAGGACCGAGTATGATCCACTCTTTACGAGTTGGTGGTCGAGTGAATGTTTGGTGTCTAGAGACTGGTGAGGGTCCAGGGGCCGGGGGTCCATCTATCCGGTCAGGAGTGTCACCCGGTCCCCGAGGGCTCATGATCCCTGAGAGGAAATATGTTGAATGGTGTTCGTCGAGGTATTCTCACATAAGAAAGTCTGAGGACCGTGGACTGACTCTCCTCTTCGACTAGTCTGGTTGGCTTTTAGGTCACCGAATGTCCCGAAAAATTTTTATATCGAGAAGAACTGTTGGTAAATAAGTCCAATGATGGGATGAGAAGAGAAGGGGGCTGGGAGTATGGGAGATGACAATATGAAGGACGGAAGGGTGTTTTGTTCCACACGCGTCTGACCTTAGTACGCACTACTAGACATAAGGGTCGGGATCAAGTCTTGACGTCCACCTGTACCTTAACTCAGGTCATTAGGGACTGGACGGTCGAGGACGGGTTTTGTGTGGGTCCTGTGTTGGATTTCAGTTTCTGAACGTCTTCTTCTATCCGAGATGTCAGTTCCGTTTCTAAGTCCCGGTCTTTATGTTCTTTTCCTGTTCCACGTTCACTCCGGTACCACGGGACAGGTTTCAGGTCCGCTCCCTAGAACCCCAGTCCGTCTCTTCACTGAAGGAGTACATCTTTTGGGTCCTGGTTTCGTCGTCAATTTCTTGGGGCCTCAATCAAACAATCAGACTCTAGTCAGATTTGTCTGTGTCCAAGGGTAGCAGGATTTTCACTCACCCTGGTTGGTGTCCGATTTCATCAGATACCTGGTTAGCTCTAGTCACGTTTCGAGAAAGAATAAAATTCGTGGTAGAGTAGAGAGGTCTTACGACACACTGTCCTAAACTTCTATCTTCCATATTTAAAATTAAGGTCGACCATACTGGAGTCCATTCACTTCCTGGAGTCCAAATAGTATGTATTTTATCTCCACTATTTAGGAGAGAGAGTCCTCGAAACTTTTATAAGTGATACTGAGACCTTCGGTAAGATAAATGACATACAACCGACTGATACAAATGAAAACAGTATAAAGTTTTGACAGGAAAATTGTTTACAGGAGAACGAGGGACCTCAAGACTGACCACTTATACATCCTTAAAGGTCGGTATGAAGTCAAGATAGGGAGACCTGATCACCGACCCACTAATTATTTCGTGACACTAACTTTTTCCTAGGTGAAATGACTGTCCTCGTCAAAAATTTACAATAACGAAGTTCTCCTGTGTACTGGGGTTCGTATTTTGGTGTCTCATTGGTGTTTGTCCGGAACTACTCGTATCCTAGTGAAGAGGGTCTGTGACACCAGGAAGGTGGTCAGAAATCACAGATTTTCTGTGTCGGTACTCCTGTCGACACACGTTTCCCCGGTGACTGGACCATTATATGTCACTGAAGTCTCAACCGTAGTGGGGACAAGTCTCGAGAGTGAAACGTGTCCACCACCGGTGACCCATCGAGGTGGTGGACCTTGACGTGTCCGTAGAGGACGAGGTCTCCGTACTTCAAGTTGAACGACGTTTTGTTAGTCATACCCAGTGACTCCGACACGGAAATAGGAGGATGAGGACGAGGGTTTTAACTTTCAGTCCGGAAGATGTAACGGAAGAGTTAACGAAACAAATATATTGATTGGAGTTTATTTGGATGTTCTTCGTATAGGTAATGCCTAAATCATTGTTGACTTAAAACCAGAGTTCCAGGAGAACGATAATTCTTGTGTATTGAGGATTTCTCTTTTGAGCTGGTTATGAGTGAGTTGTTGTATAAAGTCCTTTAGACATCTAAGGATCCTCCACTTTCTCTTCTTTTGTCGATATAGTCCGAGATGACTGTAATTAAAGTGGGGTTTGGTTGATTATGGTTACAAGATTCACGTACCCTTCGGAACCTTACGTAGTCCTTTCGTCTATGTCAGACAGTGGGTTTTACGACTAGTAAGTAAGTGACCCAAATAGCAAGTAAGTGACCCTAATAGTAAGTGACTAAGTTATGACTAAGCCAAACAACTTATGATTCACCGAGAGTTGACTTCCCCGAGGAAAAGACAAGAGGGAATCACGAGACAAATGACAGGTGACACTTTGAAAGAGGTGACCCCCTAGTTTGAATCAACAGAGCAAATGGGGTAATCCGACACAAAATCTTTGGACCTAGATAATTATAATTATGTCTCGGACTGTATCTCACTCGTTGTCTTATATGAACTATGATTCACTTACTACATATATATGCATGTAGGGAGTCGGGAGGGGTCGAGGGTGAAATTAGAGATTTAATTTGACAAACATCAAAGGTGTTAGCAGTTGTTTACATTGGTTATGGTACATAAATGGTTTGGGTAATTGAGTTTTAAGCCAGGTTATGGTCATCAGAGAAAGTGTTCTTTCAGAACAAGTCGTAACTTTCCCGGTTCAAGTGAGGATTTGTCTGACACTACTGCGACTGGACGGTCTTGATGTCTCGAAGGGGAAATCCCTTCTTGATTGTCTTAAGGTCTCGTGTCTTGTCGTAAGTATGGACCGGACATGGTTGTCTTGGGACTGTGAGTGACACGAACACTGTAAAGGAACATGGTCCGGGAGTTGTTTCTCGACCCGAAACTTAAGAGACTGCTTCGAGTCGTCTCTGAGTTCCCTTTCCGGTAGGTAGTTTCGTGCTATGAATAGTTAGTATCTGGTTGCCCTTATGAGGTCCTAATTTTCGGCTTGCAGAGATGTCTCTCGTCCTTTTTTTTTTTCAGAATAACATTCTTTACTTAGAATTTCCATATCCTAACCCAATTCAAAGATATCTACTACACAAAGAAATTTCACTGTTAAAGATAGTGATGAATTCTATCCCGTTGTTACAGTAATTGGTGGTTTTTCGTAAATTTTGACGTATATTCTGATAATGTATCTAATAATCGAGTAACCATTTTGAATAGACAAAGTTAACGTTTTATTTTGTAGAGTGTGTTCGACGGTTTACTCAGTGTTTGGTTAAATTATAATGATAAAACTAAAGTTTAGAGTGATCGTAAATAAGTAATGACCTTCACTGGTAGTACGTATAGATGTTACTGTTATGTCGTATTGACCGAGATCCGTTCTTAGTCTGATTGAGGGAGGGTGTGTCATTCGATAAATAATAATAAAAAAATCATTCGACTAATTTATACCGGTTCAATGGATTGTAAACACTTGAGGTAAAGTAAACATTTTGTTCCCTTTATTTTTACGGTATGATAATAGTCAAAACCACTCTTAATTTATGTGAATTTCAAGAATCTGGATTGTGTTTGGTTTAGAAGTTATTTGTTCATAATGAGATGGTGTAAAATTGTTTCATCATAAGTCCTCAATATCGTATATACCCCAACAAAAAGTAGTATAGTTATCAAGGTCTGTTGAGAGGAAAGGGTAAATATAAACCAATAATCAAAAATATTGAAAAACACTAGTCTAATAGTCAGTAATGTACAGACTAAGAATTGATGAGGGAGGGGACGAAAGCTTAAAACCGGTAAATACCAGAGTAATATATGATACAGATTACGTCCCATAAATATCTACGGGTCGTTTGTCCAGTTCATCCCCGAACGTTCGGTATACGTATTTCCCGATATAGACAAGTCTCCCATGAAAAAGGGTGAGGGTGTTTCCGAGATGGACGACTGTCTCGGAAAAATGGGGTTCTCACATGAAAAAAGACTAAGTGTGTTTTGTGTTTTCCATTCGATGGCGACCGGGACCTAATTTCTTGTCCGAGACCACTTTCCGGGTTCTGTTAACGGATAATCGCCTCCCGAATTCGTAGTCGTGTGTCTGACAGGTCTTCACAAAGACGAGAGAAGACGTTGGACTGACTTAAGACCTATCAATGTCAACAGTCTATTTACTGGACAATCCGTTAAATTGAGTCGATGAATAATGTTGTAGGTTATGTCATTCGTTAAAACTCGATGTTCAGTCGTCAAAAACTTGACACAAAATGAATCTTTGATCCTTTTTTGTGAGAAAATTGGAAATCGGAGATTAATTCATATGATCTGACGAACGTCAGGAGGAGTGGCTATTGATGAATGTGACTCAAATCTTTGAGAGATACCCGATCAAAGGATTTTGTGTCGTGTTAAGATAGTGTAGACTTAATCGTGACTTTGTTGTCGGAGTAAGGGGTGTGAATTAAGGTTCCTTCCGTTTATCAAAATCCGGAAGTTTTATATTCGACTAGGGTACATATGGGTGAACCGGTCTCAAAGTCCGAACTACTCCTACAATTTCATCCAGAAGAAGTTAACGAGTCAATAGTAACATTTGTGTCGACCACACCTTGACTTGAGGCGATTCATCAGTTATTATTCGACTTTGTCGTCGATTCTTCTTTTCTTTCTTTGTGGAATCCACCTCTTTGTGCATTTAGGTGACTAAAAATCCCCCTTTTACAAAGGGTAACCAAAGATGGTCCCCAAGTCATACTATTTTATCCGTGACACACCCTGTATTCATGATTACTGAGTTTCTTAGAAAAAAAAGGGATTGAGTACCGATGGGGTAGATCGATGCACTGAGTAAAGAAATAAAAACCGACACGACCCAGAAGCGGCGATACGTCCGAAAAGAGGTCAACGTTGCTCACCCCTGATGAGAGAGCGATAGCACTCAGTCGAAGAGTCACGCCACCAAAGAGAACGACACCTCGTGTCTCGGCTCCTACGTACCCGAAGTCATCAACGTCGTACACCCGAGTCGTCCACGCAGAGGACCCGAGATTCGTGTCCGAGTTGTCAACGTCGTGTGTTCGAGGCCCTGTGCACCGTAGAAGGGTCTAGTTCCTGACTTGGTCACAAAGGACGTGACCGTCCATCTAAGAAAGGGTGACTCGGTGGTCTCTTCGGGGAGGGAGTTTCTTAAAAATCCTCGATTTTAAGAGTTATTAATATTTTAGATTCCTTATTTAAAAGAAAAAACATTAAAAGTCTCCATAAAATTTTGTAAAAAAGGAAGGTTAATTTGAATTTTTATTAAAATAGCTCGCAGAGGTGACGGCGATTTAAACTAAAATTGACCCTCTTCTATTAAATCCTTTATTACTGAAACATAGTTGGACACGATAGGTCTTTGTACACCACAGAAGAGGGAATTTCAGAAAATATACGAAGTTTTTCTAAATATCGAAAGAAATCTATCCAAGATGTGAAAAGAAATAAGAATGTATAAACTAATAACAAGAGTTATAATATCACCGCATAAAAAAGGGTAGGTAAAGATTCACCAATAACGTGATATCCTTTTACTCGGTAACTATATGACCAGAATACTACTCAGTGTAGTGTTTAATAAAAAATTTAAGATCATCATAGAACGTTTCTTTTTACTAAAAAGAGAAGGTCCACAATAAAAAAGTGAAATTATATCATCGGTCTTCGAGATTTTTATTACAGCTCATTATCTGCACTAGCACCCATAGGAACCGAACAAGGATTAAAATTACAAGTCCTGAAGTAGTCAATCATATTGTAGACGATGACATGAAAATTAATTCTAAAAATAACACCAATTCACTGGAGGGAGGTAAGGATGAATAATCCTTACTGTTGAGTTTAAATAGTTTATTAAAACCCCCGCAAATAGTGATGTAAGTGTGTCACAAAGAGTCGACTGAAAACTATATTACTGGATACAAGTAATAGTGATATGATTGTGTCACAAAGAGTTGACTGAACCAAATACTAAATATTGTCGAAGCATTTTGACTTGTTGGTTGAGAAACGAAACGACCGTGACCAGTACCACTTAATAAGAAAAACAATATAAACTTGAATTGAAAGTTCAAAAATCTTACGAACTGAGACATAAAGTATCCACATTTACTAGAGATGAAAATGTATACATAAAAATCATAAATATAGTTCAAAATTACAATGTAATCCCTTCGAAGTATTTACTTCTTGGAGTTTATGATACCAAACATAAAGATTTTATGAGAGGTCCATTAAGGTTTTATATGGATGGTTTACTGTTGATGACATAAACCGAAATTATACAAACCTAAAATTCGATGTAATATAAATGCGAAAACTTCCAATGATTTTATAAGGTACCGAGAGGAGGATTCTTTTTAAAAACAAGGGTCCCCTCTGACTGTCCATTCTCCCATATTTCCTCTTTTGATATGAGAAGAGATCCCAAAAACCATTCTATACCTCCGATAGTGGAGGATCTTGTCCAGATTAATGAAGGTCCAGGAGAGGAGGTCTAAAAAAGAATCTACTTGGGTTAAGGGGTTTACAATTATATACAAGATGGGTTTTTTGGTTGTATATTTTAAACAACAACCCATGTAATAAAATGGACCATGAACCATAAAGAAGGAAATGAATACTTCATGACTGTCTACTATGACTTTGTATAAGAAATGGTTTTCTATTTAGTGATTGTTCTATATTTGAGAAAGATTTCTCAGTATTTGAATCTTCCCTTGTTCTGTGTGTGTGAACTTTGTTACCTTTTCTGACATTCTTCTACTTCTTTCTTGTATCTGTAGATTCAAGATGAGAAACAGTCCCGTAGTCCCTTGTACAGTCCACAAAATTTAGACAGGAACGTGATACCGTACTTTAATGTGAGTTTTTTCTTTTGTTTCTTTCTCGATCAGTGAGTCAGCACAGGTCGAGAAACACTGGGGTACCTGACATCAGGCGGTCCGAGGAGACAGGTACCTTAAGAGGTCCGGTCTTATGACCTTACCCATCGTAAAAGGAGGAGGTCCCCTAGAGGGGTTGGGTCCCTGTCTTAGATCCAGAGGGTGTAACGTCCGTCTGAGATGACAGACCCGGTGTTCCCGTCGGGTTAATGTGAGTTTATTCAGGATTTATGGTCACAACCGACGTCTCTTTAACTGTCGTTTCTCTTCACATTAGTTCAGACTTTCGTGTCCGACACGACATAGATAATGATTACATATGTTGTGATTATTTACATTAATCAACTTCTTATATACAACAAGAATATACACCGGTTTCAGTCTTATGGACGGTAGTCGGTTTTTTTGGTATTACTAGAGGTCCGGTCTTATGACCTCACCCATCGACAAGGGAAGAGATCCCTTAGACAGGGTGGGTCCTTGACTTGGTCCCAGAGAACGTAACGTCCGTCTAAGAAATGGTCGACTCGATGGTCCCTTCGGGTTATTTACGTTAATTAATTTCTTATATACAACGAGAATATACACCGGTTTCAACCTTATGGACGGTAGTCAGTTTTTTTGGATTACTAGATGTATTTATGTATAAAGAAAAGTATATGTCGTGGAGTACGTGTTTGGAGATACGAACCACGATATCCGTGTTGTTTGTTTATACTTTAAAATTTCAACAGACGTTTCTTTAGTCTCGTGACATGAATGTCCATCAAACACCAACTTAGGAAAGTGAGCTTATTAATTTGGTACAAGAGGTCGCTGGTCGAATATGAGGTCGACACGCTGTAGACGAAGTATTCGACCAAGGCGTTCCAATACCCATTCCTATAACTGTTTCTATAGTTTCTCCTGGTGTGATTCTCATATTTTTACGTTTATCGTAGTAATTGACTGTTCTTTATCTGTTTGAAGGAAGTTGAATCTCATTCTTTGAATTGAAAATATTTCTACAATTAAGTGATGAGGTCTTTACATTTGAGATATATGATTAACTCGAGTTTCCATTTATGTCGAATGATCCCGAGTCAAAGTGTCCCCGTAATGTCTTGAGGGTGGAAGTCGCCACGAGGGGATAGAAAAAGTACAGTACGTGTTTATCTTATACTATTATAAATATAACGTGTTACCCTATTCACATTTTATGTACTTTTTGTTGACCGGGTTTACGAGACCGATAGGGACACCGGATCCAAAAGACTGGTTGTTTAATTTTTAGACTCTCTTCTCTCCTCCCAGTACAGAAAAAAAACCGGTACACCGTACACCTTAGAATCAAAGGGTTGATCCTTAACTTGGTCTCTGACTACGTAACCTTTACGTATCAGAATTGGTGACCTACCGGCCCCTTCAGGGCATTACGTGAAAAATTTGACCTATAATTATTACAATCACGACAAACAGTCAAATTCCGACCTAAAATGTCCAATTCCCCGTTTTATTTCCTTCTTTACATCATTGTAAAGGACTCGTGGAGGATACTAAGTCCATGTAAAAGACTGGAGGGTGTTATGTCGATAGATGTATTTACACATTTATTAAACGATTCTTACTTCATTTTAGTCTGAGGAACCGTCAGAGTTTTATGTCCAGTTGTCTAGGTGTGATCAGGAGTAATATATGACCTTCGATTGGGTTCGAGTAGAAATTCCTTGAAAGAGTTAGGTCATGTTTATTCACGACCTCTGCCTCGTCGGTGTTAAGGTAGAATCACTAAGTGTGTCTATTAAACAAAACCCGTGTATTTTTGGTGTATTTACTCCTCGTGTCGAGTTCATGACTGTTTCTCGTACTATGTTACTAAGTCTTTATTTTCAGAAAGTTATTAAATATATATATATATATACATAGAAAGTCCTTTCTCCTGTTAAAGAATGAAACGACGTCTGAAGACATAGTTTCCACTCTAGTCTACCTTTGCATATATACGACTTTCTTTTTTTCTGGGATGTATTCTTTGATTACCGGTCTCCGGAGTTTATAAATCACTTTCACTTTCACTTCAGCGAGTCAGCACAGGTTGAGAAACACTCGGGTGCCTGACATCGGATGGTCCGAGGAGACAGGTACCCTAAAAGGTCCGTTATCCTGACCTCACCTAACGGTAAAGGAAGGGGTCCCCTAGAAGGACTGGGTCCCTAGTTTGGGCCCAGAGGGCGTAACATCTGTCTACGAAATTATAAATCATGTAGACAATAAAAGGGGGTTATACTACTACAAAATTTTTAAGACTTTATTTGGTGATTAGGAATTTAGGAGTAATATAAAAATAGGAATTCGCAGGACTATTTCATATAAATGGTAAGGTTTATCACAGGTCTTCCGTGTGAAATTAGATATCCTTTTAGTGTATATATCTGTCTATACGTCTCTCCGGATACTTATGAGAAAAGTTATCAGAACCAGTCCTTTTTACGTATATCTTAATTTACGTTTTAAGTAAATTGACTCTTTTTTTTAGTTTTTTATTAGAGTAAAATACGAACTTAGGAATAAATAGGGGACCCTAGACACCACATTAATTCTGAAAGACACTGTCGTGTCTTCGTGTCATACCTAGGCTATCCAGAAGTTCATCTTCCCCTCTCCTTTCCTTCTACACTGTCTGTTCTCCATTTTCCGACACTCTTTGACCTCTTTCTGACCAATATGAATAAAGTGATAAAAATTCCTCCCTTTGTAAAATGGAAACCCCTAAAACTTAAACAACAGAAAGAATATGGTGTCCGTTGGAACACCTCATAAGTGTTAAAAATGTCCCATAAGACAGAGACCTGTTAGTTTTCGGAAGTTGTACTTTAGGCACCGATTGTTTTCGTTTTCCATTATTTAGTCAATAGTGTTGTCTTAAAAGTAGTTAGACAAGAACCAAAGTCTTGAGATCCATTGAGAAAAAACTCCGTTTTTTGTACAGTTTAAGTTTACAATCTCATTTTATTTAATCATCTTGTTATGATTTTTCTTTCAGGAGAACCGGAATTTGATGTACTTGAGACTTTTAGACATTAAAGGGTTCTCGACTGGTTAGAATTGACGCTCTCCCTGAAAACCAGTTTTATTATCATGTCTGGTTAAATACTTACGTAAGAACTTACTCTTACTTAAAATGGTTTAAATGTATAAAAACTTTCAATTGTTTATTTTAATTGGTAAAAATTCACTTGTTAAGCCCCCTTAATTCATATGAGTGTTACAACACGTTGATGGTGAAGAAAGATCAACGTTTTGTAAAAGTAGTTGGGTTATCCTTTGGGGATTTGGGTGATTCGTCAACGAGGGGTGATGGGTGAGGGGTGACGGTGACCACTGGTAGTTGGATTCAAGACACAGACATACCTAAATGGATAAGACCCATAAAGTCCATTTTTCTTAGTATGTACATTGGGGAAAACAGACAGAAGAAAGTAAATGGTACAAAAGTTCTAAGTAGGTATGACATCGTATATAGTCATGAAGTAAAGAAAAATACTGTCTTATTATGTAGTAACATACATGTACGGTATCAAACAAATAGGTAAGTAAGTAATACTTGTGATCAACAAAGGTGGGAAACGGAAAGCACTTATGACGACGATAGTTGTACGTACATGTACGTAAACAAACTTATAGACAAAAGAAAACCCATATATGGATCCTTATCTTGACGACCCTTTTTACTATAAGACTCATTTAATATAAACAGGATCTGGTCACTGAAGGAGTGTCAATCTTGACAAAAAATAACATTCGATCATCTGTCCAATTGTGTGTGTATGGATGGCCCTTGTTTTGAAGACTTTTATTATGGGAAAGAAATAAATTACTTTGTAAATCGATAAAAGGTGAGACTAAAAAAAAATTGCGAAAGTGTTAAGTAATGTGACCTTCCGTTGGACATCAAACTTTTGAAGATCTTATTAGTCTGTTCTATTACCGTTGTGGATCTCCCTGACTGCACTTTCCTAGTCGATAGTAACTGGTCTTTTTCAGGGTCCTAGATACGAATACAGGAGAAAGGACGTAAGTGGTTGACTTGTCAGGTCCTGTTCGGTGAACCGAAAAAACTCGAAGTCAAAATAGCAAGCCTTTTCATTCTTTTGACATTACGAGTAGGGTCTCTACTGACCCTTTGAGTTTATACTTAAGTTTCCTATGAAACATTTTATGTGATATGTCCATAATAAATTATAATCATGTACCTACCTAATACATATTACTGACTATAAAGTGACTGGATACATGAACAAAAGTCGACCTTCTACTTCTAGACCTAAGTTAAGTTTTAGTGAGAAGGTGTCAAGTCGGGTTCTCAAAAGTTATAGACATCTCTATTTTCTGTTTGACTAGGTTATTTCTTACTTTACAAGTCTTAAGAGTATCATTGTTTGGTCAGTTGTTGACCAGAAGTGATTGGTTAAGAAAAAAGAGTCCTTTTGACATTCACTGTATTGGTCTCAAAGGTTTGAGAACGATGAGTTACCCACCAAAGTAGTCGTAACAATAGTGGACCTTTTAAACAATCTTTGTGTCTTAGTGTCTGAGTTGAGATCTCAATGACTTAGTGTTAGGTATAAAATTATTCTGGAGGTCCACTATGTATACGTGTGATTTCAGACCCCGTGAAAAGATTTTATGTCGGTTTTTATCGGGGTCCGATGGTTCTGTTGTCCTAAAAGAGTGATCGATTATATCTATATTCGTGACGTCTTTTGTTAAAGGTCGTTTCATTGTATTTATTAAAAGTAAAGTTTCATTTGAAGAATTTTTTTTTTTTTTGTAAAAGGGGTGTCCTTGATGGTCTGTTTGATAATTCCTTATTTTGGAGGGTCCACTGAGTATATGGATTTACATCCTGTTAAATTTTTATAAAATGGAAGGTATGATATGACTCAGGGTTTGGTAAAGAGGAACTCCAGTGTAAAAGGGAGTAATCGTGGTCTGTCATCTTGTTCTAAACGGAAAACTCCTTGATCGACTAATTCCCGAAGTCGTTACTGGATTAACCCCCGTTCCCCCTTCACCTCCCCCCTCTGTGTATGTGTTGTTAATATTGAAGTTAGATTATGTAGAGACAATTTTTCCGTTTCGGTGTGATACAATCTGTGGGTTCTAGGATCGTGGAATTACGAGGACTTTGACAGATATCAGGTACTGGTGGGATTGACTGTTTTGAAGTAATCAGATAGTCGTCGAAGTTTATAGAAAGAAGTCTTACGAGGTTGTCAAGAGTAGAGTTTAGGATGTATTCTCCTGATCGTCACTTTTTTCGATGGTAAATGATTCGAAAATGATACACGGTCCATCATAAAGTAAATTAGGATTTTTATTGGGAATAAAAGGGACCAAGTCCTTCCAGGGGACCTCTTCCCTCACTATGAGTAAGGTCATAAGAACGGACCTATCAAGGTACCTGTCTCCTTGGTCCACCCGATGTCAGGTGTCCCAACGTTTCTCAGTCTGTGCTAACTCGTTAATTATCAAAGTGAAATGAAAAGTCTGGATAAAATATCTTTCGTGAGTCGGAGTTTCCAATTTCAAATTCATTAAACGAGTCTAATTTCTAATATATTAGTCGTGTCTTGTTGTGTGGATCTTCACTGTTCACCTCAAGATTGGTTGAAACATGTATTAAAGTTTTTGATACGAGAATTGATAATACATAATATGATGAAGTTTGTGTTCTTAGTTATTTTACTAAGTTACATCTCGGAGGACGTTATTAAGAAGTCGATACTGTTCTTAATTCGTATTCTAAAAACACCCAATCTAAACTTTGGGATTGATGATGAATTTTTGTAAAGAAACTCTTTTTTTGTTGTTTGTCACCAAGTCTTTTTTTATGAACCTGGGGGCCCGTGTTAGTAGGGTCCCTTTACTCTTCTTATACACCAATGACGAAGAAGGAAATGGAAAGGGATAGAAGAAATTTTAATCATCAAAATATTATGGATGGTAGTAGTCTCAGAGAGTGGAGTCATGATAATTGTAAAACCCGGTCTATTAAAGATCAACATCTGACGGTAGAGGACGTAACATTTTACAAGTCGTTGTTGAGACCGAAGATGGGTGATCTACGGTTCTAGTGAGAGGTCGACACTGTTGACTTTACATGAGAAACAAAGACAGCAAGTCAGTGATTCAGCACAGGTTGAGGAACGTTGGGGTACCTGACGTCGTGTAGTCCGAAGAAACAGGAGGTGATAGAGGACCTGAAACGAGGTTGAGTAAGGTGACTCGGGCACTACGATGGATTGGTAGAGTAGAAGACGGTTGGGAAAGAGGAGAACGAAAGTTAGAAAGGGTCGTAGTCCCAGAAAAGGTAACTCAGTCAAGAAGTATAGTCCACCGGTTTCCTGACCTCGAAGTCGAAGTCGTAGTCATGAAGGTTACTTATAAGTCCCAACTAAAGGAAATTCTAACTGACTAAAGTAGAGGAACGACAGGTTCCCCGAAAGTTCTCAGAAAAGGTCGTGGTGTTAAGTTTTTGTATTTAAGAAGAACTACCAGGTTGAGAGTGTAGGTGTGCTGATGACCTTTTTTGTATCGAAACTGAAGGCATTCAACTGAGACAACTGTTTCACTACAAACGAAAAATTATATAACAGATCCAAACAGTATCGAAAGGAAGGTTCTTCGTTCGTAGAAAAAACCGACGTCAGTGGCAGACGTCACTAAAACCTCGGGTTCTTTTATTTTAGACAGTTGACAAAGGTGAAAATAGGGAAGACAAACGATACTTTACTACCCTGACCTTCGGTACTAGAATTAAAAAAACTTATAACTCAAAATTCGGTCGAAAAAGTGAGGAGAAAGTGGGATTAGTTCTCCTAGAAACCAAGGAGAAACAAAAGACGGTAATCTCATCATAGTAGACGTATAGACTCCAACGGTTATAAAGAGGACCGTTAGGACTAAAGTCGAACACTAAGTTGGTCGGGTCGTACAGTGTACTACATCTTTAATTTATTCGTTCCACTGTGATATGTCGGATCAGTATGAGTAAAGGGTTAAAACTTGGTCAGTCAAAAAGATACAGACCAAGATTTACAACGAAGAACTGGGCGTATGTCCAAAGAGCCCTCTGTCCATACCACCAGACTATAAGGGTAGAGAAATTCTTAAAATGTGACAAACAACACTAGGTGTGTCAGTTTCCGAAATAATTGTGTCAGAAGTACTTCGTCTTCATCAACAAAAAAATTTTAAGGGAACGAAAGAGATACTAGATTACTTGCAACCGTTAAACTAGAGACCAAGGAGACGGAAAAGATTTGGATCAAACATGTAGACCTTCAAGAGTCAATTACATGTCGACTTCAGATCGAACTTTCTAAAACTCGTAGTGAAACGATCGTACACTTTACTCGTTGATATGCCATCAAACTTATAAGAAAATGTGACGGGAAGAAACCCTGACCTTACTTTTGACTGGAAAAGGTCAGCGTACCGGTGACGAATCAAAAGGTTTAAACGACCATACAACACACATCGTGAAAGTGTCGTAGTAGAAAATCCTAGACTTTATCGACCTTAAAGTAGTGGAGGTGATCGAAACAAGCATCACTACGAAGGATTCCGGGTGAACTGAAGTGGGCGGTTCCTACAGTCCGAGATCTACTCACTGGTATGGTAGAATAGGTCCAGTAATTCTGGGTAAAACATATCAAGAAGACACATAAGAACGGTGGAGAAGAATTAGAGAAGACGAAGAAAGTCCAGGAATGGTAAAGGCAGGAAATAGGATGGAGAGGAATGTACTTTACAACGTGACCGTGACCAATAGAGGTTAAAAGAACTTCTCTAGAGATCAGAATAAGTAGGATATCAAAAGAAGATAAGGAAACGTAACAAGTAAATTCTTCCAAATAAGAGAGGAACAACAAGAGGTCTTGAGACGTAAGTAAAACCGACGTAAAAGGGGAATAAGGGAACAGAAAGTGAAAAGAAAGGAGTCGAGAAACATTTCGGAAAAGTCTGTTGGTGAAATGGAAAAACTTAAAAAAAAGAAAAAGAAACCGTACCAAAACCAGTGACGGTGGATATGGTACAATACTTGGAGGTAGGTATAAAGAAGTCAGTGAGACAGATGGTCTAGATCAGGGAACTTAGATAATCAATGGAAGTGGTATATTAGTATACCCTAAACTAAATCCAGTATCGACTTACCGGACCGTCAAAAGGGATGAAAGAAGTTAAATTCGGTTTAAAACGTTATTCTTCGAGTACTAAACTCGGTGTCAGTCGAGGTCCAGAAGAAAAATGACTGATAGATGTCGAAGAGGTAGAAATCGACGTTTCTTGTATTTAGTTATACTAAAACCATGACTGGTTAGACCACTATAGGTACACGTCTCATCAGAAACCCAACAGTCTTTCCCACAATGTTACTGGTCACACGAAAGAACTGTTTTGAAACAATCGGAAACGGAATGAAGTAAAACATGAAGTTCCCGTTTGAAAAGACAATAAGACCCATAGAGAACTGAGGGATGAAAACGTAAGGTTAGGGGACACTACTTTTCCTGTAGAAACCACGATTAAAATCTTCACAACATTCAAAAGTGTCTTGACCAGTCGAAGTCGAAGAAGCCGTAGTCACCGACCTCGTGTCTGACCCTAATGACACTACGACTTACCAAAAGGAACATGGGTCCGTCACTGTTTATAGGGTACCCCTGTTTTAGTGGGGACCAACTTTTGGAGATGGGGTATACCTCACTTTACTAAATAAATGGTCCTGATCACCTCCTTTCTGGGACTGGTTGATAAATGCACATTATAAATAATGTGTATTCAGTATATAAAACTTTAGTTCCTAAGAACATAAAGAGAACATGTATAAGAGTTTTACTAATTTTAATATGTCTCAGAAGTTGTCTTAATTTTCCGTTCGGTTCGTTCAAATACAAATAGTGGATTTCGTGTATTAAGAATCTTTACTGAAATTATCTACAAAGTTGTGAACTTTTTATCATTCTTGTCATGGATTCCTCTCCTGAACTAAAAGAGTAGTATAATTTCGTACCAGTATATGTTCTTAGTACTTTTTAATAGGTGTTTTGATAACTATAAAGAAGTCAATTTTGTTTTTGGACTGACTTGTATTGGATTAAAAGAGGTAAGAGTACAAGAATACATGGAAAGAGGTGAAAGGGTGGGAGGATAAAGAGATTTTTATTCCAAATCTATACCTTTGGAGGAATGAAGACCGAACATAAGTTTCTCTTCGACTAGAGGTCACTCTTTCAGGACATCACCCATGTCGACGTACAAAAGTGTGTACAAAAGATGTATGAGTTGACCTAGACAGACATTTCTCCATTTTAATAAAGTGTGGTCTTTAGGAGTAATGATAGGAATTAAAGGGTGTTTGATATTTATGAATCGAGAAAAAAATTTGCTACTTTGGTTTTCAGGGTGTCTATGTTGGTTTATACTACCGTCGAATTCCTAAACTACGAGTCTTAAGATTGTATTTAATCGGTCTCTTGTGAAATTCATCGAATAGGATTGTAGGGCGGNGGGGGGGGGGGGGGGGGGCAGGACTCGGGATGTTGTGTGTTCCGAGATTAGTACAATGTCGTAGAAGTACCCTCTTTAAAATTGTGACCGGGTTTAAAATTGTTACCCGTGACACTTCACGGGTTTCTGTTCCAGAAGTAGTAAATTAGTGATGTCGTGACATTGGTCTTTGATAAACATTCGTACTTAGTTTTAGTTCCATCTTTAGTTTAAAACAGTAATTTCAGAACTATATTTACCATTTAATTGATCATATAATAGAGTTAAATTTTGACTTGATTACTCCCGTCAGGATTCTACCGTCTCCACATCCTGTTCCTCTGGTGAAAGAGGGGGTGTTTAAGTAGTTTTCTAGTAAACTTGTGACTCGTTTATGGTGTTTTGTTGAAGACTTACGACAGCGTCCTGTGGTCCGTGGGTCTTTCCGTCGGATAACAGAAACTCTCCTCCATTCTGTTTTATATTTTCTATTTCTGTCTGTTTTCTCAATCCCTACCTCTGAGTAGGTCCTCCCTCAGCATTTTCTCCTCTTCAAAGGTTTGTGGTCCTTTGGGAGAGTAACCGTCCAGAGACCCCTCAAAACCTTAGAGTCTCCCGTTTTATTGTCCCTCCCTTTTTTATTTATTTATTTTGGGTGTCTAATGTACGAATTGACGTTGAGGGTCATCGGGTCTACGAGTGCAGACGGTGGTCGTTCGTCCCCGACTTGTCCCTCCACCCCCGACGTGACGAATCCCATTCCTGACCCGGACTTACGGTATTCCCGTTAGACTCCCTCGATTGCACTCTATCGTTGGGTTTGGTCCCCTATCGGTCTCTCTCTGTTTCCTGTGATGCATTACTAGTTTCCTAGTTAGGTTCTTCTTCTATATTGTCACTATTTATATATACGTGAGTTGTTTCCTCGTGGCGTTATACATTCCGTTTACGATTGTTCATACTTTCCCCTTTAATTGTCATTGTGTTATTATCACCCTCTGAAATTATGGGGTAAGTGTGGATACCCATCTATATGTTATCTGGTCAATCTAGATTAACTATAGATATCCTGTAGAGTGGGATTTTGTTACTTAAAGTGGAAAAAGAGTTCACATGTGTCTTGAAGAGGTCCTGTCTAGTGGTGGACCCGGTATTTAGATCGGGACCATTTAAGTTTTTTTGACTTTAGTAGAGTTCGTAGAAAAGACTAGTATTATGTCATTCTAATCCGTTACCGTTGGGTAAGGTCATGAGAACGGACCTTTTAGGGAACCTACCTCCTCGGACCATCCGAAGTCAGGTACCCCAGCGATTCTCAGCCTGTGTTGACTTCACTGAATTGTCATCGTCGTTGCGTCATTCTAATTTACAGTCAAGTCAAGTCAACGAGTCAGCACAGGCTGAGAAACGTTGAGGTACTTAGCGTCGTGCGGTCCGGAGGGACAGGTAGTGGTTGAGGGCCTCAAGTGAGTTTGTATACCTCCGATTTGTTGTGTGAAAACTTATTGGTTGTTTAGTGTCTTCTTTAATTTGGTACGTATCGTTACGTACATTTACTTTTGTGTTGTTGGGTTTTGGATACGTTAAGGCATTTTCGTCACGATTCCCCTTCCAAGTATCGTCATGTTCGGATGGAATTCTTTGTCCTCTCTTTAGTTCATTTATTGGATTGATATGTGGATTTCGTTGATCTTTTTCTTCTTTACTTCGTGGGGTCCCAATCGTCTTCCTTTCTTTAGTATTCTTAATCCCGTCTTTATTTATGTTTTCTTTGTTTCCTCTGGTATCGGGTTTAGTTGTTTCAATTTTCGACAAAAAAACTCTTCTATTTAGTTTATCTGTGTGGTAATCGGTCTGAGTAGTTCTCTTTTTCCCTCTTCTTAGTTTAGTTGTTTTAATCTTTACTTTTACCTCTTTAGTGTTGTCTGTTGTGTTCTTATGTTTCCTAGTATTCTCTGATGATACTCGTTGATATACGGTTTTTTTACCTATTGAACCTTCTTTACCTGTTTAAGAATCTTTTCATATTGAAAGGTTTTGACTTGGTCCTTCTTTGTCTTTTAGAATTGTCTGGGTGGTGTTCGTGTCTTTAATTTTGACATTAGTCTTTAGAAGGTTGTTTGTTTTCGGGTCCTGGTCTACTTAAGTGTCGACTTAAGATGGTTTTTAAATCTCTTCTCGATTGTGGATAGGATGAGTTTGAGAAAGTCTTTTAACGTCTCCTTCCATTTGACGGTTTGAGTAAGATACTCCGATGGTAGTGGGATTATGGTTTTGGTCTGTTTCTACGGTGTTTTTTCTCTTTTGATGTCCGGTTATAGTGACTACTTGTATCTACGTTTTTAGGAATTGTTTTAAGATCGTTTGTCTTAGGTTGTTGTATATATTTTCTAGCATGTAGTACTGGTTCACCCGAAATAGGGTCCCTACGTTCCTAAGAGGTTATAAGTGTTTAGTTACACTATGTGGTGTAGTTGTTTAACTTTCTACTTTTGGTGTACTAATACAGTTGTCTACATCTCTTTCGGAAACTGTTTTAAGTTGTAGGTAAATACTATTTATGGGAGGTCCTTCGTCCTTATCTTCCTTGTATGGAGTGGTATTATTTTCGGTAATACACTAATTGGATGTCGTTTGTAATAGGGGTTACCACTTTTTAACTTTCGTAAAGGGGATTTCAGTCCTTGTTCTGTTCCCACGGTGAGAGTGGTGATAATAAGTTGTATCAAAACCTTCAAAACCGGTGTCGTTAGTCTCTTCTTTTTCTTTATTTTCCTTAGGTCTAACCTTTTCTTCTTCATTTTGAGAGTAACAAACGTCTACTGTACTAGGAGATGTATCTTTTGGGATTTCTGAGGTCGTCTTTTAATAGTCTCGATTAGTTACTTATATCATTTCAACATCCTACATTTTAATTATGTATCTTTAGGGAACGTAAGGATATGTGATTGTTATTCTTTTGTCTTTCTCCTTTGTTAAGGTAAGTGGTGACGTTGTTTTTCTTATTTATGAATCCTTATTTAGATGGATTTCTTTGTTTTCTGGATATATATCTTTTGACCACTTTCCTTATTTTCTACTGTGTTTATCTACTTCTTTATATGGTACAAGTGCCTATCCTTCTTAGTTATATCACTGTTACTCATATGATGGGTTTCGTTAGATATCTAAGTTACGTTAGGAATAGTTCGATGGTTACCATAAAAAGTCTCTTGATCTTGTTTATTAAAGTGTTAAACATACCTTTATGTTTTTTGGAGTTTATCGGTTTCGTTAGAATTCTTTCTTCTTACCTTAACCTCCTTAGTTGGACGGACTGAAGTCCGATATGATGTTTCGTTGTCAGTACTTCTGTCATACCATGACCGTGTTCCTGTCTTTGTATCTAGTTACCTTGTTTTGTCTTTCGGGTCTCTATTTAGGTGCGTGGATACCTGTGGAATAGAAACTGTTTCCTCCGTTCTTATATCTTACCTCTTTTCTGTTAGAGAAATTGTTCACCACGACCCTTTTGACCAGTTGGTGAACATTTTCTTACTTTGATCCTATGAAAGAACCTCTTCCGTTACCGTGGGGTGAGGTCATGAGAACGGACCTTTTAGGGTACCTACCTCCTCGGACCATCCGATATCAGGTGCCCCAGCGATTCTCAACCTGTGCTGACTCGCTGAAGTGAAAGTGAAAAGTGAAAGTACGTAACCTCTTCCTTTACCGTTGGGTGAGGTCATAAGAACGGATGTCTTAGGGTCCCTACCCCCCCGGACCACCCGACGGTAGATACCCCAGCGTGTCTCAGTCTGTGCTGACTTCGTTGAATCGTCGTCGTCGTCGTCGTCCTGTGAAAGATTGTGGTATGTGTTTTTATTTGAGTTTTACCTAGTTTCTAGATTTAAATTCTGGTCTTTGATATTTTGAGGATCTCCTTTTGTATCCGTTTTGTGAGAGACTACATTTAGTATCGTCCTAGTAGATACTAGGTGGAAGGTCTCATTACCTTTATTTCGTTTTTATTTGTTTACCCTGGATTAATTTGAATTTTCGAAAACGTGTTACTTCCTTTGATATTCGTTCCATTTTTCTGTCGGAAGTCTTACCCTCTTTTATTATTGTTTACTTCGTTGACTGTATCTTAATTAGAGTTTTTATATGTTCGTTGAGTACGTCGAGTTAAGGTCTTTTTATTCACTGGGTTAGTTTTTTACCCGGTTTCTTGATTCGTCTGTAAAGAGGTTTCTTCCGTATGTCTACCGATTGTTTGTGTACTTTTCTACGAGTTGTAGTGAGTAGTCTCTTTACGTTTAGTTTTGGTGTTACTCCATGGTAGAGTGTGGCCAGTCTTACCGACGATAGGTTTTCAGATGTTTGTTATTTACGACCTCTCCCACGTCTCTTTTTCCTTGGGAGAATGTGACAACCACCCTTACGTTTGATCATGTCGGTGATACCTGTTGTAACACCTCTAAGGAATTTTTTGACCTTTATCTTGACGGTATGTTGGGTCGTTAGGGTGACGACCCATATGTGTACCCCCTTGACTCTTAACTTTCTCTGTGCACATGGAGTTACAAGTAGTGTCGTGACAAATGTTATCGGTCTTGTACCTTCGTTGGATCTACGGGTAGCCGTCTACTTACCTATTCTTTCGACACCATGTATATGTGTTACCTTATAATGAGTCGATACTTTTTCTTACGTAAACTTAGTCAAGAGTACTCCACCTACTTTGACCTCGGATAATATGTCTCGTTTCATTCAGTCTTTCTTTTTGTGGTTATGTCATATGATTACGTATATATGCCTTAAATCTTTCTACCATTGCTACTGGGATATACGTTCTGNAATGAGTCGATACTTTTTCTTACGTAAACTTAGTCAAGAGTACTCCACCTACTTTGACCTCGGATAATATGTCTCGTTTCATTCAGTCTTTCTTTTTGTGGTTATGTCATATGATTACGTATATATACCTTAAATCTTTCTACCATTGCTACTGGGATATACGTTCTGTCGTTTTCTCTGTATCTACATTTCTTGTCTGAAAACCTGAGACACCCTCTTCCGCTCCCACCCTACTAAACTCTCTTGTCGTGACTTTGTACATATAATAGTATACATTTTATCTAGCGGTCAGGTCCAAGCTACGTACTCTGTCCCACGAGTCCCGACCACCTGACCCTACTGGGACTCCCTACCCTACCCCTCCTTCCACCCTCCCTTCCAGTCCTACTCCTTGTGTCCATATGGGTACCGACTAAGTAGACCTACATACCGTTTTTGGTGGTGTTATAACATTTCATTAATCGGAGGTTAATTTTATTTAAAATTTTTTTCTTGTTGTTGGTTTTTTTTGACCTTTTTTTTAGAAAAATTAATTTTTTTACTTATTTATTTTGACTTGATTACTGATTTTCAAGATATTGGATACTTTACCTTTATGAAAACGTCTCCTTTTGTTGGTTAAGTTCATAAAAGACTCGTGGGTTTACGTGCCTTAGAATTTTTGACTGTACAGGAAATCTATGGTTCACCGAGATAAGGATGTAAAATGTTACTCCTTTAATGAGTCTAATTAATCCACTGAACGAGGTCTTGTGTGTTATTCACTGTCCGTCTTATTTATGATCTCGAGTCCGGAGAATTGTGTCGTCACTTGTGAAAGGGTTTTATGCTATAACGGGTCAGGAAAGGATCTGTTAGGCCAACAAGAGAGTACCTTGTCTTCTGTCTTTCTCTTTATTTCGACTGATGTAAGTACCTCCTCTTTACTCTGTACTTACATTGTTTAGTCTTTAGTATCCATATACGATTGATGATGTAATAGCGTAATTTTATCTTTTGTCTTTTTCATACCCCTTTTTTCATAACAATCGGAAAAAACGGGGAGGACTTAGTATACAACTACTCAGTGATTTCATGATTATCACACACACATATTCTATAAAAAAAAGGGGACTCCATATTAACTATATATTATAATCAAAGTCCTCAGACTGTATCGCTCAGGTATAAAAGTATATGATGTCTTACTAGTGGTATCATTCAGATCAATGGTAGACAGTGGGATGTTTCAATGATATTGTAGTGACTGATATAAGGGATACGACATGTAATGTAGGGGTACTGTATGTGATGTAGGGGTACTGCATACATGAAATATCGAGTTTCAGACGTACAGAAGTAGAGGAGACGGATAAAGTGAATCGAGGGTGTGGAAGTTCATGATACTAACAAATTTTAATGAGGGAACTATCTCCTTGACACCGAGGGTTCCGTACGCCCTATGTCTCTTTGACTTCTACATCAGCTAGTCTAAAACCTTTATTGATGTTGTCCTCCAGACTTTTTGTTTCTCCAGTAAAAGTAGAGTAGTCAGGATCTACTTCTCTACTTCAGGACTCGGAAGCCTCACCCTCGTGACTGAGGCTCTGGGATCCGATGGTCTCTTAATTGGGATTCCTTATAGTTTATCACTCTTGAGTGTGTTTCCTTTAGTCGACTTATGTTTTGGGTCGTAGTGAGTTGGTGTTCATCGTGGGACATGTCCTGTGGTGTAGATTTGTTGTTTGTTTTGTTTTTATGTTTGGGTTAGTCGTCGTGGGTCCTAATGGTGGAGTGAGTCGGAACGGGTAGTCCCGGTCCCCCACCACCCCCACCTCCCCCACCTTGGAGTCGTATTAAGAGTGGGTTATACTTCGAATGTGTTTAGGGACCTGGTTGGAATCCTCCCGTCTTTGGTTTTCCTTCTTTCTTAAGTTGGGACTTCGGACCCTTTTCCTCTTGAGTTTGTGTTATTCAATTTTTCCGTCTCTTTATGATGTGTTTACTTCCTTGTTTGATCTTTGTCTCTTCAGGTTTATTTAGTTCTCCTTTATCCGTTTGATGTACTTTTTCTTAACTCTTATTACTGTCATTTCTACTAGTTTTTGGAACTTTTGTCTTACCTCTTTTACATTTTTAGTTAATTGTTTCTAGATCTTCTTAATTTCTTATTTGTATCTCTGTTTGTTGTGTTAATAACTTTAATTTTTATAAGATCTTCCTTAGTTGTCGTTTTATAGACTTTGTCTCCTTGCTTAGTCACTCGACCTTCTATTTTACCACCTTTATTGAAGACTTCTCGTCTTATTTCATTTTTCTTATTTTTCTTGACTCCTATTGGGGTCTCTGAAACCCTGTTATAGTTTACGTGGTTGTAAGCTTAATATCTCGAGGGTCTTCTTCTTCTCTTTTTCTTACCCATACTCTTTTTAAAACTTTTCTAATAACAACTTTTAAAGATGTTGTACCTTTTCCTTTAACAGTTAGTTCAGGTTCTCCACGTCTCAGGGTATGTCCTATTTGGGTTCCTCTTTGTACGGTTCTGTGTGTGATTAGTTTGATTGTTTCTGATTATTTTGTGTTTCTTTCTTATGATTTTCGTCCTTCTTTTTTCGTTGTTCATTGTATGTTCCCTTTGGGGTATGTAAATTGTCGATAAGAAAGTCGTCTTTGAGACGTCCGGTCTTCCTTTACCGTCCTATATAAATTTCATGACTTTCCCATTTTAGATTTTGTTTCTAATGACATGGGCCGTTCCTAGAGTGAGTTTTATCTACCTCTTTATTTTTCGAAAAGTCTTTTCGTTTTCAATTCTCTTAAGTCATGGTGGTTTGGTCGAAATGTTGTTACAATTTTCCTGAATATATCAGTTCTTTATGTTCTCTTCTTTTTCTAGATGTTTTATTTGGGGGGTTTTAATTCTTTTGTCGTTATCCTTGTAAATAGTTATTAATGAAATTTACATTTACCTAATTTACGAGGTTGGTTTTCTGTGTCTGACCGAGTTACCTATGTTTTTGTTCTGGTATATATACGACAGATGTTCTTTGGGTGAAGTCTGTATTTCTGTGTATATCTGACTTTCACTCTCCTACCTTTTTATATAATGTTTTTCTTTCGACCTCATCATTAGGAGTATAGTCTGTTTTGTCTGGAATTTTATTTCTTATAATATTCTCTATTCCTTCCTGATGTATTACTAGTTCCTTAGTTATGTTCTCCTTCTGTATTGTTAACTTTTATAGATACGTGGGTTGTATCCTCGTGGAGTCATGTGTTCTGTTTGTGATTGTCTGTATTTTCCTCCTTAACTGTCATTGTGTTATTATCCTCTGAAATTGTGGGGTGAGTGTGGTTACCTGTCTAGTAGTTTTGTCTTTTAATTATTCCTTTGTGTTCAGAATTTACTATGTAATCTACTCTACCCAGAGTAACTATAGAAGTCCTGTAAGGTATGTTTACGTCTTAAGTGGAAGAAGAGTTCACGTGTACCTTGTAAGAGGACCCAGTGTTTAGTTTGGAATAGGACCCAGTGTTTAGTTTGGAGTCATTTAAATTCTTTTAACTTTAACATAGTTCGTAGAAGAGGCTGGTGTTGTGATATTCTGATCTTTAGTTAATGTTCTTTTTTGTGTTTGGGTGCCTCTAATTTGTTGTCCAAATTATTGGATTTCTCTGATTTATTAGTTGTCTAATGACTTTTTTAGTTTTCCCTTTATTTTTTTAAAGATCTTTGTTTACTGTTACTTTTGTGCTGTTGAGTTTTGGATACCCTATGTCGTTTTCGTCAAGATTCTCCCTTCAAATGTCGTTATGTTAGGATGGAGTTCTGTGTTCTTTTTATAGTTTGTCTGTTAGATTGAAATAGGGATTTTGTTGACCTTTTTCTTGTTTTTTTTTTAATCATCTTCCTTTCCTTAGTATTTCTAGACTTGTCTTTATTTACTTTTTCTTTGCTTTCTTTGTTATCATTTCTAATTATTTTGATTTTCGACCAAAAAACTCTTCTATTTGTTTTGACTGTGAGGAAATCGTTCTGAGTAGTTCTTTTTCTCTCTTCTTAGTCTAGTTGTTTTAATCTTTACTTTTTCTTCAATGTTGTCTGTTTCGTCTTTGTGTTTCCTAATATTCTCTCATAATACTTGTTGATATACCGTTCTTTTGCCTATTGGACGTTCTTTTCCTGGCTCAGAAGAAGGTTCTGACTTTGTCCTTCTTTATCTTTAATACTTGTTGGGTTAATGTCCGTGACTTTAACTTCGACACTATTTTTTGGAGGGGTTTTTGTTTTCGGGTCCTGGTCTACCGAAGTGTCCTCTTAAGATAGTTCGTAAATCTCTTCTCGATTCCGGATAGGAAGATTTTCAGAAAATTTTTTGGCGTCTCCTTCCTTATGAAGGTTTGAGTAAAATGCTCCGGTGGTAGTGGCTATGGTTTTGGTCTGTTTCTGTTGTGTTTTTCTCTTTTGATGTCCGGTTTAGTGACTACTTGTGTCTACATTTTTAAGAGTTGTTTTAAAATCGTTTATTCTAAGTCGTTGTGTAGTTTTTCTAGTATGTGGTACTAGTTCGACCCAAATAAGGTCCCTACGTTCCTAAGAAGTTATGTACGTTTAGTTAGTTATACTATGTGGTATAATTGTTTAGTTTTCTATTTTTGGTATACTATTAGAGTTGTCTATGGCTATTTCGGAAACTGTTTTAAGTCGTGGGTAAATCTTGAGAAGATTTTTACCCGTATCTTCCTTGGATGGAGTTGTTTCATTACCGGTATACACTATTCGGAATGTCGTTTGTAATAAGAGTTACCACTTTTGGACTCTCGTAAGGGGGATTCTAATCCTTGTTCTGTTCCCATAGGTGAAGGTAGTGGTAATAATTTGTATCAGAACCTTCAGGATCGATGTCGTTAGTCTCTTCTTTTTCTTTATTTTACTAAGGGAGATGACACAAGATTTAAAAAATTGGTTAATAAAAGTGGTCGGTGAATAAATATTCAATTGAAATATTCAATTATTAGTCTTACGATGATTTAACTCACTGAGTATAAAGGATACGTTTTTGTCTTGGGACCAATTTTCATCTAGAAGTCACGGTTCCACCACGTCTTTCATGATCTTCTTTTGTGATAGGAAATAAAACAAATTTCTATTTTAAGTGTATGGTATTTTAGATGAAAATTCCATATGTTAATTTTTATTTCATATATTGAACCACCCAAAACTATATAAATATTTCAACATATTAGTAGTAAATATAGACAACTATCAAGATCTAAGTCTTATAAAAGTAGTCAGGTTTGTCTTTGAAGGTATGGGTGATTCGTCAACGAGGGTCAATGAGTGTTGGGGATCGACGACTTTTGATAGTCAGACACAAGACCGAGATGTTAAATGGAAAAGACCTATAAAGTATATTTCACTTAGTGTGTCGTGCACTGGACACTACAGACCGAAGGAAGTGAATCGTATTACAAAAGTTTCAAGTACGTACAACATCTTACTTAATCATGAATTAAGGAAAAATACGACTTATTATAAGGTGTCATACTTTTAAGATGTAAAACAAATCGGTAAGTAAGTCACTTCCTGTAAACCAAAGGTGTAAAACCAATATTAGTTATTACGACGACACTTGTGTTCACATGTACATAAATATACCTGTATGTAAAAGTTAAGAGAACCCATATATGGACATTCGGTCATTGAAGACCGAACATCCATAGAGATACGTTTTGAAAAATTCCTCCAGTAACAAAAGATTTCGAGGACGTGGTAAAATGTGAGGATTAACATAATGTGTAATATATATAAATATATACGACTCAGGTTCAAGGGTACACTTTATTTTTAATAAAAATTTAAATATTCAATATTTTCTTACCAAATTTGTCACACTTTCTCGTAAAGATAAACAGAAATGACTGCTTTTGTTCTTTTTACAGACTTCTCTTCTATCCAGTTGAAAGAATCATTTTGTCTTTATATATTTTCGACTTTATTCGACTCGATGAACTCAATTTTAAATGGTCAAGTCTCTATACTTGGTAAGTGTAAACAAGAAACAAGACTAATCCAAAACTAGATTTTAGAAAACCTAAGTACAAAATTTTAATTCTGTTCGTAAGTCATCGTGACGTGATTTCCATTTTTTTTTACTCGATGTCTTTTCCAATAGAACTTTACAGAACGATTCTTCCTTGATCTCCCCGTCTTTCTTTTACAATGAGTTGATTACGATTTTTAGGTTAGGGATTTTTTCCTTATTCCGATAATGAATACCATCCGGGTGTTAGGAATGAGGGTGAGAGGGATTGTGTCAAGATCGGGTGTACGACGGTGTTGTCGACTGTTCTTGTGGTTTTTATTAGTCCAAAAAAAGGTAGTTGACGATTCCAACTACCTTTCCGAACACCCAAGATCCGTATAGTTAGATAAATCTCTAATACAGATGTCCTGGTAGTTTACCGGTTATATTTAGTGTTGTCGAGAGACAAAAGTATCTTATTCTAAAGATAAAATTTACTGAAATTAGTATATCTCGTCTGACGTGTCCTTAGTTATCGTTGACCTTCGAATATCGAAAATGTTGGAACAGGAGTACATGAATTCAGAAGAACTGAACATCGTCTATGTGTCCCTTAACAAAGATTACTACTAGGTTTTTCCGTCTAAAGTCCTACAAGATACTTGACCAAGATTTAATCCCGAGAATTAGTTCCCAGGTGTCTATGGAAGGTGTTCTATAGTCACTTGTTTTAGTCCCTCCCACCCTTCGTACTTAAACTGACCCTTCTTTAATATATAAAAGTAATTTGATATTGAATCATAAAAATGAGTAAATACTCATGTATCCGTTTTTTTAGTATCATTATAACAGTCGTAGATACTGATGTTAATTAATTTTAGTGTTATGTCAACATCTATAGAGTTTTAACGTGTGAGTGACGATGAATTTCAACATTATTAATAATCTAGATGGTAATCTAGAACAATAAATTATTATATAGTTATCTCTGGATATAATGATTAAGAATGATAAAATTCATGAAATAAAGGTATGAGGAAACGTTGGATGACGTAAAATAGAATACGCAAATTTTTGTCATAAGATATTTTTTCTTGGGAGGATGGGATGACGACCCTTACATTTCTCCACGTTGGTAATAACTTTGACTACCTCCAAGGAAATTTTGGATTTTTAACTCGATGGTATATTAGATCGTTAGGGAGAGGACTCGGTAAATAGACCTTTTCTACTTTTGGGGTTAAATTTTCTACTTACGTGGGGTTACAAGTATCATCGTGGTAAATATTATCGGTTCTGTCTTTATTGGGTTCACGGGTAATTGTCGACTGACCAAATTCTGCTACACTATGTGTGTGTGTGTGTATGACCTTATAATGTCGATAATTTTTCTTACTTTATGACGGTAGATGTTGTTACACCAACTGGATTTCCATAGTATGATTCACTTCATTCAGTCTATCTCTTCTTGTTTATAACATATAGTAAATATACACGTTAGATTTGTGTTTACTTAGATATATGTTTTGTTTTTGTCTGAGCTTTTGTATCTTTTGTTTGAATATCAATGGTTTCCACTTTCTCTACCCCCCCACCCCCCGCCATTTAATCCTTATATCTATTCTATGTTTAATGATATGTATTTTTTCTATTCGTCGTTCCTGAGTGACATATCGTGTTACTTGATATAAGTTGTAAAATATTATTGGATGTTACATTTTATTAGACTATATATGTTATATATCTATGTATATATAGTGACTTAGTGAAACGACGTGTAGACTTTGATTGTGTATTATGATATCTAGTTGATATGAATTTAAGATACCAGACATATTTATAAATTGTCATAACAAAGTTACAATTTAAAAGACTGTCCTGTTAAAATCACTTCAATATATTCTTATGCAAACATTCATCGTCTACGTACCATTCTCCATAGTACTACAGACATTAATACTTTGGAGGTTTTTTATGTATGTGTGTGTGTATTTGTTCTCCGTACTCTCTCTTTTCTCTTCCTTTTATACCGTTGTATAATTCTTGATCATTTGGATCCTACTCCCTATATGGTCACTAGTAACATGATGATCCCGTTATAAAGACTCTCAAATTTTTTTACTTCTCTATTCTCTAACAAGATTCCTCCCCAGGTTTCCTAAGTTCTTCAAGGTTTCCCTAGGTTCTGTGTTTTACCCAAAAAATTTTTGGGACGAAATTTGAATGATGGAAAGGAAAGTAGGAAAATATATGGGATACGATATCTGTACTTTTCTGGTAAAGGAAAGGTGTCATGGGGTCTCAAGGAATGAATACACGAAGGATTATGAATCTTACACAGATTTGGAATGGATAAAAAATTATGACTTAAGTTAAGTTTAAATAATATGGGTATTTCGGAAGGAACTGGATAAGGTTAGTTCTGTTTACGAAAGGAATGGGACTTTCGTGTTTCGCGTGATAAAGATTGTAATGTTTATCATTAGTGAAGTGTAATGGGACATTTTATATAAGTGTTATAAACTTAAGGGTTTTATATTCGAGAGGTACTTACAAATAGTTTCCCTAGTTTCCCTAGGTGTCTACTTTACTGATGTGTTTACTTGCTGACGGTGTGTTGTTTACTGGACACAGTTAGACGGATTAAGAGAGAGACAATGAGTTATATTACGGGTTTTTGTGTTCTCAATTAAAAGTCTATCGGAGTTCCGGTAGAACTCTCAGTGTACTGTCTCTCACCGTCTTAATTTTGAGGTCCCTGTGAAGGTTTTTCTCCTTGTTACAGGTGTGGTCAAAGTTGAACCAGTGTCTATTATAAATTTTTCTCAAAATGAAGACCATGGACAAGAACCATTACTTTAAGTAATAGAAGTTAAAAGACTTAGAGAAGTTTTTAAGACACTTTTTTCTTTTAATATTAATCTTCTGTATAAATTTAAAGAGTAACCTTAGTAACCGTTCTTTTCTCTTCATATTTTTATTTGTCTTACGGGTGTATTGGACATATAAATTGTATGTAAGTGTACATCTTATTTTTCCCATACCTTGGTTATTGTCTTTAAATTTTCACTTTTCATAATCAGTGAGTCAGCACAGACTGAGAAACACTGGGATACCTGACATCCGATGGACCGAGGAGACAGATATCCCAAGAGATCCGTTCTTATGACCTCACCCGACGGTAAGGGAAGAGGTCCCCTAGAAGGACTGGACCCTACCTTGGACCCAGAGGACGTGACGTCCGTCTAAGAAAATGGTAGACTCGGTGGTCCCCTCAGGGATCCATTCACTTCAAATTCGTTCTTTACGGACCTTGTGGTAGTTACATCCGGATTAGGTGCAGCTAACCGTCGGACTTCCGATTTTGTATGATCCTAACTGGGAACCAGATTAAGATTATTCACATATATATATATAATGGAAAAGAGACCCGGTTCGAAAACGTCGTAAAAATTTATGACCTTCTGTCATACTCGTTGGATTTTTGTTTCGTAGATTAATATGACAACGTATTTCACTATAGATGCATTGAATTTTTGGGGAGGTAAAATTAATAAATGGAGTATCTTTACAAGTATTGGGAGTAGTCAGTTACATTATCTTTACGACTTGTGACTCATTCATCTTAAAACGAGCTTAGGACAGAGTGGTAAAGGTGGTTTCTCACGTTCTCGGGTCGTGGATGTCACTCCTCTTTTTTAATAAGGTTAGCCATAGAACCCTAACTGTCAGGTGTTTACGAAGTTTAATTGTTTGATCCATCCGGAAGATACATTTTAAACCCTTCGGGTCTGAAACTTCGTTTGTACCGAAGGTTGTCATTCAAATTTTCATGTTAAAAAAATGTTTCATGTTTCGAAGGGTTCCTTAACATCGCGTATGTCTTTACTGGTCTTCCTTTATTATCAACATAAATGAGGAAGTTACCTTTGGGATTATAATATTGTATCATTTTATAATTCAAAGTACTTCGATGTCATTAAAAAACAACTTCTCTTGTCGTATTTTATAAATCTTCGTACAAAAGACCTTTCGTAAAGAGAGAGAGAGAGAGAGAAAAAACCGGTGTGACGAGTCGAACGTCCTAGAACCAAGGGGGTGGTCCCTGACTTAGACCCGGGAACTGTCAATTTCGTACCTCAGGATTGGTGACCTGACGGTCCCTTAAGGGGACCCTCCTTAAAGAGTGTAGAGTAAAACTTACTAGAGGGTCTTCTTCGGAATTTTTTGTGAAGTCTATGTAGGGATGAATCTTACAATTCATTCGAGAAACTCTGGTAGTCGATTGGACTGATGTGTCCAATATATCCTTTTTTAGTCATTCTGATAATAAAAAAGATTGATCTTATTAGGACTTTCAGATTTTATTCATTTCTCCTTCGGTCTTACTTTTTAAACTTTAAGATTATTTCATGTCATTCTAATTTTCCAATATATTTAGATTTTAGTATATTGTAAATAATATATTTCTTATATAAATTAAAGTAAGGGAAAAAAATGATCATTGGGACGGGGAGCCGAAAGAAACTTATTAAATCATGTGTAGTTACAAAATTTTCAGAAATTTAAAGAGTAGGTGGAAGGTAAGAACGTTCCTTAATGAAATTACACAAAACCAGGACTAAGATTTCAATATAAAGATAATAAACTGATCCATTGAATTTGTTCACGAATTTACGAAATCCTTTGCAAGACCGATAAAAGATTTTGTGTACCGACAAGTGTCAAGGTGTATAAAGATATTAAATAGGTGGCTTACTTCAAAAGTAATTTCAGGTGGAAGACCCCACTCTTTCCGACCTCTAGGTGTCGTAAATTTTAACTGAAATAATAACAAGTTTAAGTTTAAGAACTAATCTCGATTGGAAAATACATTAAGTCCTGAGTACCAAGATATTTTGACAACAGATAATAAAAAGTCTCTAACGATGTGACTTTAATAAATAATTTATGAACGAAAAAAGATTCCATTCTTTCTTACGACGGAAACGGAAGTACAGGTTGGTCGGTTCTCTATATTACTTCACCAAAGTGGGAAATTTTTTTTTTCAATTCTAGTCTTTAAAATTTTATAATTCCATATTTATGGAATTAAAATGAAATCTTTTAGAATGAAGACTCTGACTATAAACTCTTACACCAATATTGAACAAAAGTGTATTTAAGGTAATTTATACTTTAATATTAATTAAACTATCGTTGTTCTGTCTTTGTGAACGAAGAAACAATTTTATTTAAAAAGGGGTGTTTTCGATTAAATGACCTTCAAGTATATAGACCTTATTTGTAACCCAATTTTGTTTATGTGTCAGATAATTCTTTTTTTGTTGATCTAGTTTTGTATATCTTTACCATGTCAGAAACCTTTTGTCTTAGTACCTACTGAAAAAAGATGAAAAATCATCAAGAGTTCTAAAGATGTTACTTAATGTGAAAGCATTAGTCCGTCTCCTATTTGTTCCGAAACGATTAATTCTTTTGTCTTATTCTTTTATGTTTTTTCTCCTTCTTACCACATATATATTAAGGTAAAGGTATTTTTCTATACAAAATATAAATAATAAAATTCCAGACTTCCTATATGTTCTTAGATAATTACAATCCGTATAAACACTCCTGTCTCCTCTACGTCTCAAAATGAAAAATGAATTATAAGAAACAGGAATTATAATGTTTTCGTATGATAAAAAGATTAGTTTTAAGTTTTGTTTATCTTATTTGAAAATTTATACGTATACTAGTAAAATTGTAAAAAACCCTATGAGATTGTATGTTAGTTACTTATAATGATGAAGGATATAATAGGGATGTGATTTTTTTTGTTTGTCTGTTATGTGTACAAGAGACGAAAGATTTACCTCCGTATGACTAGAACAAACAATTGAAGTTCCCTGATCTAACAATTTTCGTAAAAAATGACTTGACTCGAATTCGTTTTGTGTAATGAAAAGAAAGGAAGACGAACACACAGAAGAACCCAAACAAAACAACCATTATCAAAATCTTTGAATTCGATTGAAAAATAGTCAAGTAATCGTAAATAAAGATTGCTCTCTTCGGAAACATGGGTGAATTACTAGGATTGGAAATTTCTTAAAGAATCGAGTACATATACCGAGGACATTCTATTAATATTCTTATTTGACTTTACAAAAGGATTGAAGATGTTTAGACTGGATTGAGTAAGGGTTGAGTTCATTCAAGAACTCTAAATACGACATCAACATACGGTGTGAGTTTTAATGAATTAAAATGAAAAGTGTTCTAGTTTGATTTACCAGTGGTGATTATTTATTTAGTATTCGATTATATATAAATATGAGTTTCATGATTTCTTTAATAATGTTTTCAATCGTAAGTGTGACTCTATGAATTAAATTTTGTGAGTCCTTTTTGTTGATTAGGATTCTTTTGAGATCGAAAATATAGGTCCTTCTATAATTTTGTATATCGTTTCCGTTTTTAGGACTTCATCACCACAGGGTCAAATAGTAGAATGGACGTAAATATTTAGATCTCACGGGTTTAAATTTGGTGAGTCATACGAAAATTTTATACTAAGAGTCAGTCATAAATTACCTCATTTAAACGGAAACTTTAGAATGGACATTACGACGACAACTCCCCCTTCACGGGTACACTACCAGTCTCGTACCTAAAAAGATTAACCTTGTTGACTTGTTTCTATAAAAAGTCTTCTCGTCTGTATTCACAAAGAGGTGTTGAATATATATGATACAATGTACTTTAAATTTTTTTAAGATATATAAAGTAGGAGATTATTCGTCCCCTTTCAATTTGTGTTACGTTAATAATAAAGTTCAACGGTTAAAAGGTGAAACTTATGACGTTAAAACATTTAAAGAAAAGTTAAACCAAAGTGTCTATCTCTTCCGTACCTATTTTCTTGATACGTTTATACTTGTGGGGATTCCTACCTAGGGAAAAACATTCTTGTCCATGTACTGATCCTTATTCCTCTGGGTACCGACTTTAGATCGAGATGATGATAGAACGATACACTCAAATATCCTGAAACTCTTTTATTTGACGTAAATTGAGGAAGACTTAACCAATACCATACTACTCAACCCCATTTAATTTCATTGAGATTCTAAGAAGGGTCACGATGATAAGATGCTAAGAAACTTCTCTTTTAGATGTCAGTCTTTTTTATGTTGGTTTTTATTCGACAGAGACCCTTCTCAGTCGAATCAATCTTACCTCCGTCGTCGTTTATTTCATACACTGTTTTCAGTGACCAGTCTCTTTTGTTTCTCTTTTCTCTGACCGTTGACCCCACTTCTTCTTCCTCTTCCCTTATTAATCGGTTAATCCTCTTTGTCTTTATAAACAGTACTATTTTTTTTCATTTCTTTCTCTTTACCACTTAATCCTTACGAAAACGTTATAAATGATATCCGTTTGACAATTCGTTTAATATCGTATTGGTACATTACCGAGTAACCCACCAATAATGCTTGTATTATAATTTACTTTTTTCGTTCCCTGTCTTCACATATATGAAATATCAGAATTGATACAATACTTTTATATTCATATCTCTGAGCTTTCTTTTAAACGGTTTTGATGAAGAGACCTACCATTCTAAATGCCCACTGAGGGGGATGGGTAAAAAAATTTGTGATTTAAACAGAGTAAATTATTTTTAATCAAAATGTCACTTCTATTTGTCTTCAATAAAGGTTTCACAAAAGGGTAGGAGATAAAAACAGAAATTTTCCGTTTTTTCTCGTCTTATATCTATTTTATTTCATCCTTTCTTTGTTTTTTTGTGGTTCTTGTTCTCCTTTACTCTCTTTTTATCCTTCTTTCGTGTTCTGTCTCAGTTCGTCGTAGTTCCATGGTCTGGTTACTTAGACGATGATCAATCACCGGACGATAGACAGTGATCAACCTAAAGGTAACAGATAGATGAAGGAAAGGTTAGATCGACATGAAAGACAACATAAGAGTAAAAGTTTCTTTTAACCGTCGGGGCTAATTCAAAATCTCTTACACGATTTCAATAAAGTTTATCAAAATTTGGAAACCAAGTGCTTGGAGATATTTCAAACAATTTACGACCACACAGTTTACCTAGGCAATTTACCGGTTTCAAACCAAACCCATTGGGTGACTTTTATTTTGTTTATGTAATTTTAAATTAACCGTTTTCGGAAATATTCGTCATAAAAATCCCTATGGATTTGACTATCCATAAATATTAGATAAGATACACGGGGACCAACTCTTCGTAGGATCCGTATTCGCTTATCTACCGTTCTTTCGGTGTTTTAGGACTTGATGTGTTTGATAAGAATTGAAATTGGGGTTATTGAGTTTATGAAAATTTTGAGTACCCTCTGTCTTTTGTTACTTAACTTCCCTGGAGGGGAGGGTTATAAATGACAGAGATAGTCAGGGTAAGTTGAAATCAAGAGCAGAATCATCTTTCGGTAAAGTCTCTCTTTCAAATATGGTCTCTATAAAAAAACTATGTTGTTTATGTGTGACTCACTAAGAATCTTTAGTTCATACCATAATTCGTGACACCATAAATTTTTTGAACCTAAGAAGGAAGATTTCCGAAACATGTGTCAACTTATATGACAATTGATTATAAAGAGGATTTGCGCCAGTTATACTTTAGTCATAATTAATGGGTCTTCTGAAAAATTGGACAGACTAATTCCTTGGTTTCAAGAATTACTTATTATAAATTTTCTTAAAAAATTTAAATTTTAAGAATAGTCCCTAACTGGTTGTTCTGGATCACTTAGGGAGATAAGATATACACAACACGAATCCACGAGTCAGAATAGACTGAGAAACACTGGAGTACCTGTTATCGGGCGGTCCGAGGAGACAGGTACCCCTCTTACCTGTCTTAAGAGGTCCGTTCTTATGACCTCACCCTCCGGTAGGGGAGGAGGTCCCGCAGAAGGGTTGGGTCCTTAGTTTGGGTCCAGAACGTATGCCGTTCGTCTAAGAAATGGTAGAGTCGGTGGTCCCTTCAGAGAGATAAACTTTGTGTAAAGTTAGACAGTGAACTATGAATTCCTCGATTATAAGTAAAAAATATTTTTGTTTGTTTTGTTGGGGTATTACAACCGTACCGAAAGTAATAGAAAGGAATGAATTTTCATGACAATCATAGTTACCTTTAAATGTAATTCGTTCTATTATTATTGGTTAGTCAACAATAATGTTTAATAAGATTGTAAAATTTTTGATTAAAGAGAAAGTATTTAAATTTTGTTTAACAGAACCTTACTTCTTGACCTTTTCAGATCGGATGAGTGGACTATGTTCTTTTTTTGTTAGACTAAAGTAAATCAAATGATTTTACGTTTGACGATTCTCACTCTTCTCTTTGAATAAACGAATTCTGAATTTAAAAAACATAAGAGACATTATTTTTTATATTGTTATTTCATAGAAAATTTATACACATAATAAAAATACTTAAACTTCACCTGGTTTTTTATCGTCGAAAGACTCGACCTTGAGATATAGGTTAAAACTTATTTTCCGTTAAACTAAATTTATATACGTTGTCCGAAAAGTCCATTATACATTTCACTTAATAGTAGATGTTCTAATAAGAAAACACTCCCTTTTCGTAAGGTTCAAGGTTTGGTGACTGAATTTTTTGTTTGGAAGTCTTGTATTAAACAAGACTCCGTTCCCTATGTACATTCATATACATATAAGATGCAGAGTTATGTTATTATGTCAAAGTTCGTGCCCTGTGTCATTGTCTTTTCGAGACTTCTTTGTATTTTACTCCGTATTTAAGAAGTCTCAATGACGAATGATATTTAAATGTTCGAACCTTAAGACTTGATGTCTTTGATACCTTTGAACCCATAAGTTCAGTCAAAAGGGAGAGTTTCCGACACAATAGAACGACACAATAGATTTGATGAAATCCAGAATTAAATTAATGGGCAAATTTTTTTATTTGATTTTCGTTTTTTGTCGGAGAAATTGAGGTACTAATTGAGGTACTAAATACTTTTATTTACAGAATGAACAAACCATAGACTCTCTTCTAAAGTCAGTGGGTGAAAAGGTTTCATAGGTCTCAAAGAAACACCTCTTCCGTCCTTCCTCTGTTCTTTCCGTTACAACAATAATTTTCATCTTTACGTTAATCTAAAGAGTACCTAGAAATCGATATTTTGTTTCCTTATGAAATTAAACCCGTAGTGAACGGTGAGGAATTGGTCATTAGTCATTGTCCTTTTTATTGATAAATTCAGAACTCTATGTATATTAAATTAAAACAACTCTGAGGAAATAAGAAAGAAGGATCACTTAAATCTTTTTCGTGTGTTCATCTTTTTTTCAAAAACGATCCGTTCTCACTTCCTGGTTCTCTACTCTTATGTAGTTAGTGGTAAGGTTTTGAATGGAGGAGATTCCAAAGAGAATTGATTGGATGTGATGTGACTGGGAAGAGTCGTCGAGGAGTCATGATAATATAAGGGAAACAAAATGTAGTTATATGTGAACGACTCCAGAAGAATCCAACTATACTAAAGATAGAAGAGAGCTAAGAAAAAGAATATAAAGTATCCTTTAAGAAAACTTTAAAGATCATTTTGTCCTCAAGATTTACTTTTTCCTTTAGAAAATCAGAATAGGGTCACTAAGCAATGGTAGTGGTAGTGACCTATAATGAACAATCAAGGTTGTCTGTGTACTCAAAGTGATTGAGTTTTTCTCTACGGGGTCCTATATATTTTGTTCTACGTTTAGTCATTCGTTCAAGACTTAAATGAGGTATGATAAATATAACTATAGATTGAACATTTACTATGTTATTTACGACTGCGAGGTTTGACTGAGATCTAATCTGTTTCAAGAGAATAGTTATACACCCTGAATAAAATCTTTAAACGTTCTTCGTAATTATATGAATATAAACGATAGTGACTTCTTTTCTTACGTTTTATTAGTTATGGGTCAACTTCTTTTTGTGTACAAGTACTGTCTAAACCTTTGTTTTTAATCAAAATTTAACGTTTAATTGTAATGTATGATTTATATCTTAACGGTTGAAATTATTTACAACATTTTCCTTAACTCTATGTGTAAACGTCAGATTTACGGTATAGGTATTGGAATATAAGTACAGTTGAAATCACCTGATTAAAACTAAGATTTATATTTTTACAAAATATTAATTCACGGTTTAGTCGAGATTAGAATTAAAACTGTTACTCTCTCATTTTAAAATATTTTCCCTCTTAATGTAATTCCACTTTTTTAAACAAAAAGTTTTTCTTTATATGTTTGACTCCATATAGTTTACACATAGTTTATGTGTTTATACTCCATATAGTTTTATATCTCAAGTCGTTTACTGACTGAAACTTTTCATTGGATTCCTCTGATGTTATATTTCTTTTGTTTTCTTTCTATGATACTAAAGAAATTACTCTTTTCAACTATGTTGTAATAGAAGTGATTTCTATTTTCTTCCCTTTCACGTCTCCACTGGTTATAAAAATGTAAATTCTATGAAGACGATCGTAGTGGCACTATCCGAAGTTAATTAGTACGGTAAAATAACCTAGGATACATTACTACTTTTTTGTGACACGGGAGATTCTCAAATACTAATTGTGTCTAATGTACGTTTTCGTCTCTACTATTTCCGTCGTCGGTTTACGACGAGTTTTCTGGTTAAGTGTTAGATAATCATGTAATTATGTGATTGTTATCGGTTCTCTATTCTGAATACAGATATTCTCTTTTTGTAAACAGACTCTTAGTCTACTAGAACACACAGGGACTCGAAACGGAGAAGTTTAGGACTAAAGGAAATCAAGTATAATCCTAGTTGGTGATTTCATTCAATTGTCACGTGTCGTTGTGACTATACTGTCTGTTTAGGATTTTTTCGTGATGAAAGTTCATTAAGATTCCCGGTATCATCTGTCATAATGGAAACCTAACTTGGTGATTTCAGTACATTACTCGTCTTATCATTGCGTAGGTCTTAAGAGAGTTAGATCGTACACATAGTCATAATAAAGAAAACCCGAGTACAAACTCTCAAAGTCGTAAAGGATATTTTTTTACTTTTTCTAATATCTATACTGATTCAAATGATATAATTTTCCGAGATGTGACCACCACGTAGGAGACGATGATATATGTTGATTCCTTTATTGGGTTCACTGAGTTTTATGACTTTGTCAAATATTATTATTCTGTTTTTAAGTGCTCTTTGTTAAAGTTCCATATAAAATTGTGTATTCCTTAATTAGAGATCAATCGTTATGGAGTTGTTGTCATGAACGGAATATGAAGGAAAGAATTATTAATCAGATAATCCAAAATAGATACTTAATAAAATCGTTATAAGACGTATTAAGAATTTATATTTGGTGTATGTCGGTCCTACGGTATATCTCATATCATCATCATCACTTTAGTGAGTCAACACAGACTGAGAAACGCTGGGGCACCTGAGATACATCGGATGGTCCGAAGTGGCAGGTACCCTAAGAGGTCCGTTCTTATAACCTCACCCAATGGTAAAGGAAGAGGTCCCACAGAAGGGCTGGGTCCCTAACTTGGGTCCAGAAGGCGTCACCTCCGTCTACGAAATTGGAGACTCGGTGGTCCCGTCGGTTATTCTTTTGTTCGTTTAGTGGGAAACTTACTAACCAGATTTACGGTAATCCGGTTGAGTAAGGTCTAAGATGAGACATCAGTTCACCTAATTATATTCCGATATTATTGACTTAAGATTGTGATTCTTTGTCGGTAATACTTTTTGTCTGTGGTAAATTTGTCGAATGGTTAATTTGTATTAATCCAGTGTCGAGTCTTTGATGATCTCTTTAGTGACGAGTTAGAGACGACTATTTCCGTTTAAGTCCAACCCCGTCTCGTGCATAAAATATTGTGTGAAAATATTCTCCAAGTTTAGGGTGTTAGGTGGTAATAGTATAAATTCGTTTAATTGAAGACTCAGACAAAGAAATAGAAATTTACCTCTAATACCATGGGTCCAAGTATTGTGACAATACTGTTAACTTACCCTATTAAGTGTGACACCATCATCTCGTAGAGCGTGGGTTTTTTGTAAAAGATTTATAGTCCACGATAAGGAGTATATAGGTTGTAATTCCTTGGTTTTATATCCGTATAAATTGACGAAAGATAAACTTTTCGATGGATGGATGGATGGGGTTTTGTATTTTTCATGGATTGATGGAATGGAAAGGTAAGAAATATTTGGGAAGTACGAGAGTTAGAAAGAAATGATCTTTTATACTTTGTGTTACTTCATAAATCAGAGAATGGGGTTTTTTTAAAGGGGTATCCTACAGGTCCAGATCGTTCCGAAGGTTTGTTGTAAAGGAAAGACAAACGTAGTCTCCCAGAACGTTCGACTATAAGACAGTTAAAATTTATTTATAAAAATTATTTTAATTTAAGTCATAGAACTAAATGATAGACCTTTAAGTCCGAATTTCTTGACTTTCATTCCTTCATTGTTTTTAATTAAAATACTTAGTACACATCATTCCGACTTCACTCTTTAAGTTACTAGATCCTGTTCAAGATTCTGAATTATATAAAGACATTAAAACCCATCAGTTAAGTGGAAAGATCTCTAAAAGGAAATAAAAGTTTACGTTGTCCATCAATTACTGGACTTTCAAAGTTCAGATCTTATACTCTTGATTTTATGACGGACGGTATAGTCATTTGTTTCCTACAATGTCAGTAGTTCGGTAGTGTAATGTCGGCGTCTCTGTCACACGGGATTCCTTTGAGTCACACTCTTTTGTGTCCTATGACCGGGGTCTATCGACTCTATGATATTTGTATCCTATGACCGGGGTCTATCGACTCTATGATAGTTTCCTTACTAAAGTCACTCAGGTCTGAGAATGTAGAAGGGTATGTACCTTTTCGTGATTTAAGGAATGGAACTCTATAGAATAAAAGAAAATAATTGTCATTAGAAAACTACAAGGTTGATGGACCAGAGAACAACGTTTTTTGAGGATATATAGGACCGAGGGACTAGGGGGAACGGTGAAACCTTGTCAAAAGAGTCGTAATAGACTCTACGACACAGGGTCCGAAGTTCAGGAGTCTCTTGGGCAGTTCATTTTGTATTGAGAGTTGAAAATCCGACACGGAAAAATAAGTCAGTTGTCTACGATACAGGTTGTAAAATAATTGCTTCCACGATTATTTTACAATTTAGTTTAAGGAATAATAGACTCTTGAAACGGTATATATAATAAATTTAAAGGAGGTTTCGGTTGATAAATCCATTATTTCATGATTACCAATTTTTGTTAGTGAAACTTCGGTCTTTATAGAACCGATCTTAGGTTCAAGACATTAATGATTCGACGTGTTGTAACTCCTTCAATAGATTGAAGGATCTAAGATAAAAAGTAGATCTCATACCTCAATGATCATGGTTCGAGTTTCCTAAAAAATTTTATTCTTAATTTTTTCTATATAAAGATGTGACTTGTAGATGATACATCGTCCATGATGATTTGATCAACGACCTCCATCTTTCAAGTCTTAGTTTCGTCTCAGTTCTATAGTCCGACTTCTCTATTTCTTTGTTAAAAACTTTTCTCGGGAAGATTCGGAGTCAAAGTGACGTACAGTTCCTATTACCTCCATTGTTAGTATTACTACGTGTATTATTCAAGTTATTTACAACCGATAATAATGAATATCCTTATTACCATTCTGTAATGGTTACAAATTATTCCTCTCATTGTAATAGTAATAGTATCTAGATCTGAAGTCATTCAAGTAAGACCAACATTTTCATCTGTGTCCTTTTGACTACTCCTCGGTAGTGACAATATGAACCTTTTCTCTCGTCTTTGGTTTCACCACTGTCTTCTCTACCTTTCATCATCTTTGTTTATACTTTATTGTATGAAGTCAATGTTCAGTACTTCAGATTTAGTTGCTACTCTGTCATTTTTTTTGTGGTAAAGGTATAGACCTTTCGTATGTGTCATTTTTCATATGTATGTATCGAAGTTGTCTCGTTTTAAAAATTTATAGACATTTTTATACTTCTATACTACCGATAATTGTGTCTTCTTTGTTAAGGTAATAATTCATACTTTCTGACTTGTTACCGGGGGTTTCTACCGGTATAGATTTAAAGGTTTTGGACACTTACATAATGGAATATACCATTTTCCTTTAAACGTGACACTAATTTAATTACCAGAACGCTACGTCTCTGAGATGATCTAATAGACCCACCAGGGTTACATTAGTCTCCCAGGAATTTTCTCTCTCCATTCTCCTAGTTACCACTAACGTCGGTATTTTAATTTTCTACGAATGAGGAACCTTCTTTTCGATACTGGTTGGATCTATCGTATAAGTTTCCGTCTCTGTAATGAAACGGTTGATTCCAGGCAGAACAGTTCCGATACCAAAAAGGACACCAGTACATACCTACACTCTCAACCTGACACTTCTTCCGACTCACGGATTCTTAACTACGAAAACTTGACACCACAATCTCTTCTGAGAACTCTCAGGGAACCTGACGTTCCTCTAGGTTGGTCAGGTAAGACTTCCTCTAGTTGGGACCCTAAAGAAACCTTCCTTACTACGACTTCGACTTTGAGGTCATGAAACCGGTGGAGTACACTTCTTGACTGAGTGACCTTTTCTGAGACTACGACCCCTCCCTGACGCCCGTCCTCCTCTTCCCCTACTGTCTCCTATTCTACCAATCTACCGGAGTGACTGAGCTACCTGCACTCAGACTCACTTGAGACCCTCAAGCAATACCTGTCCCTCCGGACCGCACGACGCTAAGTACCCCAGCGTTTCTCAGCCTGTGCTGATTCGCTGACTTGACTTGACTTCTCCTAGTTCCAGTCTTCTACAATTCTGTTTTCGTCCCAGTCTATCGTTTCCTCTAAGGTGTGGTTACCGAGAATTCTATTACTTTCCTCGGTGTCAGATCCTTTCATCCACCATAGATCTTCCATCTTTTCCTTTGTCTAAGAGGGAACCCCAGCGGTTGTCTTTACGTCAGGACTCCCTTATAAAATCTAAAGACTGGAGGTTTTCAAATTCTTTTATTTATACGATAAAATTCGGTGACTCAAAGACCATTAAACAATGTCGTCGTTTCCTTTGATATTGTCTCATTTATATATTTGTATAGATGTTTTTCAGTAAATCTTAAGGGGATGTTGACTATTTATATCTCATATTTATGACTTGTGAATCTCTTGTGTGAGTTGGTGAACTAATATAATTTTTTTTCAAAACCAGTATAGGAGTTAGAGTTAATGATTCCATGTTATACATCCGTTAATGTGTACTAATACATCTCATACTTATTAGTAAATTTATTTCTCGATTAGTAATTCTTATTATAAAAGAGATGTTAGAATAAAATCGTTATTCAGTTAGACTAAAATTCTAGATAGGACACATGTAAACACCGAAGACACTAATTTACATAAGTTCTTTTAATATTTTGTGACTTGTCTGGATAGACGTAACACGTTTGTTTAAGAATATGTAGATACACATATTGGTGAGGTAACTTTCTAGTCTGGTTTTTGTCTGACAGTTACGTCCCGTACCATTACTTCCATGTTGTTCACTATTTAAATTTTGGATCTTTTTTTAGAGAAGATATTCGTCCTCCTCTTCCTTTTCCTTTTACTTTTCTACTTAGATGGTACTGTCAACTTAAAGTTGAGGAGAGTGTAACTTACCCAGTAATTTCGTACGTCCGTTGATTTTTGTACGTTTACTCCACTCTTACTATTTTATTTCTAATAATGTAGACTTATTTTCTTTTATTGTAAGTTGACACTTCGAAAGTTTTCACGAATTATCTGGAGTAATAAACATCTATGACTAAGACCTTTTTCTTTCCGATTCTACGGACTGATGTTATGACTGAATCTGGACCGGATCTCGACAATTGAGAATTACCGGACATATGTATACACAATTGTACACTGTGATAAGTTAATATTTACAAAACACCGAAATCGGTTCTATTTAAATACGACACAAGTATTTTTTATAGTCATAGATGGTTACACATTTATGACTCAGGGGTTTACAAGCATACAAGTTACAAGTGTCTTAGATTTGAAGCGAGTAGAATTTAAAAGACTACACAATATTTATATTTACTCTCTTATTATATAGTATTTGTTATACGATTTTTTGTTGATGAATTACTTATGATCAAACAATGTGGTTTTAAATTCTGGAGAGGGTAGAGGAACGTATGTGCCGTACGAGTCAGTGAAGTCAACACAGGCTGAGAGACACTGGGGTACCTGTGCCGGGCGGTCCCAAGAGACAGGTACCCTAAGAGGTCCGTTTTTACGACCTCACCCAACGGTACGCGAGGAGGTCCCCTAGTACGGCTGGGTACCTAGCTTGGGTGTAGAGAACGTGACGTCCACCCGAGAAATAGCGACTCGGTGACCCTTTCGGGGAAAGTAGAGGCATTAGAGTTCATTTAGGAAATATGAATCTTCCAATTCATTGATTACTATATATGGATCGATAAACATAGCCTAATGTTTAATTTGGATCCAGAGGATAATGGTTTTTTTTTTTTTGTTTTTGGTCTCGGAAATCGGATTCAAGTAAAATTTGGTTTTGATGAATAACACACTCAAGTATAGTATATAGTGTATAAGTTTTATATTATTTTATATAAGACTTAATTTGAATATTTTAATTTAATCTACAAATTAGAAAAAACCCCCCGGCGTGGTGTGTCGATCGTTTGAATCAGACGGTTGGTTTCTAACTCGGGTCCGAGACCGTCTTGTTAAAGACTCAGGCTAGTGACCTGGTAGTCCCATATTGGAAAATTTACTGTTAAAGTTGGGTGAGAACTTTGATATGTTTATTTTTGTGTGAACTTTCTTAATTTCTGTGTCTTATATCAAGGATCCAAGGGTTTTCGTCCCTTTCGAAAATCTCAAAAGGAATAAATAAAATCAAAAGTATGTAAGTTGTTTCAATAGACCCGGATACTTTTTTCAACACCCACTCATTTGTTGTTTTTACTTCTTTTACTTAGAAACTAATGTTCTTCACTGATCTTGATCCTCCTTAGATTGAGGTAAGATGGGAGAAAATGATTATTTAACTCCCGGTGTTAATCACTGTAAAGATATTCATTTTGTGTCAAACGACTGAACTTTTGTTTATCAAGAAAGGTCAGTAGACGTCAAATAAAACGGATCACTTCCGACGACGACGACGACGATTTAACGAAGTCAGTACAGGCTGAGACACGCTAGGGTATCTGTCGTCGGGTGGTCCGAGGGGTTAGGGACCCTAAGAGATCCGTTCCTGTGACCTCACCCGACGGTACAGGAAGAGGTTACGTACTTTCACTTTTCACTTTCACTTCAACGAGTCAGCACAGACTGAGAATCGCTGGGGGACCTGACGTCGGGTGGTCCGAGGAGGTAGGTACCTTAAAAGGTCCGTTCTTATGACCTCACCCCACGGTGACGGAAGAGGTGATCACTTCCGTCATTCACTAATAGTCTTTATCTATGTGTTAGTTTGGTTTCCCTTTTACAATGTTTTCCTTCTTAATCATGTTTCTGGACCGGAGAAGTCAGTACGTTCGGTTCGGATTGGATATACTTAACCTTCAGGGGGGTTCACATGATAATGTACAAAGATTACGATTTTAATTTTCTGCGAATGAGGAACCTTCCTTTCAATACTGGTTGGATCTATGGTATAAGTTTTCGTCTCTGTAATGAGACGGTTGATTCCAGGCAGATCAGTTCCGATACCAAAAAGGTCACCAGTACATACCTACACTCTCAACCTGACACTTCTTTCGACTCGCGACTTCTTAACTACGAAAACTTGACACCACAACCTCTTCTGAGAACTCTCAGGGAACCTGACGTTCCTCTAGGTTTGTCAGGTAAGATTTCCTCTAGTCGGGGTCCAAAAGAAACCTTCCTTACTATAATTTCGACTTTGAGGTCATGAAACCGGTGGAGTACGTTTCTCAAATGAGTAACCTTTTCTGAGACTACGACCCTCCCTAACCCCCGCCCTCCTCTTCCCCTGCTGTCTCCTACTCTACCGACCTACCGTAGTGACTGAGCTACCTGCACTCAGACTCACTTGAGGCCCTCAACCACTACCTGTCGCTCCGGACCGCACGACGTTAAGTACCCCAGCGGTTCTCAACCTGTACTGACTCGCTGACTTGACTTGACTTACGATTTTATTCCTTCGTCCCAATTAGACGTCACTATAATAAATAACTATGGGACATTGACTCCCTATAGACATCGTGTCAAGAGATTACTTAGGAGTGGGATATGTCTGTGTGTCAAAAAGGAATACCAGAAGTCAGAAAATTTGTGTTTCTATTCTTTCTAGTAGTTTCATTTTAATTTTCCAAAAGACGAGTCCTCAAATCAAAGAAGTAGGTATTTGTATAGTTTTAATAAAAGTCTTGATGTCTTCGATTTGGGTGTTTCATTGTTCAATGACTGTGTGTCTTCATTGTTTTTTAATCGATAAAGTTATAGTCCTACCACGTATTTCATTTCGGAGTCTCCTTTATAAAGAAGTACGTTGCTCATACACTTGAAGATTTCAAACTTATGGGTCATAATCAGAATTCTTAATTCTTAATCCCATTCTCCAGTCAGTGACACCATTTTGGGAGTTTTTTTCGTTTCCGACTTTTTAGTTTTTATGTATTAGGAAACTAAATAAAGTATAGATATGACTTATCTGTAAATTACCGAAGTCATGTACTGTAAAGATAAAATTAAATCGGGAAATACTGTATTTCTCACTATTTCTTACTATTTACACGATTATTGACCTAGTTACTTCCTTTTTCGTCATTCTGTATTTCGTGAATGGTGATAGTTGTCGAAGTTGAAGAGCCAGTTAACGTAGAGACTAGTAATCGCCTACCTACTTTTTGACCCGGGTAGAATTCTGTCTTTTTTTTTTGTGGACAGACCATTTTCGAAAAGTGGTCAGTTGTAGATGAAAAAATTTCATTCTTTGAAATGATTCAACCTCTAAATCAAGTATTAGTACGTATATTTTGGATTTGTGATACGTCGTAAAGATCTAAAACTTCAGATGTTTGGTGAAAAAGAGATAATACTTTATATTATGGGTAATGTCTTTTTATGTATTTTGTACTCGTATGTCTGACATTCCGTTTATGACTTCACCGTTGATGAGTCAAGTTCTTTATCTTGTGACAGTTTTGAGATCTTCGTGGCTCGTGGGTAGAGTCTTCATTATGGTATTTACAATGTCATTAGTGAAGAGACGAAAAGAACCATCAAAATTGTGTATACGTACATAAAGATCTGCCCACAAAGAACTAAAAAAAAAAAAGGGTAATAGTTGGGATTCCTCGGAAAAGTCTTTAGAATAAGGTTAGTGATGGGATACTTTAAAGACGTGTGTATATTTCGGACAAATGTATGACATACACATGGACTAAAGTATTCATTTTTCATAGACTCCTGATGAGAAAAAATTGAAAAATTCAATTTTATAATTTCCAATAATGATAAAGTGAATTAACATATTGACATAAATATTTGAAATTGTATTATATAAGGAATACATCCAACACCATGTAGTTTAATATATACGTTTTATGGGTAAATTTATTATTGTCGTTATGTTAGTTCAAAAAATTTAATTATAAATAAAAGGTAGTTCTGTAATTTTTCAATTAAAGGATGTTATAAATTATTTGAAACTTGAAGACGAACGAGACTCTTCTTTGAAAATTGAATTAATCGATGATCATGAGCAATTTTATCATCTGTAAAAAAGAAAAGTCATGAACAATATTGATTACTACCCGATTTATTAAAAATAACTTAATTTATTATTTTGTCTTATAATATAAATTAAGATTTTTAGTTTCAGTGTGTGTTTTCTCTCTCCCAGTTTGTATTTGTTGTAGGTGTTCCGTCGATTACTGTTGGTTGACTGTGTGCGTCTGATGGAGATCACTACTAAAGTTCTAGTTTGTTAGTAAACTTTCAGGAGGTTAGTAAATAGTGGTGTTAAAACATCGGGTCTGGAACGTATGCGAGACGTAGAGAAGGTACTTGAGTTACAGTCACATTTACCACGAGTACACTATGAACTCTTTTGAGTCTTTCTTTCGTTATGATTCACTTCTAAAACGTCCATCCCAATTCGAAACCTGCTGGTGTTTGGTAATATTATAGTTTGTAAAAAAATGGAGGTTCTTGGTTAAAGACGATGGTTTTCTTTGTTATACTTGGGACGGTGCTTACGTACAAGATCTGTTATCAAAGTAAAAACTTGAAGTATATTTACCTATATCAAATATATGGGAAATGTACTAAATTAAATTGAGTTGTGAAAATTACCAGTAAGTGTTACAATGTACACTGACACCGACTAAATAAAAGTGACGTCATCTTATAAAGTGACGTACTTAAATGAGTAGGTAAGATGACGACTACCTGTTAAACACGACCAAGGCCTAGACTTGGTAATGTTTGTTACGATAGTTTTTGTAAGAATATTCATATATGGTGTCGTGTACACGTGTTCAAACAGATTCATAGATAGATTCTTTCTTGAAGATCCATTATCGTATACGTAGTATATAAGATGTAGTGGTCCAATTATAGTTTGGAAAGGTCTTCACTAACACGGTCAAATGAGAACGTAGTCTCGTAAGGAGGTTAGGAGATGTTGGAGTGGGAGTGAACCATAATAGGCTGCAATTTTAAGAGACATTGAAAATCTTCCTATCAATTTAAAGTTTTACTAAACTTAAATGTAAAAGGACTATCTTGTAAAATACTAAAATCATTATTAAAATTAAAGAAGAAAATCTTATACGGACAAATTCCCGAAAAAGATAACCCAACATGAAAAGAATAACTAAGATTGTCATATACATAAATTAATGGGTAACACCGAGTCTGCCATTTTACAGACGGATGTTACGTCCTCTGGACCCAAGCTAGGGACCCAGCCCTTCTAGGGGACCTCTTCCTTTACCGATGGGTGAGGTCATGAGAACGGACCTTTTAGGGTACCTAGGACCATCCGATGTCAAGTACCCCAGCGTTTCTCAGTCTGTGTTGACTCACTGAAGTGAAGTGAATATATTATACATTATCGTATATATTAGTATACATTTGTAACATTAGATTATTAATTTTGAGTTACCATCAATAAGATTTATATTCAGGAAAAATCAATGTACACAATGTTTATATAAGAAGGTGAAATATGAACGGAAAAAGTGAGAGAAATACAATGGAAATGTACTTACGTTACATGATAGTAGAGAGGAAAAACAAAAAGGTAGAACAAACTATTAGGAATAGATTCCAATTTCAGTGTGAAAAGGTATTTTGAAAATTACCGTGAAAAGTGAAAAACCAGATATTAGGTGTATCTTAACTAAAAAAACACATACAACACTTTGTCCCTCAGTTAAAACAAAAACGGTAATATGACAGAACCATAGTAAAAAAATTTTTCGGGAACTGGTGACGAAGTATTACAAGGATAGTTTTTAGTTCACAGGTGTATACACAACCAGATAAATGTAAGGTTCTTTGTAAGACAAGGTGACAGAGAAACAGATCGGAAGACGATTGTGGTGTTACACGATTAATGTTTTGTTTAGAATTATAGATCATCCAGTTCAAGATGCTGGAACAATAAAAAGGTTAAGTTTTCATAGGGTCGATATGAATCGGGAGACATAAAGAAATATTTAGAATCTAACAGATAAATTCTAATTCATTTTTCTAATACCAACAGTATAGTGACTTAGACATGGAATTTATCCTTGTTGATTACAGTGACTTTTTTTGCTCTCTTTCTAAAACCCCATAGGGGACCACCAGGTCACCAATCCTGAGGCGTGAAAGTTACGTCCACGTCCCCAAGCTAGGGACCGACCCCTCGATCCTAGGAGATACGAATATCGTTTCATCGGTTTTTGTTTTCTTTTTCAAAAAATTTCCCGAATTTTAGGTATTTATCATAAAAAGAGTTAAATAAATCCAGAAAATAAATTATAAATTTATTCTAAAATTATATAGGAGGTACTTCTTCAGAATATATATTAAACCCCCTACTAAGGAAAAAAGAGGGTTTGAAATTTGAAAAATAAAACATAACCCCATATCGACTAATTGTTACAACGTCATCAAAGTCTACTTGGCACGTTCCCTGAGTCGGTATATATGTGTACATAGGTAAGAGGGGATTTGTGGGGAGGAAAGGTCCGAAGATGTATTGTGACTGGACTCAAGGTACACAATATATGTTATCCAGGGACCAACCAATACCCCTTACTAAGAACCTACAGACTAATAAATACATCGAAAATATTTGAACAAAAATTTAAAGTTAAAGATTGACGACGTCTCTGTGTTTTTAATATGAAAATATACAATTTGTAATAAAAACATTAAAATTTGAAAACGTATAGGTCGATATAATGACTTAAGACAACAATCAGTAAAAATAGACATGTAAAATCTAAAAGATACAAATATTAGTATAGTATACGATACTGTCATCGAATAAAACGAATAAAAAAGAAGGGATTATCTTACTACTTATCTTCACTAGTATTTGACGTAGACGGAACAAGAACTAGGGTCGAACTTTAGAAAGTTTCAAAGTGATTTATATTCCAAAATAAATTTTATAGTTTATAGTGTGACTCTTTCGATGGAATATGAGGTGAACGGTTGTCGTAGAAGTAATTGTCTATGAGTTAAAGTAGTACATTAAAAAGAGATGTATGTGGTTTAATACCAAAAAAGGAGGAAGTTAGACCGTTACTATACTTGTCGTGACTAAAACAATTGGGATGGGACATAAAGGTCCTACTTAGGTTGAGTCATGACGATATAGTCGGACAAACACTTAGACGAGATATACAAAAGAATATAATATGAAAGAATATAGTTCCAGTTCCAGTACGATAAAAAATTTACTCCCTCCTTAATAAAGAAAGGAGGTAAAAAAACATTCTGAGATTTCTTTTGTTCAAATAAAAACTCTTCTGGAAAGTAATGACTAACTAAAGAAATTACTAATACTTATACGTTTGAAAATTTAATATTAAAGAGAATACACCCAAAATATTTGTTATAATGATCCTTAAACGCTTACGGGAGATCAAAAAAGTAAATGACGTTTTGTAAAAGTTTTATAATATAAAAGTTATAGTCGGTTATATAGTATAAGGAAAAATAAGGACTATAACAGTGTATGAAAAAGGGAAACTGGTCAGAGTACTTTCCAAATAGATATAACAATCAAAAAAGTTTGGTTGTAAATCGAAAGAACTTTCAGATACAAACGACAAAGATAACTCTTTATTAAGTGTATGGTGTTTTATAGGGAAATTTTCATATATTAATCGAAAAAATCACGGTAGACGAGCGCCGCGGCGGAGGACGAGGAGGGCGGCGGAGGGACTCAGTGACGGACGCGTGGAGCCCGGCGAGCCGAGGGGCGCGAGTGGTGACCTCTCGACTCGACCTTTTGCTTTAAACGGTAAAAACTTTTATGAACCGTAAACATGTTGTACCGTCTGTAGCTGTTGTTTCTTGTCAGACTTGAACTAGTTCTAAACCTACTACAACTTCTTCATCTTCTTCTTTGACCACTTCTTTGTTTTTAGTTTCGCGCAGTCGACTGACAAGTCTACTACGTTTTAGGAGTCTAAGAACGTCGGGAAGTTCTTTCTGAACTACCAGACCATCTTTGTGGTTGTCCTATGTAACTTTCGAACGGATCCCATCAATTTTCTGCTCACTTACGAGAGTTTTTGGGAGTTCAATTTACACGTGTCTATCTTCGGTTTAAGATACTCCTTCAAGTACTAGAACTTTCTTTCATACGACAAGAAATAGTCGGAGACAAACTATTCGCTAAACTCTAGTAATTACGGTAAATACTTGGATGTCTTCTTCTTATACTTACCTTTGGTCTACTCCTTCTACTTTAAAGCCTCCTCGATTTTCTTTTCCGGTTCTAACTTTTACTCTTTTTCCTACTTCTTTTTCTTCTAGGGTTCCCTTAAACCGACTGGTAAAAATTCTTACAACTGAACGAGTCACTATACCAAGTCCTTGTACTACTCGGATAAGACTTCGTGAACTTTCTATAATGTCACTTCAAGAGTCTACGACCAGTTGGATACTCAAAACAGAATCTTAAAGTGAAACTTGGGTTACTTATAAAGTGTTTACTTCACAACTGTTTCTGTATATCCTACTACAGTCTTGGTCTACTAAGACTAGGGAAAAGAAAACTACCTGGTCTTTAATACCCAACATGTCCCACGGTCTATCTAACCTTTTTTCCCTTCTTACAGTGAAACTTTTGCTATTTCTTCATCTTTGTGTTGCCTGTACCCTGTCAAGCATGACACTGGTTTTGTCAAAGATTACTGAGAAAGAAATTAAAAAAACGGGGAGGACTTCAAGGACTCTCACCTCTAGACCTACTACTAAGACTTCGATAGGAACGACGTCTGAAACTTTAACCAGTGAAAAATGCACTCGCATATTAGGGTTCTAGTCACAATATGAAATGACCTCTTCGATAACTTCTACTACTACTACTAATACTTCTTCTTCCATTTCTTCGCCTACTCCTTCCCCTTCTTCTTCCTCTACTCCTTTTACTAGGTCTGATCCTGGGTTTCTTCCTAGTTTTGGGTCGTCTCACGTTCGTCGTCACTTCGTCCTACATGTTCCGGGACTCCTATTGGACGTGACTAGATGGAAGACGAAGGTACCTTTCCTACTTAAATGTAGTAAACTGTTCGGATAAAGTTCAAAAAACAAACAAACAAACGAGTAAAAACAAAAACGTAGGATTTTATTTTTACAGTATATTAAAATCAAGATTTTTTTTTTTCATATATTAATTTTCCTAAAATGATGTCTTGACACATGTAATGGTGATTAAAGTCTTTTCAGTAATGGGGCTTTTATTTTGAGACATGGGTAATTGTCAGTAAAAGATAAGGGAGTAGGGAGATCGGGGACCGTTCGTGATATTGTGAAAACCAGAGATATCTAAACGGATAAAACCTGTAAAGTACATTTGCCTTAGTTTGGAATATACCCCGGAAAACACAGACCGGAGAAAGAGAATCGTGTTACGAAAGTTCTAAGTAAAGTTGTAAGTAAGTTTGTGACATAGTATATGGTCTTGAAGTAAGGGAATAATAACGGTTCATTGTAAGGAAACATACCTATACGGTGTAAACCAAATAGGTAAGTAGTCACCTAACTGTAAAACCAAAAAGGTGAAAACTGGATAATATATATTACGACGATGTTTGTGAGTAAATCCATAAAAATACATTTGTATACATACAATAGTCAAGAGATCTCGTACATATGATTCTCATCTTAACGACCCAGTATAAAATTGAGATTGAAAACTACTTCAAAAGATTGATGTAAAAGATTGTGTCGACGTGGTGGTTGTTACATACTTCCAAGATTAAATGGATGTGTAAGTGGTTATTAACAATTGCAGGAAGAAAAACTTCACTATAGAGTGACTTCAAAAAAATTAACTTCGTATTGACAAAATGTTACCATACAAGTAAAGGCACGTATCGTTTCACTGAGCCAATGTGTATAAAAAAAGATAAGAAAAGGTGAGACCAAATAGTTTCCTATGACTTATATTAAAGGAACGATATTTCATCCTAGAATAACATATAGGTAGGATATATATGAACAAACGTAGACGATTAGGTTTTGAGGGTTGACAAGGGGGAGATGAGGACGAACCGGTGGTGTTCAGACAAGAGATACAGGAACTCAGATAAAGACAAAGTATCATACAAGTAGACACAAGATAAAATCTAAGGTGTGTATTAACTATAGTATAACCAGAGACAGAAAGACTGAATGAAGTAAATCATACTATTAGAGATCCCAGGTAAGTACAACAACGTTCACCGTAATAAAGTAAGAAAAAATATCGACTTATTATGAGGTAACATATTTGTTTGGTGAAGAAAAGGATAAATAGATAACTACCTATATATCCAACGAAGGTGCAAACCGATAACATTTACCACGACGATACTTGTGACCCCACGTACATAGGAAAGTTTGATCAAAAGCAGAAAAGGTCTACATACGGGTTCTCACCCTGACAATCTAGTACTACCACCTAGTACAACAGGTGTCAAAAGGTATCACTTATGTGGTTAAATGTAAAGGATCTTCCCACATTTTCCCCAAAGGAAAAGAGGTGTGTGAGAAGTTGTAAATAATAAACAACTGAAAAATTACTACCGATACACTGGTCACACTCCACCATGTGGAAGTGACTTCAAAACTAAAAGTAAAAGGATCACTGATTCTACAACTCGTAGAAAAGTACACGAATAACCCGTGGACTCATAGAAGGAACCTCTTTACAGATAAGTTTAAGAAACGGGTAAGTTTTTAACCTAATAAACAGAATAACAACTTGTATCTATGATCGTGGAATTGTTTATATACTAAAAAGTTATAAAAGAAGGGAAGACACTTGACAGAAAAGTAAGAGAAGTATCCTGGATAATTTCGTTTTTTTTAAAATTAAAATCACCTCAGGTTAAATAGGTCAAAAAGGAAACAAGGAAGACACAAAGTACCGTATAGACGTCTTGATGACGGTACAGGTTAGTGTTTCTAAATTCGGATACAAATCTCAGAATGTCGAAAACGAGAATGTGAATTCATATACAGAGTTATACATATACCATACTTGCTTCACAGATTGAACTAAGAAAACAATACACGTAAAGGTCGACAGGGTCATAGTGCACAACTTTTTGTGAAAAAGGGTGACTTAACTACACCGTGGGAACGTTGATTGGTATTCATATTACCAAATAAAGACCTCGGGGTTGAGCTAAGGTAACTAGACATACAGATAAAAAAAAAAAAAAAAAAAAATTAAATAAACCGACACGACCCAGAATCAACAACGTACACCCTAGATCAAGGGATTGGTCCGCAACTTGGGTCCGTAACCCTCGTACTTCAGAATCGGTGACCTGGTGGTCCCTTCAAGAGGATACACAGATAAGAATACAGTCATGGTACGTCGAAACCCATTCAAAACTTTGACTCTTACACTCAGGAAATTGAAACAAGAAAAGTCCTAATTAAAACCGATAAGAACCAGTTAAGGAAAGATACACTTAAAGTCTTGGTTGAGTAGTTGAAGAAGTTTTTTCTGTCCACTTTAAAACTATACCTGATTCAACTTAGATATCTGTTTAAACCCTACATGACGGTAGAATTCAGAACATTAGACACTTGTACCCTACAGAAAGGTCGAGAACGTTGAGAGAACAATTTAAATAAGGATTCATAGAATAAGAAAAATTATGATGACATGTTCCTTAAAAGAGAATTAAAGTAAAAACTTAAAAAGTAACGATCACACATTTTTATCAACTAAAAACATGTTACTAGAACTAAGACGTTGGGACAATTGAACTATAATCGAGATTGTCAAGTAGACATCTTAAACATCCCAATAAGTGTATATCATTCAAGAACGATAAACATCATCGACCAAAAATTTCAACAGTTCAGACGACTTATTCGTTCATGACTCACTGAGAGATCCTCATTATATGTATTTGTGTGTGTGTGAGTGTGTGTCTAATACTGGAATTTAGGATTTCCATAGATTAAGATCAACTAAGAGAAAATAAAGTGTTTTTTCTCTTACTCTAAGCCTTCGTAATTCCTGAAACGGATTCCGGTGAAAGCGTTACCCATGGTCTCAACCCTGAGTTTGAGGTATTTTGACCAAGTCTCGGCCTCGAAGAAAATGATACAATAAGACAAGGGATAGGAGACCAGTGAAGACATACTTTCGACTTTATTTTTCCGTCTGACAACGGAACAAGTTGGAGTCGACTCTTACACATCCAGTTCGTTGAGTTTAAAAAGTGTTAAAAGGAAAAAAAGAGGGGTATACAGGTACTTACTGACGTTTTCGTAGTGTTCATAAGTAGAACTTCGATGTTTTTGGAAATCACTCATCTATTTAAGAGGTATTTATTACTCTTAGTAAGTAAATTCTACTACTGCAGATGTTCATCAAAATGATAAAAGGGTTAGACGTTCGGAAGAAAAAACACATATTAACAAGATCGATTTTGGAGGTGATGTTACAGTTTATCTCCACCTGTCTCGACTACAGAACTAGGATAAGCCCCTTTAGAAAAGTCAGAAGGTGGTAATTTTTACTACAATCAACACCCAATAAGTATCTATGAGAAATACTTCAACTCCTTCAGGGGAAAATAAGTACCAAATAATGTACAAAATAGTACTTTTCCACGACTTAAGTTAATTTGCGGAAAAGACAAATATGACTCTATTAAAAACTTTACACAAACAGGAAGATAATTAAACCATATAATACAACTAACTAAAAACATACTACTTGATGGGGACGTCAGGACCCTATTTAGGGTGGACTTACCACGTATTAGGAAAAATATACAACGACTATGTCAAAACATCCTAAAACAACTTCTAAAAATGTAGATATAAGATGATAAACCTCTTCCTTTACCGTTGGGTGAGGTCATGAGAACGGACCTTTTAAGGTACCTACCTCCTCGGACCATCCGATGTCAGGTACCCCAACGTTTCTCAGTCTGTACTGACTCACTGAAGTGAAAAAAAGAAAGATATCGAGGAAAACCTCTTCCTTTACCGTTGGGTGAGGTCACAAGAAAGGACCTCTTAAGGTACTTGTCTCCCCGGACCACCTGATACCAGATACCCCCAACGTTTCTCAGCCTGTGTTGATTCGTTGATTGTGTTTATGTGTGTAAGATGATGACCACACATCAAAAGAACATGTTAGTAACAGATCAAAATTACAGTCTCATTATGACTGAAGTATCTTACTGAATTTTCACAGGAAGAAGACATAAAACCTTCTCAAATACTTCGCAATCAAAATTAGGAAATTTACGAACCATCTTAAGTGGTCATTTCAGTATAACCAGATATGAGAAGAAAACCATTCAAGAACTAATGATTAGGTTAGAGAGTAATATCCAGATAAGTCTAAAAGACACAACTCAGTCAAAGTTAACAAAACACATAAAGATGTTTAAAGAGGTAAAGTAGAACCGATAGATGAACAACCGTATGTTATCAAGTGTTAAGATAATATTAAAAAATTAAAACCAATTATGGTGTGATTACAGGTGAGAAAGTAAAGAAAAAGAACCAGTTAAATCGACTTCCAAACAGTTAAAACAAGTGGAAAAGTTTATTGGTTTAAGACTAAAACAAATAAAAGATAACAAAAAGATAAGGGATAAATAACGGTGAGTTTACAAATAATACAGGAAGGAAGACAAATGGACCCAAATCTAACGAGAAGAAACGGAACGATTAATTCTACATTCATATCCAAGTGGACTCTAGAATGAAAAAATTACCTCCCCAAGCTAGAAGGACTGGGTCCCTAGTTTGGACCCAGAGGACGTAATGTCCGTCTACAAAGTGACAGACTCGGTGGTCCCTTCGGTACCTCCCCAAATGTCACTATTTAAAGGGAGACTCGTGACCAAAACTACGTAGAGTATCAAAAAAGATACAACAAAAGTAAAAGTGATCACAAATTCATAAAAAATTAAAGGGAACATTAAAAAAACTAGGTAACTAATAAATTCTCATCCGACAATTTAAAGGTGTCTAAGCACTTTAAAGGATTTAAAGGAACAATGACTAATGACTAAGGTAAGGTAATGTTGATCTCTTGTATGAGACATATCAGAGTAAGAAAGTTTATATAACCTTTATTTAAATAAAATACTGGATTATATATACTGGACGGAGAACTCTTTGGATATACGTCCAGTCCTTCGTTGTCGACCTTAACCTGTACCTTGTTGTCTGACCAAGGTTTATCCTTTTCCTCATGTAGTTCCGACATATAACAGTGGGACGAATAAATTGAAGATACGTCTCATGTAGTACTCTTTACGACCTGACCTTCTTTGTGTTCGACCTTAGTTCTAACGACCCTCTTTATATTTTTTGGAGTCTATATGCCTACTGTGGTGGGAATACCGTCTTTCACTTCTCCTTGATTTTTCGGAGAACTACTTTCACTTTCTTCTCTCACTTTTTTCAACCGAATTTCGAGTTGTACGTCTTTTGCTTCTAGTACCGTAGACCAGGGTAGTGAAGTACCCTTTATCTACCCCTTTGTCACCTTTGTCACAGTCTGAAATAAAAAGAGCCGAGGTTTTAGTGACGTCTACCACTGACGTCGGTACTTTAATTTTCTGTGAATGAGGAACCTTCCTTTCAATACTGGTTGGATCTATCGTATAAGTTTTCGTCTCTGTAATGAAACGGCTGATTCCAGGCAGTTCAGTTCCGATACCAAAAAGGTCATCAGTACATACCTACACTCTCAACCTGACACTTCTTTCGACTCGTGGCTTCTTAACTACCAAAACTTGACACCACAACCTCTTCTGAGAACTCTCAGCGAACCTGACGTTCCTCTAGGTTGGTCAAGTAGGATTTCCTCTAGTCGGGACCCTAAAGAAACCTTCCTTACTATAATTTCGACTTTGAGGTCATGAAACTGGTGGAGTTCGCTTCTCAACTGAGTAACCTTTTCTGAGACTACGACCCTCCCTAACCCCCGTCCTCCTTTTCCCCTGCTGTCTCCTACTCTACCGACCTACCGTAGTGGCTGAACTACCTGTACTCAAACTCACTCAAGGCCCTCAACCACTACCTGTCCCTCCGGACCGCACGTCGTTAAGTACCCCAGCGTTTCTCAGCCTGTGCTGACTCGCTAACTTGACTTGTACAAAGAAATGGGTCAGACGGTTACAGAATAGAAAATTAACTTTACGAATTAGGTAAATGTAAATTAATAACTATTCTGTCCTAAATATACAGAAACGATAGATGACGTTCAGGATACGGAAAAAAGGGGAGATAAGGAGTTGACGACTGAAAAAACAATTTTATTCATACAAGATCTCATGGTAAGTTTAACGGAACGGTAAAGAAAATGACATAAAAACTCAATAAAAGGATTGATTATTGAATATTGTTAGGTAAAACTTAATTATGGTTGAAGTTATAATGTACTTTCGAAGTGAAGATATATGGACAAGAGAAAAAACACGATAATAACAGTATGTCTATGGTAATACGTAATATACGGATAGTTGTGTAAATATTAAAAACGAAATATGTCGATAGAAAATTTAGGCTATCCTTTTTTAATGTTTTTGATATAGAAAATATAAATATATCCATTTGTTTCTGTCATATTTAATATATCATATTCAATAGAAATATTCACACGAAATAAAGAAGTACACCTTAACTCACAGGAAAGTTCCTGAGGTAGGTAGATACAGTATCTCTCTTCTAGACGATTACTGTTAAAATTAAATCGACTCTTACAGAATTAAAGAGGTAAATCTTCCTATAAAAACGACCTATTTTTTATGAACCAAACGTAAGAAAGTCATGAAACTTACATAGTATGGTGACAGAAGAACGAAGGTACTAAAGAACTTCGTGGACAAATGGGAACTCTAATTGAAAATACTTTTTTCGACGAGGAGAGAACGATGAAAGTTATAAGAAAAATGGAAATCGAAAATTGCCGAACTAATATTGTACAGAATTACACTTTCAGTAACAACACTTATAGTGACACAAATAAGAAGACCTTTAGACAACTCAACGAACTTACACATCTACAAACAGAAAATGGTTAAAACTTTCTCAAACCGATTATACAGAAGTTCTTATGAAAGATACAAAAAGAGTAAAGAAGAACCTTGAGGATATTTTGTGTACGATCATACGAACTACCATAGAGCATCTAGAGACTCCGAGACAAAATAAAAAGAAGTAGGGAAAAGAAATAAAGACAAGGAGTCTGACCTTTTAGGGTTAATTAGAAAGAAGATCAAACAAGTAAGAAAGGAGTCCATCGAGTTTAGAAGACAATTCGAGAAGATCAATTAAAGAGTTCAACATGAAAAGTTGAGAATTTAAAGATAAACCAAGAAAATTATTAAACATAGACAACTCCCCACAATCTTCCTTCTAAGTTCTCCCTACCCTACATACATATGTGTATTGACTGAGTGAGACAACATGTCGTCTTTGATTGTGTCTTAACATGTCGTTACCATGAGGTTAAATTTTTTTTTTCATTTTTATTTCGTTGATAAATAGACCCTTTTTTATTAAACATAGAGAAATGACTACAAAAGATAAATCTTTCTGTAGTAAGAACACAAGAGGACATCAAGAATCTGTATCAAAAGAAATAAAGGAACTTGTATTAATTTTATCCACTAGATTTCAAAGACAGGCCAATTGAGGTCTTAGATCTGAAAGAATCTTTGTCATAGATAACTGATGACAAAAGGGTAATAGTCAGTATGAAAAGACGTAGGGAGTATTAATACAACTTTTTTTTAAAAATCATTATATTGCACCGTTGATACATTTAGTTCGGAGAGGAGGGAGGAGGCCCAAACAACAATAACGACAAAGAACAACAATGATAAATGTATAAATCACGGGAAGACTAAAGGGATCACCGAGTCTGTCACTTCTTTGACAGGTGTTACTCACTCTGGACCCAAGTTAGGGACCAAATTCTTCTACGGGACCACTTTCCTTACCGATGTGTGAAGTCATAAGAACAGACCTCTTAAGGTACCTGTCTCCTCGGACTGGTGCCCCAACGTTTCTCAGTCTGTACTGACTCGTTGAGTGTGAATGGAATTTGATTAGGACACTTCAGACATAAGAAACTACCGAACCAACCGAATCGCTATTAGAGACCGACGTCTCTCTAAAGGAATTTACGGAACGGTTCCCCAAGAGATACGTATAACCCCCTACGAAAGTTGTATGTCAGTCCGTCAAAAGTTGAGATGTAATCGGTAGTGTAGGACGAACGTGTCTCTGAGTTCTAGTCGGTACTGTTCTCACATTCCGGAATTCAGAAAGAACTCGTATGTATGTCGGGACCTGTACTGTGTCGAAATACGTGTATACACTGGAAGTTTTAAGGGTCCTTACAGGACCTCGAAAAGTTTTGGGGAATTCTATAGAATAAAACGTCAAAAAGGAAAATTCGAAACAAACGAGGTTGAAAATAGGTGACGGAGTCTACCAGTGTTTCAATTTGATAACGGTAGATTTACGTACAGAGACCTTTATGTACAGAGGTCTCTTTTTCTAAAAGCGTTTATACACTCGAGGGTCGGTCCGGTTTAGTATTTTCAAGTACTTACCACCAAGGGTCCCTTGACGATCTGTCCAGTTTATTACTTCTAAGAGGTCTTGCTACAAAAATCTCTAGAGATTTAGGTAGGTCGGGGAAAGTCACGGACGATCTAACGACAAAAGTGATTCTGACACCCTGGAGAAACAAAAGTTCTGGTGACATCTCAACCCATCTCCCCTTACCTTTGTCCCGTTTAATTTTACAGTGTTTCGTTTGACAAGAATGATTCTAAATCAGTGAACGAACTTATTTGAGGAACCTAACAACGTTCGCAAACGAATAAAGGTCTCAAGACTTTTTCAATTAAAACTGTTAAAAACCGTTCCAAGAGTAACGAAAATGTCTCCTCCCCGAAAGTCTCCAGGAATAAAGTGATAAGGACGACTTCAGTTAGACGAAAAATAAAGTAAATAGAAGTGGAAAAGAGAGAAGAAACCCGTATGAAACGACCAGAATGAGTCTGAAGGACTCTAACTAGTCGAGTAATTAAAATTTGAGAAGAAAAGATTTTATATGTAAACCACCACCAAATCAACGATTCAGTACAGACTAAGAAACCTAGGGTACCTGACATGGGACGGCCCGAGGAGATACATACCCTAAAGGGTCCGTTCTTATGACCTCACCCAACGGTAAAGGAGGAGGTCCCCTAGAAAGGTTGGGTCCCTAGTTTGGATCCAGATGATATGTCGTCCGTCAGAGGACGTGACGTCCGTCTAAGAATTGGTTGACTTAGTACTCCCGTCGACTGTCTTTTGTGTGAATTTTCATACATAAAGGGAGATTCATGTTAATATCGACGTAGGGTGTTGAAATAAGAAATTATAAAAATATTAAGTTATGTTTTATAAAAGATTAAAGACTATACGAAAGGAGAAATGGGTCCATAAGGAATCTTTACATAAATTAAAAGTTTATATTCCGTTATAAGATCAGACAATGACTAAAGATCGATTTTAAATTGACATGTATGTCATACTAATCTTTTGTATTAGTAATTATTATACTAAAACTACGAAACTTTAAACTCTGACTTAAACACCGAATTTTATGCTAGTTTACTTTTTTTAAACATCGACCCTCCACAACTAATTCCTAAGTTCACCATTAGAAAAACAGGATTAGAAGTTACAGGAATGACTAAAATATCAATAAGATAGTTTATAACTCTTTCCCCACAATTTAGAGGGTGACGTCAACCAATGAATAAGCAACCAGAAATGTAGACTAAATGAAACTCCGATACGATAATCTACTCAAGTTTGACCTTTGTTAATACAGAAGGATCAATGCAAAATAGTTATACTGTACTCGGAGAACTCGTTGTAAAAAAAAGGGTTCTGAATAATGCACATGATCCACGAGTCAGTACAGGCTGAGAAACGTTGGGGCACCTGACACCGAACGGTCTGAAGAGACAGGTGTCTTAAAAGGTTCTGACGACCTCACCCAACGGTAAGGTAAGAGGTCCCCCAGAAGGGTTGGGTCCGTTTGAGTCCAGAAGACATAACGTCCTTCTAAGAAAAATGGTAGACTCGACGGTCCCTTGGGGAGGGTTCGGAATCTATAGATTCAGAATTTTTGATAAACTAATCCGAAAATTTTAGGTCAGACAAATAGAAAATTAACCTTCAATTAGGTGAGTATAAATTATTCTTAATAACAATGTATACCTAGATGTAGATGGAGGTAGGAGGAAACAGGACGAACAGGGTGAACAAGATAGGGAGGACGATGTCAAAAGAAGAAACTTAAATAAACTCTCTGAATAATGTTCACAAAAGGAACATGACCAAACCTTAAAAATACGGGTTTAACACAAGAAAGTCGTCAATGGGAATTTTTATAATGTACATGGGAAAATTGAATAGTTTCAGATTATAATTAGAATATTTTTATGGAAAAAGAGGTAAATCGTAATGAGGATTATGTAACAATTGAGACATATGAAAATTCAAAGTATTAATGACAAAATTCATTAGTTACGAGTAAATATAATAAGTATATTTTACTGAAAGTGACGAGGTGATAGTAAAAACATCGAGACTAGACATAAGAGGAAGACGGACTTTATATAAGAAATCTTAAAGGAAACCACTCGACCACCGTACGTGTGAGTTGACACACAGAGTTCCAGATAAAATGTTAGTAAGAATGTTCTATAAAAAACGAACCACATCTTAAACATCAACCACCAATAAAAGAAAGTCCGATAATGTTCATAAGATGACAGTAACTCGAAGGTGATGAGGACGACTTTTCAGTAGGTAGTTTGATTGTACTGAAATTTCTTGAAGACGGGAAGATAGACCGTTTCTAAAAGATATAAACCAAAAGACATCAGTAATATTGAAAGATGTACAACTAAAGAAAATTATATATGAAAACCTTAAACAATTCTGAAGAAATGGGAGACTAAACTGTAAGAGCTTTAAAAGACCACTAGTTGGGAAGTTTATAAACCATAATGAAAAGAGAGAAGAGGAAGATCAAAAGACGACGACGACGACGACGACGACGACGACGATTCAGCGAAGTCAGCACAAGCTGAGATACGCTGGGGTGTCTGCCGTCGGTTGTCCGAGGGGGTAGGGACCCTAAGAGGTCCGTTCTTGTGACCTCACCCAACGGTAAAGGAGGAGGTTACGTACTTTCACTTTTCACTTTCGCTTCAGTGGGTCAGCAGCACAGGCTGAGCATCGCTGGGGTACCTGACGTCGGGTGGTCCGAGGAGACAGGTACCCTAAAAGATCTGTCCTCATGACCTCACCGAACGGTAGATCAAGAGATCCATATATATATATAGCCTGTATAAGCGAGATAAGAGATCCGATGAAAAGGAAAAAAGACATAGAAAGTAAAAAAAGAGAGAAGTATGACATAAACCCTAAAGAGAACCAGATAGAAAGTTAAGTGTTTAAGATTGTAGCAGATATACATAAGGAAAGAATTTAGATAGGTAACCAAATTTAAAGTTAATAGTACAGAGTCAAGTGTTACGAGAAAGAATTAAAAATATAAAGTTTGGAGTATCCAGTGTAAAATATCGAAGGATACTGAATGTTGACATAAGTTTGAACAGGGAATAAAGACATTGTTGCTATTGACATGAATTGGTACGGTTAGAGATTCTAAAGATTCCGTAATTCAGAAAAAGACAAAGGACAAGAGTAAGTGTAACAGAATAAAACAACGTACAGACGAATACAAACTGACTTACGACCAGTGAGATGAACTCTCATCTATTTTGTTTCCGTAAAAGAAAAACTCTCCCAAACAAAAACGAAGAGGACCCGTAGTCTCTTGTGATGGTCAAGACCTGATATAATTTGATATAAGTTCCGAATTCCAAGTGATCTGTTGTGTCCGTAAAAAGTTTCATCAGACATTGAGGAGTCCTACCGATTAGGTGAAGGAGTTGGATTCCCACTACGGAAGACTTCAGCGTCAAATAGTACTTCTCAGAGGATAATTTATAGGGTGAAACACTTGTAGAACCCGAAACTAGTTAGAAGAAGAACGGGACTTTATGACTATTTCAAGTTTAAATAACTTTAATCGTTTCCGACGGTTCCATTTTCGTCGAAGGTAAGAGTAAATGAATTATTTCATTTTAAAGTCGATAAAGGAGTTGAAAAATGAATTTACTAAGTTCTATGTCTTGTTATACTGGATACTCCTTTGACCTAAAATGACTGGATAATTTTTTATTTGTTTGAATTAGGTACGATACATTCTCAGAAAGTGTTTAATAGGTTTCTGAAAAATAAAGTATAATTGACACTTTTTCACTTTCACTTCAGTGAGTCAGCACAGGCTGAGAAAACACTGGGGTACCTGCATCGGATGGTCCGAGGAGGTAGGTACCCTAAAGGTCCGTTCTTATGACCTCACCCAACGGTCAAGGAAGAGGCCCTCTAGAAGGATTGGGTCCCTAATTTGGGCCCAGAGGGTGTAATGTCCGTCTACGAAATGGTAGACTCGGTGGTCTCTTCAGTATAATTGACGTCTTCATATTATTAATAGTATAAATAATATCTTATACGTTACGAATTACGAGATGGTGCAGATGGTAAATACCGTGTTTAAGAACCGGACTATAAGAATTATTAAAGAGGATAATCCGTCATCGTAAGAAGAATAATTAAGACTCAAAAAATTCGTCTTTATTGGACATTATTTACACGTTTATAGAAACCTAAAGGACTTCATAAAGAATCTAATTTTTACATATCTTAAAGAATTCTTCTTTACTTTGTTCAAGAAATTGATCTGAAATATAGTTTAAAGTAGTAGAGACTCCACCGACATTAAAAAAGTTGTGTAGGAAACGGATAAGAAAAAAAGGTCACTTTACACAAATAAGTACTCATAAGTTAGACAGATGACGAATTCAAAAGAATTGTACTACATTTTGAACCCCTCAACTTTTGAAACTTCAGTTTCGTTTGTACGTCAGTGGGATTTCTCATAAGGACTAAAAGATTCAAATATTTTTTCTATTTAAACCCGGAGTAAACGTGACAAACTAATTGAAGAAAACAGAGATAAGAAAACAATAAAACTTTAATTTACAAATATATCTATTTGTGACCATAGTTTATATACATGACACTCGTATAGGAATTCATACGCTAATTTTTCTCGATATTTGATAAAGTGACTTATGTTTCGTCTGTCAGTTTAAAGTCTAATTTCTTCTTTTTTGTGATACAACATAGGATAATATTTGTGACAGTAGTTTCATTAACACAGTTAAAATTACCTTAAAACCGTAACAAAATCACCTTTTCGACAATTGAACCCCCAAGTTCTTGTCTGTTTATAAATAAAGGAACTTTTATTACCGTATACGAAAGTTGAATGTCCTTGAATGGGTTTTCAAAAGAGTCCCAGTTTAATTAAGAATTCCCTACTCTGTTAAATTCTTTTGAATTGGTGACAGTACAAAACTCTTAAAAAAAACAGTAAACACAAAACTAAAATACCGTAAAAAAATATAATTTTTTAGACATAATTAAGTAAGTTCTGTAGAGTTCATCCATAGACGGTTTAAGAACTATGATCTCTATTGGTTGTTTTTTACCTGGTTTTTGGTGGTAGTCTGGAATGTAATATGACCAGTTTGAGCTAATAAAGAAAAAAAGAATCATAAAGTTAGAATATAAATAGATTTAAAACCATACTTCACTGAAGAAAAATGATGACATACGAAACGGAATGTTGGAACGATATAGTTTCGAAGTAATTACGGAACTGTTTGAAAACTCTTCTATTAAAACTCATAGTTTTCGAGAAAAATTTTTTCAAAAATTTTCTAAGTACGTTTATGTGAGTCTTTAAAGTGAGGAATCTTAAATCGTTTTCCTTTATTAATTCCTACATGTGTTTCTGATTTGATAAGTGATGTCGTAGTGTCATGGTCTTTTGATTTTTATTAAGTTGACAGATTGTTATACACTTACCAATTTGTCTATGTGTTAATGAATTACAAAACATTTAATATTCTGACATATGTTTACACTATGTGGAACAAAAATTTTATACTTTTCTATACTTATTCGACTAGGGTATATATAATGTTTATATCTACCGATGTAAGGTTTTATAATTACTACCAATAGAGATCTAATACTATAACTCTCGTTAAAATGGAGAAAAGGGAAGACAAAAGGTATAAAAAATAAATGATTTAAGTTTTCTACAAATTTACCAAAGTCAAATTAGAAATTATGTTTCTGATTCATAATGTCTTATTCTCGGTTCCATATAAATGTTAAACGAGAAAAGAGGTTTATTTATAACAACTATTAGGATGTCTTAATCTCATGACGACCTTTTCTTTATGGTGTCTTGTTACGGGTTGTAACGGTCAATATTCTACCGTGGTCTATTGGTTTTATTTTTATATAAAACCCAATCAATGGACAGGTCCCGAAGAAACTTCATGAAGGAGACCTGTAGTTTGACTTTCTGACATGCAAGTGTTAGTCAACTTCGTAATAGTGACGGGGGTACAAAGAAGTCCTTCCGTAGTTTAGGTAAAAGTAGACCTATAAAGTTCGATGGGTACTTATGGTGATTCACTTTTCTTATGTCTCAGTGTCTCGTGTTTCTATGTCTGTTACGAAAATAATTGTTCATACTTTAAAGTTTTTTTGACCATCTTTTATACGGTTGTCACTAATGTAGACCTATTATGAATAAAAGAAGTATCTTGAAGACAAAAAAATTGAAAGATATTACGAGTATATAATGAAAATTTAATTTTTTGATTTATAAAAATTACTTTATATATTAAATAGACTTTTCCAATTTTACATTTGACTGTATATACGTTTAATTAAAGATGATATTTTTGAGTATTCCATTCTTTAAGTGGGAACTCATCGAATCTTTTGATCGTATGTTTCTTCATCATTAAGTTCTCAAGTATTGACCTATCGTAAGTGTTTCCAAAATGAACCCATGTAATTATTAATGTGACTTCTAAATGACAAAACGAAACTATAATAAGCACGGAAAAATAAAAAACATAAAGATTAAGAAACTGTAGAATTCCGGAACGGTCAGGGCCTTCCTTGACAGGGAGGGTTCTACTGTCAGATTTGAGGATTTCTAATCGTTAAAGGAGGAGTAACCAACCGGAATGACATGGACTTATTATTCTGAATGTAAAATTTTATCGAAGGATTCGTCAAAGTGAGATTAGGAGTTTTGTTCATGTGAGTTCTAATTTTAATTCAGAAAGGGGATACTATAAGTGATTCTAAAAAAAGAATCAAAAGGAGAATAATTTGTAATAGTGTTAGAATAGTTTGGTCAATAATAGACACTTTAGTTAAGAATGTTTAAACCTTCTTTTTTGTGTGGGTCCTTACTATAAAATGTTTCTAGAATGACACGAGGTTTTTCACACGGTCGGGCCCGTCCAGTAGACCTAGTCGTTTTGAGGGTTGAGGTTGTGTTTCTCGGCGACGTCTGACCTCATTCATCTTGTGTATTTTTATCACTCAGTTAGGATGTCCTTATTACTACAGTAGAGCAAAATTCCTAAGTGAACCTCTACCTGGAATAGGTTATCTTTCATTGTCTTAAGAAAGGGACTCTTAGACCTCCTCGTCGTTTCACTTTGAGTGGTCTTGACACAGTCAAAGTGGGACGACGAGGAGGAGAACGGTAGGACGTTTTACGACTTGTCCACGTCTGGATTCCCTTTTTCCTCTTTGTCTGTCCTTTTTTCGGTTCCCCCTGACCGGTCGGGTGGGTTCATAGTAAAACACAGTCGTAAAGTTTCAAGACTTGGTTCAAACAAAGGACTAATTGGTCTAAAGTCTTTAGACGTCTTCATTATATGGACTCCTCTAAAAGAGATTTCTAGCGATTTGTTAATTTCTGAGACACAAGCAATTAAATTCAATGATCTACCTTTGAAGAGTTATACAGTGAGTCTTTTATCAAAAATAATTTTGTCCCGTATTTTATTGTTGAGCCCTTGTGTAGATTGTTTCTATTATTTAATTACCAATAATTTTTTAAAATTCGGTAATTTCTTGATGTCTTGATTTGAAATTTCTCCGAAAAATCAAGAAGTGAAGAAGAAATTCCATATTTTTTATGTAATGAATAACCAACTGTAAAAGGTTCATGAAACCCTTTTAGTTAAACGTTGTTTTATCTACCAGTCCTCCATACGGTTTAAGACGTAAATTTTAGTAGTCCCGTTGGTAATATAGTTTCATTCAATTTTCTGTGTTTTTTCCTCTCTTTTTATCAGTTAAACTTAGGATTTCCTATCTTTCGACTTTAAATTGAAAGGGCTTAAAATGTATGCAGTTAAAATTTCCCGATTGTGTAAACTACTGTGTCTGATAAGACTATTTACCAATAGGAGAATCTTCCGAAATTTTTTTTTTATCACATGTGCACCATATTTCAGATTGGTACACAACCGCCCCCCCGCCCCCACATGTAAAAACCTTCTTGGTTTGTCGGAGTGAACTATGAGTATTTAGGCAATAAATTCTGCATCTGTGTATTTGAATCAATTTTGTACTCCCTTATAGGTGAAGAAGTTTCGTGTCAGATTACCCAAGACACTACACAAATTATCTACGGATTGGACGAAAGTCGAGGTTGATGGGGTAATTCGAAAGAACAGAACTTGTCGTCCCAACTTCTATAAAAACATATTCAACTGAATTTGGTGTCAAATAGTCAGTCGAAACTGGTGTCGTTTTTGTCCGAGACGTTAACGATCTTTTCTTTAAGTATGAACTCTTAATAGATAGGTTTTTTAAGTATGAACTCTGTAAGTATGAACTCTAAATTCTTTCGGAACTTGTTTAGTATTAAGTCGTATATAGTATGAATTTAAGGTTAGAACAATTAAATAGTTTTGAAATTCTAGTTCTTGTTGAAAGGAGACCCTCCTTCTTTCACCTCCCCCAATTTTTACTACTAATTTTCTCATCGGTTGAAGGCTTAATCCATTTACAAAAGGTTTTTGGAGTTTATTAAAAGAACATGATAGGAATGTTTAAGTGTATAAGTAGAATTTGTGTCAAGTGTAAAAAGTTTATTTTTTTAGTATTTTGGTGACGTTTTAGGATATGATGAGAATTCGGTGGAGAATAGATCTGATGGATGAAATAAATGGAAAACATCCGTAAATAAGTAAGTCACTTATATTTGTTAAAAGGTACTGATGTTAGTACCCTAGAAAGGAAAGTGATCACATGGGTGTCGTATTTTGTTAAACTAGAGTAGAAGTTTGACGTGATTGGAGGAGGTAAGGAAAGATTTTAGGTCTTTTAGTCGGTAGTCATAGAATACTCCCTTATATAGTATGGTTCTAGAGTCTTTTCTGTCCGTCGTAGATTCGGTAAAAAATTTACTATGATCTTAGACTGGGACGACGAAGATCTGTTCCATTGTAAATCTCAAACTACATACATTATTCGTTTTATTTTCACTTCACTTCAGCGAGTCAGTACAGGCTGAGAAACGCTGGGGTACCTGACGTCGGATGGTCCGAAGAGACAGGTACCCTAAAAGGTCCGTTCTCATGACCTCACCCAACGGTAAAGGAAGAGGTCCCCTAGAAGGGCTAGGTCCCTAGCTTGGGTCCAGAGGGCGTAACGTTCTCCTGTGAAATGGGAGACTCGGTGATCCCTTCGAGTTCGTTTTATTTTTCCCCATGGGTTTTATGACCTACGTGTAGAAGAAAACAGTTTGTCCAAGTATTAACGATATATTTAGATTTTATAAAATAATATAGAACTGTTATTTTAACCGACAGTTTTTTAAAAAATTGAATTAGGATCTCAAAACGAATAGTCAACTATCTCCCATACTTCTTCAGGTTTATATCCTTTTCGATAATTATCTCTATGTCCTTCTTCAAATATTTGGTCTTTATAAGTCAATACTTCAGTATTGTGTCATTCAGACCTCGATTTTACCTGAAGTTTTAAATACATTGGATTAAGAGAACAAAATCTTTACTCCCCCTTTTTACTCTTTTACTTTTTCAGATTCTAGTAAACATTTCTATTACTGCTAGAGTCTTAAGTTCAAAGGATTGATAGTGACAAGAAGGGTGAACTGAATAAAGAAGGGAAGATAATAAAGAGATAAACCTTAATATTCTAGATAAAATTTAATTTTCACTCAACTAATTGAGGACTAAATAAATGTTTCTGAAATCATATCTGATATCTCTGATATTTCTGATATCGGAAGGACCACAAAACCCAATATATCTGATATTTCTGTTGTCGGAAGGACCACAAAACCCAAAATGGGGGTTTCGGAAGATTCGATTTTAGTGAACCGGATAGAACGAGATGGTTTTGTCCGTAGTCAATATTAGACTTATCGTTCTCCCTTATCGAAGAAATTTGTACTGAGTTGGGGAGGTTGTGGATTCACTTTGTTGACCGTGTTAGAAGAAATTTTTTTTAAAAAAAAGGTCCTTCTCATGGATAGTTAAATAGATTCTGTATGGATGATGATTGTAAAGTTTGACAGTGTAAAACTCCCGACTAAAATATCACAATATGTACACTATAAAATCTAAAATCACAATTATTAGACTTGAAATTAAGTAAAAAAACTCTTATCATGGTACAACTTTTATAATGGTTATAAATTCTATGATCAAAATTGTTAAACGATCGGTTAAGGTGATATTACCGAGGTCTTATAATATGAGGTTATATCCATAAAAGATGAAGTTTTACCTTCGTAAGAAGTTTTTTATAGGTCTCTCTTTGTAATAAAGATAGTTGGTCATGAATAGATAAGTGGATGACAATAATTATACAAAGTGATTGATTCGAGTTGAGGGGTAAAGATAAAATTAAGAAGGTCAAATGAATAATTAATAAACCTGGTGACTACGAAGGGGTATTTTTATGTTTGGTGTAAGTCAATGAATGTATCTTTAATGGGTATTCCTAAGAGTCTTTGTGTCCGGATACATTCTTAAGATGTGCTGTGAACAAGAGAATACGAAAAAGGTCAGAGAGGTTCCTATTATGTAAGACAATAAGGAGATAGGGTCCGATTCTTGAAATGTCTAAGTGTCGAGGTCCGTAAACAAAAATTTTGTACAGTAGTTTATGAGGGTCACTAATAGAGACTCTCAATACCAATACCCATTGAAAATATAAAAACAAAAATAAAAGGTAATCGAAGATATTACTCGTAAACAGTGAAAATATTATCTCGTTTTTCTTCGAAAAAAAGGAATTTAAAAAACCGGTGTGGTAGACCGTACTTCCTAGAATTAAGGGGCTGGTCCCTAGTTTGGGTCCGAGGGTCGTCAACTTTGTCTCTCAGAATTGGTGACGATTGGTGACTTGGTGGTTCCTTCAAGGATCTCCTTTTATACAAAAATTTACATTAGAAATGTATCTTATTTATAAGGAAATGACTTCTAGTTGTCTATATATGAAGGATAAACGGTCATTCTCTGTTTTGTATTCAAACTTTGAATAGTGTTTCTTAAGAGTTTAATCTTTTTCTACATTGTCTGTACTGAGTGTGGACAAAAAGTCACCAAAAGAAAGATCGAAGACGGGAGAGAAGATTAAGAAGGTTGAGTAATAGGAGTCACAGTTCTAGTAGTAGTACAAGTAGTAGTAGTAGTAGTTTGAGTAGAAGTAGTAGTTTTGGAAGAAGTAGTAGTAGAAGATAAAGACGAGGTCTTAGAAGTAGTAGTAGTAGTAGCAGTAGCAGTAGTAGTAGTAGGAGAAGAAGAAGGAGGAGAAGTAGGAGAAGTAGTAGACAACATAGTGGGTAAAATGGAAGGTATAATGAATCCAGACTTTAGTTTTCACGGACGTTCGGTAACGCATTAAACTACATGGATTTTTTATTTTTAACTTTTTTTTTTTAGTGTTTTGTAAGTTCAGTCGATAAGTAATATGATACTGTGACTTTCTACTTGAGGGGTCCAACCATGAGGTTATACGATGACCTCTTGTGACCTCTTTATTGAGGTCTTTCTTTCTGCTCTGTGTCGGTTTCATTTTTGTTACGGGTCAACACCTACACTGACCACTACCTTCAGTTCAAGCTACGACATTTCTCGTTATAACGTATCCTTGGACCTTACAATCCAGACACTTAGTTCCATTTAACCTTCACCAGTTTGTCCTGTACCGTTCCTACTTGTAGTTGTAAAATCCTTAGTCGCTTGATTTTACCTGACCTTACCCACTTAAATTGAGTCTACTGGTAATATAGATGATGACACCCGTTCTTAGAGAATCCTCTTTATCTCATTGGGAGTACAGTTGTTTCTCAGGTTTTACGTCATAAACCCACGTTAGAGTTTTTACTGTCTTACTAGAGACAAGCAAAGGTTTCGTTTGGTAAGTTATAGTGTCATTAGGTTTAGATACGGGGTTCGTCATTACGACTTCTTCGACTTCAACTTACCAAGATACTTCTGCATGTTCTAGAAGATCTTAATTGTGGGGTTTTGTTACAGGAAAAGTAATATCCCCTGTCCTTACGTTTTCATCCTTCCGTTCTCTATGGACCTTATTGTCCATTTAAACTGGAACCTCGTGTTTTACTTCGTCCCGTTTCCGATTGTCGCAAAACGGTTCTCTTGTGGAAGAAGGTTGTTGTGTTCTCTTCTGAGATGTGTACCTATAGTGGTATACCAGTTGTGACTTTAGTCTGACTAATATGAGACGTCGGTTTCTACCTCTTCGAGATATATTAGTCGTTTTTGTTCTGACTCCTGACTGACGCCGAGTCTAGTGCTTGAGGAATGAGGGTCTAAGTCTGAATTTAACTTCTTTCATCCCTTTTGGTGATCTGGTAAATCCATACTGGATTTAGTTTAGGGAATACTAATATGTCACTTTCACTGTTTATCTAAGTTCCCTAATCTAGACTATCTCCCGGACTTCTTGATACCTACCTCCAAGCACTGTGACATGTCCTCCGTCACTACTTGTGGTAGGGGTTCTTTGTCTTTACTTTTTTCCGTTTTACCAACAGACTCCTCCGGAATGTTTATCGACTCTTTTCTTCTCTTCGATTTCTGTTTCCTCCTTTTTTTTTAGACTTACGTCTCAAAGTTCCTTATTGTTCTTCTCTATTTCGGAAGGAGTCACTAGTTATGTTTCTTTGTCGCCTTTTGTTGTCTTACCCTTTCTAATCTCTAGATAGAGAAGTTCTTCTAGTCTTTATGGTTCTCTTGTAAGTACGTTTCTACGCGTTTTATTTTTGTCTTTCCATACCTGGATTGTCTTCGTCTTTTCTAATTCTCCTCCACCGTTCTTATGTGTCTTCTTGACATGTTTTTTCTAGAAGTACTGGGTCTATTGGTGTTACCACACTAGTAAGTGGATCTCGGTCTGTTGGACCTCACGTTTCAGTTCACCCTGAATCCTTCGTAGTGATGTTTGTTTCGATCACCTCCACCACCTTAAGGTCAACTCGATAAAGTTTAGGACTTTCTACTACGACAATTTCTCGACTTGAGTTATACGGTCGTTTACACTTTTTGAGTCGTCACCGGTGTCCTGATCTTTCCCAGTCAAAAGTAAGGTTAGGGTTTCTTTTCGTTACGGTTCCTTACAAGTTTGATAACGTGTTAACGTACGTAGAGTGTACGATCGTTCCATTACGAGTTTTAGGAAGTTCGATCCTAAGTTGTCATACACTTGGTTCTTGAAGGTCTACATGTTCGACCTAAATCTTCCCCGTCTCCTTGGTTACTAGTTTGACGGTTGTAGGTGACCTAGTATCTTTTTCGTTCCTTCCTTTAAGGTCTTTTTGTAGACGAAGTGACAGATGTGATTTCGGAAACTGACACACCTAGTGTTGTTTGACCTTTTACCTTATGGTCTAGTGAAACGGACAGAGAACTCTTTAGACCTACGTCCTGTTTTTCGTTATCAATCTTGGAATGTGTCCTTTTGTCTGATCAAGTTTTGACCCTTTCCTCATGTTCCGACATATAATAGTGAAACAAATGAATTGAATATACGTCTCATATGGCACGTTTTACGACCCAACCTACTGAGTGTTCGACCTTAATTCTGACGACCCTCTTTATTGGAGTCTGTGGTGAAAGTGCCGTCTTTCGTTTCTCCTTGATGCCTCGGAGAACTACTCCCACTTTCTCTTCTCACTTTCTCGACCGAATTTCGAGTTGTAAGTTTTTTGCTTCCAGTACCGTAGTCCAGGGTAGTGAAGTGTCTTTTGTCTACACCCTTTTCGCCTTTGTACTGTCTAAAATAAAAGAACATGAGTTTTTAGTGACACCTACCACTGACGTTGATGCTTTAATTCTGTGAATGAGGAACCTTCTTTTCGTTTCTGTTTGAATCACATAATTTTCCGTCTCTGTAATGAAACGACTTTTTCCAGACGTATCAGTTTGCTACTAAAAAGGTCGTCGGTATTTGCCTATGTTCTTCACCTGGTGTTCAGACTCACGGTTTTTTAACTACGAAAGTTTGACACCACAACCTCTTCTGAGGTTTCTCAGGGAACCTGACATTCTAGGTTAGTCAGGTATCCTGTCTTTAGCATACCTGGATTGTCTTCGTCTTCTATAATTCTTCTCTACCGTTTTTATGTGTCTTCTTTACATGTTTTCTAGAAGTGCTAGGTCTATTAGTACTACCACACTAGTGAGTAGATCTCGGTCTGTAGGACGTTACACTTCAGTTCACCCGGAATCTTTCGTAGTGATGCTTGTTTCGATCACCTCCACTACCTTAAGGTCAACTCGATGAAGTTTAGGACTTTCTACTACGACACTTTCACGACGTGAGTTATACGGTCGTTTAGACCTTTTGAGTCGTCACCGGTGTCCTGACCTTTTCCAGTCAAAAGTAAGGTTAGGGTTTCTTTCCGTTACGGTTTCTTACGAGTTTGATGGCTTGTTAACGTGAGTAGAGTGTGCGATCATTTCATTACAAGTTTTAAGAGGTTCGGTCCGAAATCGTTATGCACTTGGCACTTGAGGGACTACAAGTTCGACCAAAATCTTTTCCGTCTCCTTGGTCTGTAGTTTAACGGTTGTAGGCGACCTAGTACCTTTTTCGTTCTCTCAAGGTCTTTTTGTAGATAAAGACGAAATAACTGATACGGTTTCGGAAACTGACACACCTAGTGTTATTTGACACCTTTTAAGACTTTCTCTACCCTTATGGTCTGGTGGACTGGACGCAGAACTCTTTAGACATAGTCCAGTCCTTCGTTGTCAATCTTGACCTGTACCTTGTTGTCTGACCAAGGTTTCTCATTTTCCTCATGCAGTTCCGACATATAACAGTGGGACGAATAAATTGAAGATACGTCTCATGTAGTACTCTTTACGACCTGACCTTCTTTGTGTTCGACCTTAGTTAAAACGGCCCTCTTTATAGTTATTGGAGTCTATACGTCTACTGTGGTCGGAATACCGTCTTTCACTTCTCCTTGATTTGTCCGAGAACTACTTTCATTTTCTCCTCTCGTTTTTTCAACCGAATTTCGAGTTGTAAGTCTTTTGCTTCTAGTACCGTAAGCCAGGGTAGTGAAGTACTGTTTATCTACCCCTTTGTCACCTTTGTCACAGTCTGAAATAAAAAAGTCAAGTCAAGTCAAGTCAACGAGTCAGCATAGGCTGAGAAACGCTGGGGTACTTAGCGTCGTGCGATCCGGAGGGACAGGTAGTGGTAGAGGGCCTCAAGTGAGTCCTCTTGCAGGTAGCTCAGGCACTACGATAGGTCGGTAGAGTATGACCCAGTAGGGGAAGAGGAGGACGGGGGTTAGGGAGGGTCGTAGTCTCAGAAAAGGTTACTCAGTTGAGAAGTGTACTCCACCGGTTTCATGACCTCGAAGTCGAAATCGTAGTAAGGAAGGTTTCTTTAGGGTCCCAACTAGAGGAAGTCTTACCTGACCAACCTAGAGGAACGTCAGGTTCCCTGAGAGTTCTCAGAAGAGGTTGTTGTGTCAAGTTTACGTAGTTAAGAAGCCGTGAGTCGGAAGAAGTGTCAGGTTGAGAGTGTAAGTATGTACTGGTGTCCTTTTTGGTATCGGAACTGAACTGCCTGGAATCAGCCATTTCATTACAGAGACGAAAACTTATACGAGAGATCCAACCAGTATTGAAAAGAAGGTTCCTCATTCGGAGAAAATTAAAGTACCGACGTCAGTGGTAGACGTCACTAAAACCTCGGCTCTTTATTATTTAAGACTGTCACAAAGATGACAAAGGGGTAGATAAAGGGTACTTCACTACCCTGGTCTACGGTACTAGAAGTAAAAGACTTAAAACTCGAAATTCGGTTGAAAAAGTGAGAGGAGAAAGTGAAAGTAGTTCTCCGAAAAATCGAGGAGAAGTGAAAGACGGTATTCCGACCACAGTAGACGTATAGACTCCAATAACTATAAAGAGGGTCATTAGAACTAAGGTCGAACACAAAGAAGGTCAGGTCGTAAAGAGTACTACATGAGACGTATCTTCAATTTATTCGTCCCACTGTTATATGTCGGAACTGCATGAGGAAAAGGAGAAACCTTGGTCAGACAACAAGGTACAGATCATGATTGACAACGAAGGACTGGACGTATGTCTAAAGAGTTCTCCGTCCAGTCCACCAGACCATAAGGGTAGAGAAAGTCTTAAAAAGTGTCAAATAACACTAGGTGTGTCAGTTTCCGAAACCGTATCAGTTATTTCGTCTTTATCAACAGAAAGACCTTGAGAGAACGAAAAAGCTACTAGGTCGTCTACAACCGTTAAACTAGAGACCAAGGAGACGGAACCTGAAGGGACCACCGAGTCTACCATTTTCGCAGACAGTTGTTACACCCTCTGGACTCAAGCTAGGGACCCAACCCTTCAAGGGACCTTTTCCTTTACCGTTGGGTGAGGTCATGAGAACGGATCTTTTAGGGTACCTGCCTCATCGGACCACAAGTACCCCAGCGTTTCCCAGTCTGTGCTGAGTCGTTGAAATAAAAAACCCCGAGGTTTTAGTGACGTCTACCACTGAAGTCGGTACTTTAATTTTCTGCGAATGAGGAACCTTCTTTTCAATACTGGTTGGATCTATCGTATAAGTTTTCGTCTCTGTAATGAAACGGCTGATTCCAGACAGATCAGTTCCGATACCAAAAAGGACACCAGTACATACCTACACTCTCAACCTGACATTTCTTCCGACTCACGGATTCTTAACTATGAAAACTTGACGCCACAACCTCTTCTGAGAACTCTCAGGGAACCTGACGTTCCTCTAGGTTGGTCAGGTAAGACTTCCTCTAGTTGGGACGCTAAAGAAACCTTCCTTACTACGATTTCGACTTTGAGGTCATGAAACCGGAGGAATACGTTTCTCAACTGAGTAACCTTTTCTGAAACTACGAACCTCCCTAACCCCCGTCCTCTTCATCCCCTACTATCTCCTACTCTACCGACCTACCGTAGTGACTGAGTTACCTGCGCTCAGACTGACTTGAGACCCTCAACCACTACCTGTCCCTCCGGACCGCACGACGCTAAGTACCCCAGTGTTTCTCAGCCTCTGCTGACTCTCTGACTTGACTTGACTTGACTTTCCGTTAGTTGGGACTTATAAGTAACCTTCCTGAGTATGACTTCAACTGCGAGTTATGAAACCGGCCGACTATGTTTCTCGACTGAGTGACCTTTTCCAGGATTACGACCTTTTCTAGGTCCGATTCTCTTCCCCCGTTGTCACTTACTCTACCAATCTACCGTAGTAGTTGTGTTACCTGTACTTAGTCTCGTTTGAGTCCCTCTCGCACTTTCTGTCCCTTCGGACCGCTCGATGTCAAGTACCCCAGTTTTTCTCAGCCTGTCCTGAATCGTTGACTTGTTGTTAGGGATAGGAGAAAATAGGACAAAATTGAAAAAAAGTATAGTAAATAGTAGGGAAAAAGGACCAAAACCAAAACAAAACAAAAAATTAAAAGACAGACGTGGAAATCTTTCAAGCAAGACTCCTGTCCGAAAAGAAAAAGAAGTATCGATATAAAGGTCGTGGATTCTGTAACGGACCGTGAATCCTTTGTAAATTCTTTGTAGACGACTTATTCGTCTCCTTTCGGTTACGGGTTTCCGCCGGACTATATATTATCCATAAATTACACGATTCACTTTGTTTTATAGTCCATCAAGATATTTTATTTATTTTGATACACATGTGTGTATGTGTTTTTACGTGTGTTTATGTGTAATTTACATGTATTCACTTCACTCACTTTCAGCGAGTTAGTACAGGTTGAGAAACGTTGGGGTACCAGATGTGTCAGGTACCTCAAGAGGTCCGGTCTTATGACCTCACCCATCGGAAAGGGAAGAGGTCCCCTAGAAGGGTTGGGTCCCTAACTTGGGTCCAGAGGACGTGACGTCCCTCTAGAAGTGGTCGACTCGGTATTCACTTCGGGTTCTTATGATCTCACCCATCGGAAAGGAAAGAGGTCCCCTAGAAGGGCTGGGTCCTTAGTTTGGTCCCAAAGGTCGTAACGTCCACCTAAGAAATGGTTTACTCGATACTTTCACTTTCACTTCAACGAGTCAGCACAAGCTGAAAAACGTTAGGGTACCTGACATCCGAAGAGACAGGTACCCTAAAAGGTCCGTTCTCATGACCTCATCCAACGGTAACGGAAGAGGTCCCCTAGAAGGGTTAAGTCCCTAGTTTGGGCCCAGAGGGTGTAACATCCGTCTACGAAAATGGTAGACTCGGTGGTCCCTTCAGTCCTTCGGGATTTACATGTACTTCCACATCGTTTTCTTGATCTTCCTGTGTTTGGTTTACATTATCATTATATATATTTATATACCTCTCTCTTATTTTAATCTTGTTCTATGTTCTTGAAAGTACGAAATGTGATATTGAAGATGTATAAAAAGTTAGAAAACATTATTATTATGTGAATAACAACATATTATTTTTTATTAAATTACTTTTAGGTTTTGGGTGAGGAATTGTTTAATTCATGTGTGTGTTTGTGTATGTTGGGAATCGAACTTAATTGAAGATTCCCAATTTGAGTTCTCTCTTAATTGAAGATATTTAGTTTATAGTTTAGATAAATTTCTGTCAGTACCTGTTTTACGAGAAGTAGTAGTGAAGATAAGTTGTCACATAATCTTCAGGATCGTTTACTTTTGTTTAGGTGTTATATTTATTTGTTCTTTCTTGATGTTCCGGTTTTATAACTTTCGATTTTGTTAAGTGACGTTTTCATATACTAATCGATGTCTTACGTTGTCTTAAAAAAGTTTTTACTCATTTTTTTCACAAGTCGTTTCGTAGGTTTTAGTTCTTGGTAATTTTTTTTTTTAGTGTTTAAAGGACATCTGGTTTCGATTGGTTAATTTTACTCTAAATTCATTTTCTTAGATAAGTGTTTTCGTTTTCTTTGATATTTATATATAGGTTATTGGTGAGTGTAAAATATATAATTGAATATTCAGAATTAGGTGAATTAGAAGTATTATTGGGATTACTCAATAATAAGGGTTAAATGCCTACTCCTTTGATATCGTGTGTTCTTTTCCTAAAAATAAACGGATTCAAATCGTCCCTAACTCGGGTTCATTGTACCGTGGTCTTCGGTTAGACAAGGAGTAGGTTGTTATCATTTTGATCTTTTGAAATGTACTCTTCTATTATTTGAACTGATCAGTATCGTACGTCGACCTTACCCTTGTGGTTCATAATGTTTCTATATTTAAAGGGGGTTTTAATTGGATATTTAAGTTCCGTTAAGGTTAAAATTTTAGGGTTATTCACACATAAACACACACACACACACACACATTGATCGACAGCTCTGACACGATACGAGACAACACAGACTGAGAAACGTCAAGGTACCTGACATCGGGGGGTGTCCGAGAAGACAGGTGCCTTAAAAGGTCTCTTCTTATGTCTTTGTCCAAAGGTGAGGGATGAGGTCCCGTATAGGGGTTGGGTCCCTAACTTGGGTGTAGAGAACATGGAGGACGTAACGTATGCCTAAGAATGGTGACGTGATGGACCCATTGAACCGTATGACTAAGATTTTAAGTATACCTGTTCTTTTTTATACAGTTCTTGACAAAGTTTTCCCTTTTGTACTACCCTTGACGGAATGATTAATACTTTATATTAGAAAATTTCGTTAATTTTAATTTGTCATATGATCTTGTTCTTATGGCTGTCTAGTTAAATTCTTTTGTCCAAGATCTTTGTCTCGTGATAAATATTATAATAACATTGTCAAATAATACTAAGTTATTTACTAAAACTTTGTTGTCCATTAAGAAATCCCTCTATTTTATCGGTAAAGATGGAATGTGGATTGTGTATTTAAGTTGTCGAATGTCTCGTTTTCTTTTTTTAGAATTTTCATTAATACTCTTTTATAACAATATTATAACCCTACTTCTTTTAAATACGATTTATTCTATGTTTTAATAATATAATCCCCTCTAAAGTGATATAAGATTGAATTTTAAGAAGATTTTATTTTGTAATATTTGATTTAGATTGTCTTTTGACATATGAGTCTCTTCTCTTATTGTTATATGTTTTCTTCTCAGTCAGGGAGTCAGCACAGTCTGTGGGAAACACTGGGGTACGTGACATCGGGTGGTCCGAGGAGACATGTACACTAAAGGGTCCGTTCTTATGACCTCACTCAACGGTAAGGGAAGAGGTCCCCTAGAAAGGTTGGGTCCCTAGCTTGGGTTCAGAGGACGTAACGTCCGTCTAAGAAATGGTAGACTCGGTGGTCCCTTCGGACATTGTTTTATGTTCTCAAGGAAGTTTAGTTAATCTCGTATTTTGTTTTTGTTTATTTTTATTCAAATTTTTATATATGTTTGTCCCATAAGAGTGTACGAACGAATACTTAGAGTCACCCATGTCATAAAAATATCATCTACTGTTTGGATATAAGAATTTTTACTCTTGAGACGTATGGAAAATAGGGTCACTAATGTAAAGATCTACGGAGTGTCTTTATCAGTGTGTGTACGTGTTTCTATACATTGTTACAAGTGACATCGTTGTAAACACTATCTCTTTTCAACCTTTAGTAGGTTTAAAGGTGTATCTCTTTTGTACGTTTATTTAATAGAGGACCGGTGGTATCATATGATACATTGAAAGTTCTGGAGTAAAAGTATATGTCTCTATTTTATTAATCGGTGTGTCCAAGATCAGAATTTAACGATAAAGATCTGGATCTATCACGATTTAGTAATGTCCAGTTTTTTCCCATGGACCCTTCTATTGGTACATTAATATATTGAACAGTAATGGAGGGTTGATTTGGTACATCAGAGATAAATACACGCATACAAATTGACACATATTTAAAAACCTCCCCATTCCGAGAAGATTCTACAGATTCTTTTGGAGAGAGGGAAAGCGAATAAGTTGGACAGATGGAGTTAAACCAAAGTGGGAGAGTACCAAGGACATGACTGATATTTCTGACTTCATCCCTGAAGGGGTCGTCAAGTCACCAATTCTGAACCACGAAAGTGACAGTCCGAGTGTGATGTAAAGACCGACCCCTTGATTCTAAGGGGGGTTTAGCATGTCATACTGGTTTTTGTCTTTTTTTCTTTAATTTTCTGACTTCATCCAAAGAAGTTTGGTTCGGGTTCTTAGTTCTTCCACCATAATAAAAGGAATATTATTTCATAGGTGAGTTAAGTAAAAATAAACAAGGAATTATTTTACTTGGTTTGAAAAGACTTTGATGAAAGTGATTTTAATGGTGTCAATTCTCAAGTAAATAAATTTAGGTTTTTATGTATTCTTTGTGAACTATGGTGTTTCAGTCCCTTCCCATGATAGACAGATCTGGACCTTAATTGTTAACTTCCGATCTCAGAATCAGTAATTAATGAGATATGAACTTTGAAATATGTAGAAACGTCAAATTTCGACGTCTGAACCAAATTCTTCAGGTATTTTCATAATTAACAATACGGGTGGGTTTGGTAATTTTTAATTTAGGCACATCGAAACGGACATCAGGTCCCGTCAATGTTGAGATTTCAACTATATCGGAAAGACTCAGTCGATTTTGGAAGAATGGGTTCGACTTAATCAAATTTCGATTGGTATATTGACAAATTTTTCTTTTTCTTTGTTTTTGAATAGCGTGTGTTATATCAAGAATGTTTGTTGGTTCGAGTTTTTTTAGGTGTATCGTTCGGTTGGGTAAATACTGGATAGTCTTCCGGAAAAACAAGGGGTTACCGTCAGGTAGGGATAAAGAGTTCAAAGGAGTAGATACCTAGTCAACAATCCAATAATCCACATTGATTGGTAAAATTATTACCAGGGGATCACCGGACCATTTATAAGGGTTGTTCTCAACCTCTGATAAAGAGGGGTGAGGAACTTAGACCCGATTGAGACATTTGAAACGGAAATTAAACATCACTTCAGGATCTCAGATCCGGAGTTCTCCAGGACGTCGAAGACAGAAGTGAGAAAACCCTGAATTGACGGTACAGTTCTCCAAATTTGATCTGATACGTACTCCTATCTAATTCACATCTCTCTTCCGGGTGGAAGATCGACAAGGGTGGTTCCGGGATCTGTACACTAATTTCGGTAAAATATAGGAGATCGAGGTTAGTTGGATGTTTTACTTATGTCGGTGTGTCCACTCGGGTCTTTTGTCCTTTTTTTTTTTAACGGGTCGGCAGGTTTTCTTGGTGTTCTTGTATTATTTAATAACAACGACAGTCGGTGAATCTAAAACTCCACCTAATAATGTTCCGTTACGATTATACGAACGACCGAAGGAACGAGTCAGTATAAACCGAGATGCTGGGATACCTGACATCGGGTGGTCCAAGGAAACGGGTACCCTAAAAGCTCCGTTCTAATGATCTCATCTAATAGTAAAGGAGGAAGTCCTATAGAAGGACTGGGTCCCTAGTTTGGGTGTAAAGGACGTGGAAGACGTGACGTCCGTCTAAAAAATGGTGACTGGTTTGCTCCTTCGGGCGATTCTGTGACCCTCCAGAGTTTATTAACTCGTTCAGGTGTAGATCTATATATATGGGTTTACTCAAATTTCGTCCCTGATCTTGTCTTAAACATTTGAGTACAAGTTTCGTCGTAATAATTGTTATTGATTTTTCTCCTTTGTGGAGTTTACAGATAGTTATCTACTTATTTGTTTGTTCAACACTATATATGTTTGTTTCCTTATAATAAGTCAGAATTTTTCCTTCCGTTAAGATTGTGTATGGTGTTGTACCTACTTAAAACTTCTATACGATTTACTTTATTTCGTCTATGTTTTCCTGTTCGTAATATATTAAGTTGAATGTACTCCATGGGTCTCATTTAAGTGTTTCTCTATTATCTTACCATCGACAGTCCCAGAACCTCCTCCTCTTCCTTTACCCCTCAATAGTAAAGTGTCAAATCCTACTTTTTTCAAGACCTCTACCTGCCATCACTTCCTCGCCACCGACGCGCCCGCGCCTTCTCGGTTCTTCTCGATGAGGTACAAGTTCTAGTCCTCCCCGTCGCTCACTCCTCTATGGTGAGTAGGTTCCATTCCTCGTCGACGACGCGAAACGACCTCGTCGGTACTTCTCTACGGGGTTCAGGTTCCATTCTCTTTGGATTCATTCTGTCATCCCAACTCTCTCCCGTAGTCTCCCGTCTGTGTGACTTTGGTATTAGTGTCTTTTGATCAGTTAGACTAGTGTGCCTGGTGTCGGAACAGTTTGAGTTGTTTTGATTCGGTACGGTACACCCCGGTGGGTTCTACCCGCCCAGTACCATCTCTCCAGACTGTCTTACACCAGGTGACCTCTTCCCTTACCGTTTAGTGAAGTCATAAGAAGGCAACTCTTGGGGTGCTTGTCATACTTTTCCGTTTTACTCTCATATGACTTTCTCCTTAAGGGGTCCAGCCATCCACGGGTTTTACGATGACCTCTAGTCACCTCTTTATTGAGGTCTTTCTTACTTCCCTACCTCGGTTTCGTTTTTGTTATGGGTCAACACCTACACTGACCACTATCTTCGTTCTAGACTACGACATTTCTCGTTATAACGTATCCTTGGACCTTACAGTCCAGGTACTTAGTTCCGTTTAACCTTCACCAGTTTGTCCTCTACCGTTCTCACTTGCAGTTGTAAGATCCTTAGTCGCTTGATTTTACCTGACCTTACCCACTTAAATTGAGTCTACTGGTAATATAGATGATGACACCCGTCCTTCGGGAATCTTCTTTACCTCATCGGTAGTACCAGTTGTTTTCTCAGATTTTACGTCATAAACCTACGCTAGAGTTTTTACAGTCTTACTAGAAACAAATAAAGGTTCCGTTTGGTAAGTCATAGTGTCATTAGGTTCAGATACGGGGTTGGTCATTACGACTTCTTCGACTTCAACTTGTCAAGATACTTCTGCATGTTCTGGAAAATCTTGATTGTGGGTTTTCACTACAGGAAAAGTAATATCCCCTGACCTTACGTTTTCGTCTTTCAGTTCTTTGTGGATCCAATTGTCCGTTTAACCCGGAACCTTATGTCTTACTTTGTCCCGTTTTCGATTATCTCAAAACGGTTTTCTTGCGTGACCAGTATCGTTTGTGGGAGAAGGTTGTTGTGTTCTCTTCTGGGATGTGTACCTGTAGTGGTCTACCAGTTGTGGTTTTAGTCTGACTAGTATAACAAACGTCGGTTTCTACCTCTTCGAGATATGTTAGTCGTTTTTCTTCTGGCCCTCGATTGGCACCGAGTCTAGTACTTGAGGAATAACGGTTTAAGTCTGAATTTAACTTCTTTCATCCCTTTTGGTGATCGGGTAAGTCCATACTGGATTTAGTTTAGGGAATACTAATATGTCACCTTCACTCTTTATCTAAATTCCCTGATCTAGACTATCTATCTCACGGACTACTTGATGCCTGACTCCAAACACTGTAATATGTCCTCTATCCCTAGCTCTGGTAGGGGTACCTTTTCTTTACGTTTTTTCGTTTTACCGATAGACTCCTCCGGAATGTTTATCGACACTTCTCTTCTCTTCACTTTTCGTTTCCTCTTTTCCTTTCTATATTCGTAGACTTACGTCTCAAGGTTTCTTATCGTTCCTCTCTATTCTTTCAGAAGGAGTCACTAGTCACGTTTCTTTGTCACCTTTTGTTGTCTTACCCTTTCTGATCTCTAGAGAAGTTCTTTTAGTCTCTATGGTTCCCTCGTAAAGTACGTTTCTATCTAAACTATTTCCTGTCTTTACCATACCTGGATTGTCTTCATCTTCTGTAATTCTTCTCCACCGTTCTTATGTGTCTTCTTGACATGTTTTTTCTAGAAGTGTTGGGTCTATTAGTGCTACCACACTAGTGAGTGGATCTCGGTCTGTAGGACCTTACGCTTCAGTTCACCCGGACTCTTTCGTAGTGATACTTGTTTCGATCACCTCCACTACCTTAAGGTCAACTCGACAAAGTTTAGGACTTTCTACTACGACAGTTTCACGACGTGAGTTATACGGTCGTGTAAACCTTTTGAGTCGTCACCGGTGTCCTGACCTTTCCCAGTCAAAAGTAAGGTTAGGGTTTCTTTCCGTTATGGTTTCTTACGAGTTTGATGGTGTGTTAACGTAAGTTGAGTGTGCGATCATTTCATTACGAGTTTTAAGAGGTTCGGTCCGAAATCGTTATGTACTTGACACTGGAAGGTCTACAAGTTCGACCCAAATCTTTTCCGTGTCCTTGGTCTCTAGTTTAACGGTTGTAGGCGACCTAGTACCTTTTTCGTTCTCTCAAGGTCTTTTTGTAGATAAAGACGAAATAACTGATACGGTTTCGGAAACTGACACACCTAGTGTTATTTGACACCTTTTAAGACTTTCTCTACCCTTATGGTCTGGTGGACTGGACGGAGAACTCTTTGGATATACGTCCAGTCCTTCGTTGTCAATCTTGACCTGTACCTTGTTGTCTGACCAAGGTTATCCTTTTCCTCATGTCGTTCCGACATATAACAGTGGGACGAATAAATTGAATATACGTCTCATGTAGTACTCTTTGCGACCCGACCTCCTTCGTGTTCGACCTTAGTTAAAACGGCCCTCTTTATAGTTATTGGAGTCTATACGTCTACTGTGGTCGGAATACCGTCTTTCACTTCTCCTTGATTTTTCGGAGAACTACTTTCACTTTCTCCTCTCACTTTTTTAACCGGATTTCGAGTTTTAAGTCTTTTGATTCTAGTACCGTAGACCAGGGTAGTGAAGTACCCTTTATCTACCCCTTTGTCACCTTTATCACAGTCTGAAATAAAAACCCCCGAGGTTTTAGTGACGTCTACCACTAACGTCGGTACTTTAATTTTCTGCGAATGAGGAACCTTCCTTTCAATACTGGATGGATCTATCGCATAAGTTTTCGTCTCTGTAATCAAACGGTTGTTTACAGGCAGATCAGTTCCGATACCAAAAAGATCACCAGTACATACCTACACTTTCAACCTGACACTTCTTTCGACTCGCGGCTTCTTAACTACCAAAACTTGACACCACAACCTCTTCTGAGAACTCTCAGGGAACCTGACGTTCCTCTAGGTTGGTCAGGTAAGACTTCCTCTAGGCAGAACCCACAAGAAACCTTCCTGACTCCGATTTCGACTTTGAGGTTATGAAACCGGTCGACTACGTTTCTCGACTGAGTAACCTTTTCTGAGACTACGACCCTCCCTAACCTCCGTCCTTCTCTTCCCCTACTGTCTCCTACTCTACCGACCTACCGTTGTGGTTGCGCTACCTGTACTCAAACTCACTTGAGGTCCTTAACCACTACCTGTCCCTCCGGACTGCACGACGTTAAGTACCCCAGCGTTACTCAGTCTGTACTGACACGCTGACTTGACTCGACTACTATCATGTTGTTACACTTATATGAATTACGGTGACTTGCCATGTGAATTTTAACCAATTCCATTTAAGACAATACATGTCGAATGGCGTTAAAGATTTTTTTGTGGAGAGCCTGAAGGGACCACCATGACACCTATTCTTAGACGGACGGTTACGTTCCCTGTGTCCAAGTTAGGGACCAGGTCTTTCTAAAGTGTACGACACCCCGTTCTTTTGGGAACGTGACGATGATGATTTCGGACGTACAGGCTCAGACACGAGGTGTTACTCTCTTTGGTGGTGGTGTTCTTCGGGTTTGTTGCGTTAGCCTCTCAGCGGTGGTGAGAGGTGTTGATCTCTTCCGGAAACATGTCATTGTTTCTGGGTCACGTTGGTTTTCAATTAATTAAATTTGTTTAAAAATTTTCGTGAAGAGAAAGGGTGAACTAAAGTCTTAGTCTACTCTCTTTTTTTTTTTTTTGTGTGTTCCTTTTCTTTTTTTCTCGTTTTATAGTCGAAATAGAGACTGTATTTCAAACCAACCTTTTGTACCGAGTTTTCACCAAACCTTTACCGAACGATTGTGAGAGAATTAAACTTCAATAGGTGATCTTGATAAAGGGAGTTTTACCTCTCGGACAGGACGTGAGTCAAATGACGTGATCGGTTCTTATGCCGTTTTATGACTGACAGACGTCCAATCTTACTTCTCTCTCTACTTTTCCAATCTGACTGGTACGACCAGTGAGATGACATGAGTGAGTAGATGACATGAATGATTAGATGATATGGTGATTAAAGGGGGACACTTTCTCTTCTCCATCTCTTTCTTCGATTCTCACAATGGTATCAGTTCAAAGAGATGTGACTTGGTCACAAGGGTATAATATGTCATCAAAGTTTTCTTTCTTTTGTTTCCCTTTCTTAATCCCTTTTTTTAAGTTCTTTTTAAAGGATCTTGACTTTTTACATGTAAGATTTGATTAATTCCTTACTTCTATGTTTTATTGTAGACTTAACTACCTAAATAACTACTTAAACTGAATCTCCTCAAAATTTTGAATCTCCTCAAAATTTCAAGACTGTTTCTTAATCCCATCTTAAGTGCAATCTAGTGTTTCGTGACTTGTTTTATTATTAGTCCGTAGGTCCTATACTACGTATACGTTGTTTTTTTTATTAATAGTTTTAAATTTCGAAAACACGAAGTTTCCTATGGTAGTTCTCTTTTAAAAACCTTTAGTAAATAGATTCTTTTGGACATAGATCTTATATGTTTCTTGATAATGATGAGTTTTGATAATTTCGACCTGTTTCCTAAATCTATTTATGAACAGGTTTCTTCTATGTGTATGACATTCCATTCTTCTGCGATACAACGAAGTCGACACAGGTTGAGAAAGACTGGGGTACCTTACATCGGACGGTCCGAGAAGACAGGTACCCTAAGAGGTCCGTTCTTGTGACGTCACCCAACGGTACGGGAAGAGGTCCCCTAGAAAGGTTGGGTCCCTAGCTTGGATTCAGACGGTACAGAGGACGTAACCGATGACCCAAGGAATGGTGATCACGGTGGACCCTTCGGGGGTTCTGTTTTCTTCTACTGTCTGCTGATTATTCATGTACTGTTCTATAAATTGTAGTCGTCGGTAGTCCCTTTGCGTTTACTGTTACTCTATGGTGAATATGGCAGATCCTACCGATATTAGTTTTTCTCTCATCGTTTACAACCACTCCTATATCTCTTTAACCTTTAAAGTGTGTGACGACCTTCTTTCCATTTTACCATGTCAGTGAAACCTTTCATCGGACTTTTTAGGAGTTTACCAATTTACGAAAGGTACACTAGGTCGTCAAGATAAGGATAAATAATATATAAGATTTATTTACTTTTGTTTCCTTTTTTAATATGTATTTACAAGTATTTGTCGTAATAAGTTTTGTCAGTTTTTCATATGTAGTTGACGACTTACCTCTCTTTTATATATAGGGTATGTTACCTAACACACAATCAACGAGTCAATACGGACTGAGAAACACTGGGGTACCTGACATCGGGTGCTCCGAGGAGACAGGTACCTTAAGAGATCCGTTTTTATGACCTCATCCAACGGTAAAGGAAGAAGTCCCCTAGAAGGGACTGGGTCTCTAGTTTGGGTCCAGAGGACGTGACGTCCGTCTAAGAAATGGTAGACTCGGTGGTCCCTTCGGGTATGGTACTTAATCAGTCATTATTTTCTTTATTTTCATGACAACGTGGGTTGTTATACCTACTTGAATTTTTGTAATACGATTCACTTTCGTCAGTTAGTATTTTCTACTGTACAATTTACTAAGGTGAATGTACTTTACAGGTCATATCTGTCTCTGTCTTTCATTTCTTTGAAGATCTTTCATCTAGATCTCTCTGTTACCTAATCTCTGTCTTTTATCTAAACAGAAACAGATCCCGTACGCACCCAACCCCGTGACCCTTCCGACTGTCCATTCCCCACACCCTAAAGAAAAAAAAAAAACCGACACAGTACACCCTAGATCAAGAGACTGGTCCCTAGTTTGGGTCCAGGGGACGTAACCCTCGTGCCTCAGAATCGGTGACCTAGTGATCCCTTCAGGGACCCCATTGAAAAACTCCATTACTTTTACAAGATTTTAACACTATTACTTACATGTTGAGACATTTATATGATTTTCGATCCCTCGACGTGTGAAATTTACCCACTTGACCTACCATACACTTAATATAGAGGTAATTTGTCAAGAATTTTTATTCCGTTAAAAATTACGATGTCTTTTGTTTCAACTCTTCCTTTTACATTAGTATTATCTGATATACAAAGTCATATTTGTTATAAATCTCAATATTTATTGACTTATGACCAACTATTTTTTTTAACCCTACATGAAATCTTATCTATCTTATTCTCCCATAACGTTAGATTCTAAGTAAAAGTTTTTTCCGGATAATTACTTTTTACGGGAGTTTGATTCACCAAAAATGAAAACATTCCTTTGTCGTTGGGTGAGGTCATAAAAACGGATCTCTAAGGTACCTGTCTCCTCGGACCGTCCGATGTCAGATACTCCGACGTTTCTCGACCTGTGCTGACTCGTTGATTATGAAGTGAAAAAATTCGTCAACCTTTTTCGGTTGTTTTCTAATCATAAAGTACTATGTACTTTAATAGAATTTAAGTTTAAAGTCACAGGTATTTATTTCAAAATGACCTTGTGTCGGTGTGGGTAAGTAAATGAATTGATTGACACCGACTAAAACTCGGTGAATCTTACCCCATCAACACTCTCGTGTTCACCGTAAAAGTCACGAAACGTGACGACGAGTTGTGAGATTTTCACCGTCGTTACGTAAGTATTGAGTTGTTGTAATTTCATATTGACATGATGTTGAAAAAGAAGTGTTGTCGTCGTGTATAGGTAGTAGAGGTTTATTCCTTTCCCCTTACACCTCAAGTTTGCAGTGTGAAAATTACATCTAAAACGATAATTTAAGGATAGAAGTTATATCAGTAAACGAGAACCTCTGAAGTGTTAGTAATTAGGACAATTAAAAACACTCTTTATCAACTAAAAAGGAAAAACTGACGAGACACGTGAAACGTTCTAGAATCAAGGGGCTGGTCCTTGACTTGGTCCAGTCTCGTCGCTTTCGTGGTTCAGTATTGGTGACCTGTTAGTCCATTAAGGGTCTTCAACTTATAAAAATTAAAGAGAATGAGGTCTCCTTCGTCAGACTACCGAATCGTTATCCTTGTAAAATAACGTTACAAAACTCGAGTCTCATTTCTTTTCGAAAAGACTTCTTTTTAGAAGTTGGTGATAGTTTATGGTCTACCGAAACCTTCAATCAAAAACGACGTCAGAGGTATTACAAAGAATTACTAAAGTTGGTATTTAATAGTTTGCGCGAATATACGTTTTGAATACAAAGTTTTTCAATGGAATTGATGTTCGTTACCGTTCGACGAAATATGTAAATGACACGACAGTTTTGTTCTTCTGGATAGAGGAAAGGATGTGTTTAAACGGTGTCTATACAAAAGATTCGTTTGATACGAAGGTCGTCACAAAAAGTGTGTGACTACGTTCGTGTTTCTTTTAAAGGAATAAAGTTTCATGAAAATTGACACGTTGACTCCGCGAAGGTAGATGAAAAGTTAGTGTTCACTAATTAGATGTAACATTACTGTAAGATTTGTCGTTTACAGTCTCTTCTTGGATTGTCTTAAGATATTCACGGAAGGTTCGTTACTTATAATAGTTTATTTTAGTTTGTGAGTATCTGATCATAGTCATGGACCGTCACATTTTTGTATAAAAGTTTCTACTTTATAAATTTTTTATGTGGTCTTCCTTAGTTGTCGTCTTATTGACTCTGTCTTCTTTCCTATTCACTTGATCGTCCGTCTCACCACCTTTATTGACGCTACTTCGTCACATTTCTTTTTTCTTACTTTCCTTCACTTCTGTTGGAGTCTCAGAAGACCTGTTGTAATTTTCGTGGTAGTAAGTCCGTCTCGATCGTCATTTCTTAGGTGGACGATTGCGTCCTCTGCTTTTTCTGTGTCCAAGTTAGAGACCCAGTCCTTCTAGGTGACCTAATTCTTTACCGTTGGGTGAGGTCATAAGAACGGACCTTTTAAGGTACCTGTCTCCTCGGACCACCCGGTGTCAGGTACTCAGGTGTTTGTCGACCTGTGTTGACTCGTTGAGTTGTGTGTGTGTTTTTTTTTCTTTCGTAGACTCTTTTATAAACTTCTCTAATATCACCTTTTGAAGGGATTGCTCCCTTTTCTTTATTCTGTGGGTTCAAGTCCTTCATGTCTCAGGGTAAGTCTTATTTAGGTTCTTCTTTGTGTGACTCTGTGTGTGATTAGTTTGATTGTTTTTATGATCTTTTCTTATCATGTTCGTAGTTGCTTTTTCGTTGTTTTTTCGTTTTTTCGTTGTTTTTTGTTTTCTTAGTGGTATTAGTCAGATTAAAAGTTGTCTTTGAGACATCCGGTCTTCCCTCATCGTTCTATTTCCCTGTTTTCCCTTTTTGTATGTTGTTTCTAATGAGATGAGTCGTTCCTAGAGTAAGTCTCAGGTACCTCTTTGGTTTTCGAAATATCTGTTCGTTTTCGATCCTAAATTTTTTCCATCCTAAATCTTTACCATCTCCTTGGTCTCTAGTTTAACGGTTGTAGACGATCTAGTAGCTATTTCGTTCTCTCAAGGTCTTTTTGTAGATGAAGACGAAATGACTGATACGGTTTCGGAAAGTGACACACCTAGTGTTGTTCGACACCTTTTAAGGCTTTCTCTACCCTTATGGTCTGGTGGAATGGACGGAGGACTCTTTAGAAATTCTTCCAGTTCTTCGTTGTCAATCTTGGTCTGTATCTTGTCTGACCAAGGTTTGACCTTTTCCTCATGCAGTTCCGACATATGACAGTGGGACCAATAAATTGAATGTACGACTCATATAGTATACTTTACGGTCCGACCTACTTCGTGTTCGATCCTAGTTCTAACGGCCCTCTTTATAGTTATTGGAGTCTATACGTCTACTGTGGTGGGAAACCGTCTTTCGTTTCTTGATTTCTCGGAGAATTACTTTCACTTTCTCCTCTCACTTTTTCAACCGAATTTTGAGTTGTAAGTTTCTTGATTCTAGTACCGTAAACCAGGGTAGTGAAGTATCGTTTATCTATCCCTTTGTTACCTTTGTCACTGTCTGAAATAAAAGAACCCGAGATTTTAGTGACGACCACACTGACGTCAGTACTTTAATTTTCTACGAAAGAGGGACCTTCCTTTCAATACTGGTTAGATCTGTCGTATAATTTTTCGTCTCTGTAATGAAAGGTTGTTTTCAGGCAGATCAGTTTCGATACCAAAAAAGGTTATCAGTACATACCTACACTCTCAACCTGATATTTCTTTCGACTCGTGACTTCTTAACTACGAAACTTGACACCACAACCTCTTCCGAGAACTCTCAGGGAATCTGACGTTCCTCTAGGTTGGTCAGGCAGGATTTTCCTTAGTCAGGCTTATAAGTAACCTTGCTGACTACGACTTCGACTTTGAGGTTATGAGACCGGTAGACTACACTTCTTGACTGAGTGACCTTTTCTGGGACCACGATCCTTTCTAACTCCGTCCTCGTCTTCCCCTGTTGTCTCCTACTCTACCAACCTACCGTAGGGGCTGAGTTACCTGTACTCAAAATAAGCACTACCTGTCTCTTTGGACCGTACGACGTCAGGTGTCCCAACGTTTCTAAACCTACACTGCTTCACTGACTTGACTTGACTTTTCGATCCTCTTAAGTCGTTATGGTTTGGTCGAAATGTTGTTTACGATTTCCTTAAAGAGGTCCACCTTTTGTAATTTCTTTTCCTAGATGTTTTGTTTGGGTTTCGTTAATTCTTTTACCATGTTCCTTGAATATATTGTTATTAGTGGAATTTACATTTACCTAATTTACGAGGTTGGTTTTCTGTCTGACCGACTTACTTATGTTTTTATTCTACCGTATATACGATAGATGTCCTGTGGGTGAAGTCTGGATCCTTTTGTTTCTCTGACTTTCAACCCCCTACCTTTCAATAAAGTACGTTTGTTTTTGGTTTTCTTTCGACCTCATCTGTATGATTATAGTCTGTTTTATATGAAATTTTATTTCTGAATCTTTCCTTCCTGTCATGTATTACTAGTTCCCTAGTTAGGTTCTTCTATTTGTTAACATTTATCAATACATGGGTTGTGTCTTCGTGGAGTTATGTCTTCCGTTTACGGTTATCAGTGTTTTCCCCTTTAGTTGTCATTGTGTCATTGTTACCCCTTAAATTGTGAGGTGAATGTGGTTACTTGTCTAGTAAGTCTGTTTTTATTTATTCCTTTGTGTCCGGAATTTACTGTGTAATCTGGTCTATCTGACTTAACTATAAATATCTGTAAGGTAGTCTTACGTCGTCTTATATTAAAGAAGAGTTCACGTGTATCTTGTAAGAGGTCCTATCTAGTGTAGAACCCAGTGTTTAGTTCGGAGTCATTTAAATTCTTTTGACTTTAGTGTAGTTTGTAGAAAAGTCTATTGTCACGATACTCTAATCTTTGGTTAAAGTCCTTTATTTGACAAAAATTTTTTCGTTGTGTGTGTCTGTGTACCTCCGATTTTTTATACGATGGTTTATTGGTACTTTAGTACCTTCTTTCGTTTTTCCTTTAGTTTTTAATGAAGTTTTGTTTGCTGTTGTTTAAATATTGGGTTTTAGATACCCTAAGTCGTTTTCGTTAAGAAAAACAAAAAAACCAAAAAAAAAAAAAAAAAAAAAAAACTAGCGAGATTCACCAAAATAATCTCTTTCGGTTCAAATGTCTCCTGGATTCTCAACCGTAATCCCGGGAAGAACGGTTTCCACCCGTGTTGTAACTGTTTCTCGGCCAACATGACGTATGTGGAGAACCCGACCGGACAAGAGAAGAAAAAGAGAACAAAACGGTGGAATTTTCAGACTGGAGAATTCCGCTGAAAGAGTTATGTCCGGTGCCTTGGTACCTGAAATGGTACCTGACTTGGTTCGTGCGTCAGTTGATAACGATCTCACGAGTCTCGAAGGTGGGGTGTGACCGGCTCCCATCGGAGTAGGAGATCCCCGTAGGGACGGTGCTCGTCCTGAACTAGAAGACCTCGTTACGGGAGGTTGCTCCGATGTACTCGGAACTAGACCCGTTCACAAAGAACTGGTCAATGGAGTTTTCACACATCGAGGGCCCGTGTCTGTTTTTCGACGTACAACCACTGATCTGACGTCTGTGGTGACGGTGAAGGTGTTTCTACCATAATTCTTTCCCGTTTTCGTTAAGGATTCTCCCTTAAAATATCGTTATATTAGAATTGAGTTTCTTATTCTTTTTAGAGTTTATTTGTTAGATTAGAATGTGGATTTTGTTGATCTCTTTTTTTATGTTTGTTTTGGGGTTCAATTTTCTTTTCTATAGTATTTCTACTCTCGTATTTTTTTTTAATTTTTCTACTCTCGTATTTATTTACTTTATCTTTACTTTTTTTTATCGTTTCTCGTTCCTTTGATTTTCGACCAAGAGACTCTTCTGTTTGTTATAACTATTTGGAAGTTGGTCTGAGTAGTTCTTTTTTTCCTTCTCCTGAGTTTAGTTATTTTGTTCTTTACTTTTTCCTTTTCTATGTTGTTTATGGTGTCTTTATGTTTCCGAGTATCTTTTGACAATGTTCCTTGATGTACGGTTATTTTACCTGTTGGACCTTCTTTGCCTGTTTAAGAATCTTTCCATGTTGGAAGGTTCTGACTCGGTACTTCTTTGTCTTTTATACTTGTCTGGTTCGTGATTATTACTTTAACTTTGACACCAATTTTTAGAAGGTTAATTGTTTTCAGGTCTTGGTCTACCGAAGTGTCCACTTAAAATAGTAAATCACTTTTGGATTGTGGAGTTTGAGAAGGTTTTTGACGTCTCCCTCTTTGTGAGGGTTCGAGCAAAGTACTCCGGTGTTAGTGGGACTGTGGTTTTGGTCTCTTTCTATGGTGTGTTTTCTTCTTTTGATGTCCGGTTCTACCGATGTGTCGTTCCACCGACCCGTCTCCAAACATAGAGGGTGTCGTTGGTACCGCATATCGTCGGAGTGGTACGAAGAGTCGTACTATCCGTACAAGACCCCGTAACAGCCGAAGGACCACGGGACCAAGTAGAGATTTCCAGGGTTGACCCCTCAGTAGTAGTGATACAATCAGTAGACAAGTCAAACGACGAGAAAACCAACTAACGTTAAGACCGGGTTAGGTTGGGAGAGAAGTCTGGTGTCAACTTTTTACTTTGGTATACCATGGAGTTTATAGTGACCGGAACTCCTTCTGGAGGAACGACCATGAGTCAGTGACTCTAGTTCCTCTCTTGAGGAGATCTACGTTTTAGTGGAGGTATGGGTCTGGTGGACGGAACTGAGCGGGTGACACCGGTAGTCAACGGAATTTACAAGTAGGTGTAAACTTATAGAATAAGATATTATTTTATAAAAAAGGATAATGGAAAAAATGTAAAACTATTTACTACACGGATAAATTAGATTTAACACGATGGAGACATTTTACACACACATGAGAAGACTCTACTTTTCACAAAAAGACTCTTTATTTTTACAATGAGAGAGGAGTCTTGTCCACCTAAACTTCTACCTCTGACGGACGAGTGTTGTCTTCCTAGTCGCTTCACAAATTTTTGACAATGTACTGTTATTCAGAGGGTACCCCGTCAGTCATCCTCTTGTACAAGTTCCCTTTTTAGACAGGGTGTCTTGACTTGGTTTCACATAATATGGTTTTATAAACCCCCTACTTAAATAAAGACGGTAGAAAACCTTATTTGATAAAAAGACGAAAGATATCTTTTTTTTGTTTTTTTTTCTACCAAGTTATCGTAGTAGTTGAGTAACCTGTACTTAGACTCGTTTGAGGTCCTCCATCACCTCCTGTCTCCTCGGACCATGCGATATCAGGTACCCAAGTGTTTCTCAACGTGCACTGAATCACTGACTTGTTGTAGTAGTAGTGACTATTTGTGTTTTTAAGAGTTGTTTTATGATCGTTTGTCTTAGGTTGTTGTTTAATTTTCCTAGTATATGTAGTACTAGTTCACCCTAATGGGGTCCACACGTTCCTAAGAAGTTATATACGTTTGGTTGGTTACACTATGTAGTATAATTATTTGACTGTACTATGATGTGTACTTCACTTCATTTCATTTTCAGCGAACCAGTATAGGTTGAGACGTTGGGGTATCTGATATGTTAGGAACCTTAAGAGGTCCTGTCTTATGACCTCACCCATCGACAAGAGAAGAGGTCCCCTAGAAGAGTTGGGTCCCTATCTTGGGTCCAGAGGACGTAACGTCCACCTAAGAAATGGTCGACTTGGTGTTCCCTTCGGGTTATAGAGAAGAAGTTACCTAGAAGGGTTGGGTTCTTAGCTTGGTCGTAGATAGAAGAGGACGTAACGTCCGTCTAAGAAATGGTTGACTCGATGGTCCCTTCGGGGTTATGATGTGTATCTTTTTAGGATTTCTACGGTGGTCTTTTGATGATCTCGATTAGTTACTTAGACCATTTCAACGTCTTGTGTTTTAATTGTGTGTTTTTGGAGAATGTAAGGATATATGAGTGTTACATTCTAGTCTTTCTTTTCAATTCCTTTGTTAGGGTAAATGGTGACGTAGTTTTTCTTGTTTGATGGATCCATATTACTTAGATGGGTTTCTGTGTTTTCTGGACATGAGTCTTTTGATATACTGGGAGGACACGGGTCACGTTCTCGAGGTTATTTTAGAGTGGACTTAAAGACCAGACAGTTAAAGATAACTACCCCCTTCCGGTTCTTGGGACCAGTCAAATACCGTGGGTTATACCCCGTCAGGGAAGACCCCGTTCCTAGACCCGTGTCTTTCTAGGTTTTGGTGTCTTACGTCGGAAGGGTACCCACTGTCCACGGGTGGAATTGAAGACAAAGTCACAGTAGTGTACACCTGAAGGTACGACGTGGCCCCCAATTCTTGGGTAGAACGTTATGTACTAAGGACGTTACAAGTTAAGGACCGTTCCCTTGATTCTAAACTATACAGTGCGGTGTTGATTCGGGTACGTGACGTTGATGACTCGGGTTCGTGGTGTTTATTCTCAGGTGTTACCTACTAGGGTGTGTTATGTTACTTCTAGGACACGGTCATTTATTTATGAAAAAATTTTTTCTTTCTTGTGATATATATGATAACTACTTTCTTTAGTTTCTGTTCAGTCTCTTTCTATTTATAGTATATGATTACGTATCTATGTCTTAGATCTTTTTACCATGAAGTCTTAAATAAACGTTCCGTCGTTACTTCTTTGTCTGTATCTTTTGTCTGAATGCTTGTACCCCTCGCCCCTCCTCTCCTACTCTACATACCTCTCTCATTATACCTTTGAATGTAATGGTATTCATTTTATCTATCGGTTGTCCTTAAATGACATACAGAGTCCTTTGAGTTTGTCCCCGAGACATAGTTGGACCCACCCCTCTACCCCTTCCTCTACCCTCACTCCAAGTTTTCCCTCCCCTATATACATATGGATACCAACTAAGTACAACTCCAAACTGTCTTTTGTTGTTTTAAGATATTTCGTTTATAGGAAGTTAATTTTTTTATTTGTTTAAGAATTTTTGACGTATTTTTATTTAAAATTTTTATTAAAATAGACACTTTATACCTAAAATGAAATTTCTTAGATAATTTATGTCTTTATTTTACAGGTTTGAGATTTCTCTTTTCTTTTCCTTTCTTTAGTTTCTGTTGTGTTTGTCTACCTTTCTGTCTGGTATAAGAACCTTCTTATTTTCAACATTTTAACTGATATAATGAACTTCTTTAGATGTCTAAGTTACGTTAGGGATATTTAATGGTTACCGTAAAAAGTGTCTTGATCTTGTTTTATAAAATATTAAACATACCTTTGGGTTCTCTAGGGTTTATCGGTTTCGTTAGAACTCTTTCTTTTTTTTTCGACCTCCTTAGTTGGAAGAACTAAAGTTTCATTTCATTTCATCTTCAGTGAGTCGTCACAGGTTGAGAAACGTTGGGGTAGCCTGATCTCGGACGGTCCGAGGAGACAGGTACCCTAAGAGGTCAGTTCTTATGACCTCGCCTGACGGTAATAGAAGAGGTCCCCTAGTAAGGTTGGGTCCCTGACTTGTGTCCAGAGGACGTAACGTCGGTCTAAGAAATGGTAGACCTGGTAGTCCTTTCAGGACTAAAGTTTGATGTGATGTTTCGATATCATTAGTTCTGTCATACCATGAACGTGTTTTTGTTTTTATATTTGGTTACTATGTCCTGTCTTTTGGGTCTCTATTTGGATACGTGGATACCGGTGGATTAGATACTGTTTTCTCCGTTCGTATATGTTACCTCTTTTCTGTTAGAGAAGTTGTTCACCACGACCCTTTTGTCTTGTGAAGGATTGTGGTATGTTTTTTGGAGGTTTTTGGAGTTTTACCTAATTTCTGGTTTTACTTTCCGGTCTGTGATATTTGAGAATCTCCTTTTGTATCCGTCTTGTGAGAAACTGTGTTTAATGTCGTCTTAGAAAAAGTTAGGTGGAGGATCTCATTACTTTTATTTTTGTTTTTATTTGTTTGTCCTGGATTAATTCGAATTTTCGAAAACTATTTGTTCTGTTTTTCTGTTAGGAGTCTTGCCTTATTTTATAAACGTTTGCTTCGTTAACTGTTTCCTAATTAGATTAGAGATTTTATATGTTTCTCGAGTACGTCCAGTTATAGTTTTTTATTATTATTATGTTAGTTTTTTGTCCGTCTTCTGGATTATTAAAAAAAAGGGGTTTCTGTATATCCTCCGTTTGTTTGTGTGTTTTTCTACGATTTGTATTGATTAATAATCCCTTTACGTTTAGTTTTGATGTTGCCCCATAGTGGAGTGTGACCAGTCTTACCGGTAACAGTTTTTTAGATGTTTGTTATTTACGACTTCTCCCACACCTCTTTTCCCTGAGGAGAATATGACAACCGTCCTTACATTTAACTATATTGGTGATACCTTTTGTCGTACCTCCCAGGAATTTTTTTGATTTTGATCTTGTACTAACAAGATACTAGGTTGTTGAAATACTAGGTTGTTAGGGTGAGGACCCGTATATGGACCTCTTTCGGTATTAATTTTTTCTATGTACGTGGGGTTATAAATGACGTCGTGATAAATGTTATCGGTCCTGTACCTTCGTTGGTTCGACAGATGGTTGTTAGTTTCTACACACACACACATATATATATGTATGTGTATAATGTATATCACCTTATAATGAGTCGGTATTTTTTCTTGTTTTGACACGGTAGACGTCTCTGTACCTACCTAGGTCTCTGACAGCAGTATGTCTCACCACGTTCAGTCTTTTTCTTTTTGTTTGTAGTATATAATTGCGTATATACACCTTAGATCTTTTTACCTTACACACACGAATCAGCGAGTCGACACAGACTGAGAAACACTGGAGGGATACTTGACATCAGACGGTCCGAGGAGACAGGTGTCTTAAAAGGTCCGTTTTTGTGTCCTCACCCAACGGTAAAGGATGAGGTCCCCTAGAAGGACTGGGTCCCTAGGTTGGGCGTAGGGAACACAGAGGACGTGACCGTCCACCCAGAAAATGGTGATCGTGGTGGACCCTTATCTATTCGAATAGACATTTCGTCTTTATCTCTGTGTCTGTGTCTTATATTTACATACCTATGGTTCCCCACTTCTCCCCACCTCACACTTCCTGACCCTCTAACCCTGACTGTATGTATGTGGTACAGATTTTATCTATTGATTCCTCTTGGCTAGTATATCTTGTCCCTTGAGATGAGTTACGACATACCACTGGATTTACCCTTCCTTTAGGTTTTTTCTCCCTTATATGCATATCTACTAAGTGTTGTAACATTTCGTTGACACACACGTATACACACGTACAACAGCGAGTCACCACGGGTTGAGAAACGCTGGGGTACCTGATATTCGGGTGGTCCGAGGTGACAGGTACCCTGAAGGGTCTGTTCTTATAACCTCAGCCAAATAGTGAAGGATGAGGTCCCCTAGAAGACCTCCTTGTACAGAGGACTCAGAGGTCGTGACCTTCCTCCTAAGAAATGGTAAAGTGGTGAGCTCTTCGGTAATATGAGTTTATTTTTTCTTAAGATTACCATAGTCCTTAACTATTATTTATGTCTTCGTCCTTGAGACCTTATTTACATTTATCATGTTGGTTAATCTTGTCATGAAACCGTCATAGATATGATTTCAATTTTTAATCAGTAAAGTGAATATCCATGTATTTATTTGAGAGTTTACACATGTGTTCCTCAATGTATATTTTTACAAGTGACTTCGTGACCTTTATTTACACATTGTTAGTCTCTTTTCTATTTTAACACTGTATGAGTCTTTTGTTTTATGTTGTCTTTTAACCCTTATTAGATATACTAGCCACCATCCTTTTGTTTGTTTAATGTTTTATAAGTGTGTTCTATCATTTGTATTAAATTGTGTTTATTGATCATAATGTGAATAGTCATACTTGTTTAGAGTTTTCGTCCCAATTTAGTTTTTTTTTTGTTTCAACTCTGTATGTTACACTGTATTGAAGATCAATACATAGAATTTTGTACCCTTTTGTTATGGTATATGACGAATATGTATTTACATATAAATTGTTTTTCATATTTTTATATGAATCCTTACCATATATATGGTTTAAGTCTATTGCCAATTGTGACCTTTTTCTCCCATCCCTTACGTTATTCTCCCTCGTCATAGGTTTTACGAAGTTCCAATAGATAAGTCAAAATAAGGAATTTTTTCTTAAAAAAACTAGACTTTACTTTTGTCCTTTATTTTAATAAAAATTTTTCCTTCTGACTTTTTGTATAGGAATATATTGTTAGTACGGTCTCTTCTTTTCCTACTTCCCCAGTCTCTACCTTCGTTCCGGTACTCTTTACATGGTCAGATCCGTGACCTCTGTGTCATTACTTGCTTTGCTTCAGGAACGAGAGTACTTGTTCATTTATATGTCATATTGTTTGCCGTGATTTTTATTCACGATACTTCTTTTTATTTTGACATTCTTTTTCATACCCCCCTTGGATTCATTTTAATAATTTATGTCCCACGATAAATTTCGGTGTTCTGTCCCTCGTTTCCGTCTGTCAACTCCGTGAGGTTTTAAATCTCCAGTTCCTTTATTCCTCTTTAGAACGTTTACTCCGTCTTTCTCTTGATTCTTGTCACAACTGGACCTTCGGTTGACTTTTTTTTTCGTAGAGTTCTTCCTTTTTTTACTAGTTGACACGGTATTCTATGACTTTCCAGTTTATTCTATTCTTGAACTATTGATTGGTTAACATTTTCAATGACCACTAGAACTTTTATCGATAAAAGTTATCGTGTCACCCTTTTCGGGTCAGATTCAAGTTCTTTATTTGTTACCCTCATCTACTTGACGTTTAAAACTTATTGAGAAAATTGTTCGAGACGATAGGTCCTTTATCTCTTTAAACTCGTCGACCTTCTCGTGTCTAGGTTTCCCTAGACTCATTCGTTTGTAAAAAGGGTTTCTGTCCTTGTTAATGTCGTATAAACATACGAGTACCCTTACTTCATCATTTTCCCCCTTTGACTACTACGTCCCACTTTCCCCTTGTTGACCATCTTATGAACCACCGACCCTTGTTATTTCTCCCCTACCCTAGATCACGTGTTCGTCTCTTTACCCAGAATGCATATATCTGTCAACTAAATAGTTATTGTCTTTTCTTCCGTATGTTTCTGAGTTTATTTCAGGGATAGATGTTTTTAAAGTCGTATTATCTCCCCTTTCTGTTTCCTCATGAATGTTTTTATGCTTTATGGAACTTTTTTAACGATGTCCCCGTGTGTTCTCACATTTATTAAGTGTACATCCTCCCCTTCTGACTTGCTTCTTAATTTTCCAAGTGTCTCCTCCATTGCAAACTGGTTTGTTATATCGTACGCGGTTCTTTTCTTCGTGTTTTGGTATAATTGTCTGCCATTTGACCTTTCAATTCTTGGTTTTTTACCTCCATGAATCTGGAATAGACGGTGTTTTTCTTGAAACGAATCTTCCTTAGTTTACTCTCTTGTGTTAAGTAAATGTCAGATCAATCACGAGTCATGAACGAGTCATCGTATAAGAGTATTTTGTCATAAATCGTATCCCAATGATATTTCTAATTTACTCTATAATATATTTTAAAAGTCATGGATCATTCTTAGGTTTTGTTATGGTCAATAATAATCCTCTTGTTTCTAGTACCCACCACCACCATTACTTTTATATTTTGAAGATATCTGTGTAGAGATTTTATGGTTCGCTTGAAAAGTTTGATGTTAGTTGAAGGTTGGAAAGACGTTTAATTAAGGCCAGGTTGGTATATTGATTCGGGTAGTAGGGACGGTGGTTTTTCTTTTTTCTCTCTCTCTCTTTATATGTATGATCTTTCCTTAATATTAGATGAGTCAAAAGAAACTCAACCTATCCGAATTACTGACTGAAGTAAAATCCTTGGTCATACTTATATTCTGGATACAGTCTCACCTTCAGGGTCTTGTTTGGTAGAAGAATAGACGGTCAAGAGGGTTAATTTCTTATAGCATCTTTTTTTCGGTCTAGTGGTTTTCAATAGGATGTATAGATAGTTTAGGTAATACTGACTCAGATGTGATTTTCTAAGTCAACTCTTATTTGTCTAAAGATTCAATTTCTTTTAGACTGTTAGATCTGATATTTTACGATTACTAATTTAATACTATATAGATATGGAACCTGAAGATTGATCTGTTTTATATAACTTTTCGTGTTGTTCTTTTACAAGTGTGAAAGCAATTTATACCATATATGGTAAAATTTTGATATTTAATGTTGACGTATCGTTTTTTCTTTATTCCAATATTTTTTGTAACGGTCACCAATCACGACCTACCTTATTAACATCCTTTAATTTTTAGATTTAAAGGAAGTTCTTTGTTTATTATGAAACAGATAACTAGTTAGAAAAAATTAATGATTTTTCATTTGTTGAGTTCAGTTTAGAGATGAAAAGAGATCTTTATTCGAACGAATTATAGTAAAGATTAGTAAAGACACGTATAGATTTGTGTCTTTTAATATAAAATCCATTTATATATTACCCTTCACAAAATAAGACCCCATAAAAAGAAATATTTTTACCCTCAACATGTTATATAAAACCAAACGTTAACCGAAAAAAGTAAGTTATCATTTGGTACCCTGTAAAGAGGTATAACTATTCTATTTTGGTAGATAGGAATATCGATATATGATAAAAGGATATCTTACCATATTATTGTTAAAAATCGGTTTCTTACCTGTTATTTCAATAGCGGTTAAAAAACGATAATGTCACGATATTTATAGTAAATTATTAACACTTGTATAATTTTCTTATTACCGATTGTAGACTTACGAATAATATACGGTTGACGGTGTTCGAAAATATACTTAATTTGTATGATGTTATAGTGATAAGTATAATAATAAAGATATTGTGTAAAAAAAGAAACAATGGACGGATAAGTATGAACAAAGGAGACTTTTAACTCAAGAAAAAAATTTTTTAACCGGTCCTATGTTTAAACTAGATTTTTCAAAGATCGTCTTATAAGGGTCTTCAAGGTACTTTTACAGACCGTATACCCGTAAATATGTAAGGTGTTTATGATAGACTCTTCGATACTCACTCGTTTTGTCTGAACTTGAGACCTAAGATTTGAAAATCGGATCGTTTGACCCAATTATTCTCCTTTCGTTTTTTCTCACATGTCCCCTTGTGTAGTTAATCTCTTTGTGATGTGGTCAGTTATGTGTTAATATTAATGGAGAATCTTGTCAGAACGGAGTAGGACACCTAGAATCGATGATGACTAATTCGATGATGATGGAATTAGAAAACCTCTTCCTTTACCGTTGGGTGAGGTCATAAGAACGGACCTCTTAGGTTCCCTGTCTCCTCGGACCACCCGACGGCAGATACTCCAGCGTGTCTCAGCCTGTGGTGACTTCGTTGAATCGTCGTCGTCGTCGAATTAGAATTATATGACGAAATGAATGTGTTGAAAGTACGAGTTCTTGAGTATTGAAGAGAGGAATCATAAAGAATTCATATGGATTGAGTAAGAGATGTGATAAAGTTTGGAAATCGTGACTTCCGAAAGGAATGCAAAGGGTGAGGAAGGGGATTGTTGAAGAATCTCCGGGTGAATCCGTCTGGAGTCACGGATGAAGTGTCCTTTTTTTTTCAGGGATTAGGAAGGTCTTCTCTTCTTTTAGTTGTGAATAGTTCGTAAATATGTCTAGTGGATTTTTTTTCGTCTTCTCTACAGGACCTCCATACTAATTGTAAAGTTTTGTCGAATTTTGTTTAATGTGTCTCTTCATGTTTAGGTGTCCGATAATGAATTACGTCTAACCATTTGTTAATAAAGTTCCACAATAAAAGTTGTTTTATAAGATTAGTTCAGGTGGAGACCATGAATTAGTGTGTAAGTTTTCTATTTAATATTATGCTACCTACACTTGACATTACCTAGTGTATATTTCAGAGTCACTTTATGTGACTTTCCGTCCTAATTAAGGCGGACCTTTCCGAAGTGTCTCTATTGTAAACTCGTCCAGGACCTTCCTATTAAGTCGAGAAGACGACGTATATGGAGGACAGATGAAGACCAATGTTTTAAGTCTCTTAAATTGACACCCTACCCATTTAGAAATTTTTGGTAGATCATAGATCCAAAGGGTGGAAACAAAATTTCATTGTTTTAGAAAGGAAATTTTCAGATTGACTTTTGAATTCATATATCTTGTCTATTTGCACCTGGACGAGAAAACTTTCTTCTCCTTCAATAACCTTTTGTAACGATCAGAATTAGTTGTGGGAAGTGAAATTTTATTCTTTTGACTCTGTGATTCCTGCTGTTACTAAACTGTTTTCTGATGTTTTTACATTATTTTTTTATTTTCTGGTGTTTTTACATCTTGACGGTATTGATGAGTTTCTTATGGAAAATTCGTAAAAAAAGAGAAACTTCAGAAAAGGATTGAAAGAGGGGTCCAACTCAAAATGGTGAAGAGTAAAATAAGGAACGATATGGGTCGTGTATGAAGATAATACCAAAGATATTTTGAGGTCACGAGATTAATATAGAAAAATTACACAGATACAGGGAGATGATATGACCTTCGAGGGACTTCCGTCCCTGAGAATTAGTAGAAATATATGGGTCATGGGCCTTATTTTATAGTAAATAATTCAATGTAAGTTGGTACAAAGCCTTTTCTAAATTTCTATTGAGTTACGTATCGTATGTCATTCTGAAATCGTAAAAAGTTTACTTAAACGGTTTTTACTCCAGTAATTTACTTATATAACTTTCGTTAATCTTATAGACTATGTGTCTCATGAAAGATATTTGTAATAGACTATAATACATTCAAATATATCCATTTTTTTTTTTGTTTTTGGACTTCGATAATAAATTAGACCTACCGTTTTTGATTCATTGAAAAGAGTTTCAAAGTTGATCGAGATTATATTGGTGTAAAAATTACTCTTCCTCCCGTTTATACCGGATAAGTATTTCTGGATAACGGACCCTTTTTGTCATATTCCTCAACACAAGACGATTAGAATCTGACTTCCTTCTTTAATCCGGATAGAAGTTAAATCCCGATTTTGTGAAGAAAGAGATGGAATCAAAGTCAGTGTATATCTGTAACCCCCACTACCCCTCACTTTTTATAATGGAGATTCCAAGAAAGGCCGAGATTGTTACATCCCCGTATTTTGTTTATTTTTTAGTCTCACGAAGTCGAAGGTTGAGTTATACTTATTTTTGAACTATTTTTAGTCATTTACCATGTAACCTAAACCACAGTCTACTTGTCCCACAAGTATAGTTGAGACATTAATAAATCCACACATTAAAATTCGCTCTCCGTTTGAGAGACCTAGAGTCAAAGGAGTTGGAAATTTTATTTCAACCTGTTATATTAGAGAGAAATTTTATGTAATGTCAGTACTGTAAGATACCTTATTCAATGTACACTTCTTTTACAAATCCACCCCTAACAATAATGTCTACAAATCTCCTAATACCATATTTGGTTTTTAACTTTTTAAGTCCTAACCCTCTTTAGAATGTTCAGAAGAGACTGAGTGGGTTTACTCTGAGTTCTAGAGAGATTATGTAAGAATCTTCTCCCGTGGGTTGGTAAGAATCGTTACTCTTTGTTGGGTATCTTTATTCAATGGAGTAGAATCCGGATGAGATTGAGATTAATTGTGGATTCAAGAGACTGACTTTGATGTGCTAGGAGATCATTGAAAGTCGGTAATCAAAATGGGGAAAGTTTATGTTCGTGGAGTTCATCAACACCTATCACTGTGATACGAAGAATGGATAGGAGAAGTCTTAATTTTGGGGGTCCGAGGAAGTTAGAAAGGAATTTATGTTATGGTTCACAGGGACTGGTAGGTCGGACGGAAGGAATCTTTTTGGGGTAAGAACTTATCATACCTTCAAGGAATTTTTTCATTTTTGTCTCGATGGTATGCTGGGATGTTAGGGTGAGGACCCGTATATAGGTCTCTTTTTGTACCAGACTTTTCAATGAACGTGGAGGTCACAAGTGACATTGTGGTAAATGTTGTCGGTTCTGTGCCTTCGTTGGATTTACAGGTACCTGTCTCCTTACCTATTTTCTGCATCATGTGTGCATGTTACCTTATAATGAGTTGGTAATTTTTCTCACTTTATTACCTGGATCTCTCACAGCATGACTCACTTCAGTCTCTTCCTCTTTATGGTATACTATAGGGAATATATACCTTAGATAAAAATTTTTTACTTGAATTTTTTGGACTTTAAGTATCGGAAATCTTTTGCTTGAATACCGACTGACCACCTTTTTTCCTTAGACCCTTTCAGTCTATGTGTGACGATATCAATTTTACCTATTGGTTGTTCTATAACCTATCGTGTACCTGGAGACGAGTTGCAATACACCGTCGGACCTATCCACTCGCAAAACCCCCTCTTGCCTATGTACATAAACATACCGACTTAAGGAACAAACAAGTGAACTTTGATGATGTTATGACAATTAGGCGATATGGGGTTATGTTTTATTCTTCAAATTTTTTTTTTTTCTTTCTTTTTGGAGGTAAGAACGGACTCTCTTACAGTTTTGATGAGCTTGTTTGGGAGGGGTAAGATTGAAGGACTAAGGACCACCTTGGGTTCTAGAGGGGGAGAATCTCGACTGTGGTTGGTGTATCTACCGGGATTGACGGGAACGGACCTCTTCCGTTACCGTGGGGTGAGGTCATGAGAACGGACCTTTTAGGGTACCTGCCACCTCGGACCACCCGACGTCAGGTACCCCAGCGCTTCTCAGCCTGTGCTGACTCGCTGAAGTGAAACTGAAAAGTGAAAGTACGTAACCTCTTCCTTTACCGTTGGGTGAGGTCATAAGAACGGATCTCTTAGGGTCCCTACCCCCTCGGACCACCCGACGGCAGATACCCCAGCGTGTCTCAGTCTGTGCTGACTTCGCTGAATCGTCGTCGTCGTCGTCGGGAACGGTGGAGATAGGTTCGTTCAAAAACCGCACCCTTTATCACGGGGACTACGAGGAAGCCTTCTAATCCTATTTTCACTGGTGTCGCCCTTGTCTCTCCGGGCGGAGGGCGAGAAGAGGCCCCAAGTTCGGAGGAGGGAATGGCCATGACGAACCCCAGCGACCCTCTGAATTACTAGAGTCCCAGAGGCCGTAATAACTGTCCGGGGGAGGCAGGGAGGAGGAGTCTAAGTAGGCGAGGCTCTGCCCGTTGGGCCGGCGAGAGCGGGTTTAGAACAGGTAACCCGACGTCCAGTCCCGTCGACGTCCACCTGAAGCGGAACAAGGAAGGTCCGTACCAGTCACATCCTTTCGCAGACCGTCGGCGGCTCAGAAGTGTGGCTGGGGCGCGAAGATAAGAGCTTTCGCGGCGCTCGAGGGCGGGCCGGAGTGTGTTGAAGGAGGGCCACCGTGTCTGACGTCGTTGGCGCTGAGAGGAGTCGTAAGTGATGGTTCGGCCTTGCGACCCGTACGGCAAGGGATGCCAGGTGGAGGAGGAGGATGAGAAGGTCGGCGAGGAGGAGGAGGCGCAAGGTCTCCGCCACCGCCGGCCGCGACAATGACGGCGTCGGCGACTCCACCTGTCCGGACTTGGGGAGGGGGTTAGGCCAGAGGGAGTTCGGTTGAAGGGAGTAGGGGGGGCGGGAGGCCTGGCATCTACTGCGTTGACTATAATTGGTTAGTTTTCCGTTCTCTCGTCAGTGCACGTTCATTGATTGGTTATCCTTGTCCCTTATTTTTTTCCTCGGTCTCTGGCCCGGCCTAAGAGTCTCGTGGGTCGCTCGAAAAGCTTTGGTCTCCATCCTCCCCGCTTCTGCTTCTCCGCCTCTCTCGCCGCGCCTCCTGCTGCCCTCTTCCCTCGCCCTGACGACGCGTCGCAAATACTGCATTCGTACCTCCACCAAACTCCATCGTTGACTCACCCGAGACACCGAGTCTCCTTTTATAAGGGGACTACGCTTTTGACCATTCGCTCACCTCTTTCCATTAGGGGGTCGGAAAGGGGGTGGTAAATACAGTATAAAACACGTAGGACGGAGAGTTTGGACCCCACCTCTGAAACGGTCACTGAGTCGTGCAATTTCGTCTTGCGGCCTTCATAAAAAGACGGGGGCCTACCTTCGCCGTAGACTCACCTCGACTCGACTTGCTATCTTTGTCAGCAAAACTCAGAGGAAAAAACATCGGACGGTCTGTAATCAGGACGAGCGGGAATTCCGGATCTTTCACAAATTTTCTGTCCACATGTACACAAGTGAGATAACACGCTTTTGTAAAAAATCGAGGGAGCGTCTGCTCTCAAGTGTCGCAAGTCAAGTCAGCGAGTCAGCACAGGCTGAGACACTGGAGTACTTAGCGTCGTACGGTCCGGAGGGACAGGTAGTGGTTGAGGGTCTCAGGTGGGTTTGGGTACAGATAGCTCAACCACTACGGTAAGTTGGTAGAGTAGGAGACAGCAGGGGAAGAGGAGGACGGGAGTTAGAAAGGGTCGTAGTCCGAGAAAAGTTTACTCAGTCGAGAAGCGTAGTCCACCGGTTTCATAACCTCAAAGTCGAAGTTGTAGTCAGGAAGGTTACTCATAAGTCCGGACTAGACGAAATCCTACCTGACCAACCTAGAGGAACGTCAGGTTCCCTGAGAATTCTCTGAAGAGGTTTTGGTGTCAACTTTTCGTTAAGAGACGAGTGAAAGAAATATCAGGTTGAGAGTGTCGTTATGTACTGGTGACCTTTTTAATATCGGCACTGGAAACAACAGTTTGATTACAGACGAAAAACTATATAAATCTAACCAGTATACATGTAATGTCATCCCTTCGAAGTTTAAGTCTATTATTAACCTTAAAAGACTGATCTTAGTTCCGGTGTAGGATTTCACACTGGACAAAAAGGAAAATATTTCTCTGGAGACTTAGAACGTCAAGTGGTCTGATACCGATATATACACAAGTCAGATCAACTCAACGAGTCAGCACAGGCTGAGAAACGGTGGGATACTTAGTGTCGTGTGGTCCGGAGGGACAGGTAGTGGTTGAGGGTCGCAATTGAGTCTGAGTCAGGTAACTCAGGCACTACGGTAGAGTAGGAGGTAGCAGGGGAAGAGGAGGACGGGGGTTAGGGAGGGTCGTAGACTCAGGAAAGGTTACTCAGATGAGAAGCGTACTCCACCGGTTTCATGACCTCGAAGTCGAAATCGTAGTAATGAAGGTTTCTTTAGGGTCCCAACTAGAGGAAGTCTTACCTGACCAACCTAGAGGAACGTCAGGTTCTCTGAGAGTTCTCAGAAGAGGTTGTGGTGTCAAGTTTACGTAGTTAGGAAGCCGCGAGTCGGAAGAAGTGTCAGGTTGAGTGTAGGTATGTACTGGTGTCCTTTTTGGTATCGGAATGATCTGTCTGGAATCAGCCGTTTCATTACAGAGACGAAAACTTATATGATAGATCCAACTAGTATTTAAAAGAAGGTTCCTCATTCACAGAAAATTAAAGTACCGACATCAGTGGTAGAAGTCACTAAAACCTCGGGTTTTTTTATTTCAGATTGTGACAAAGGTGACAAAGGGGTAGATAAAGGGTACTTCACTACCCTGGTCTACGGTACTAGAAGCAAAAGACTTACAACTCGAGATTCGGTTGAAAAATTGAGAGGTGAAAGTGAAAGTAGTTCTCCGAAAAGTCGAGGAAAATTGAAAGACGGTATTCCCACCACAGTAGACGTATAGACTCCAATAACTATAAAGAGGACCGTTAGAACTAAGGTCGAACACAAAGAAGGTCAGGTCGTAAAGAGTACTACATGAGACGTATCTTCAATTTATTCGTCCCACTGTTATATGTCGGAACTGCATGAGGAAAAGGAGAAACCTTGGTCAGACAACAAGGTACAGGTAAAGATTGACAACGAAGGACTGGACGTATGTCTAAAGAGTTCTCCATCCAGTCCACCAGACCATAAGGGTAGAGAGAGTCTTAAAAGGTGTCAAATAACATTAGGTGTGTTAGTTTCCGAAACCGTATCAGTTATTTCGTCTTTATCTACAAAAAGACCTTGAGAGAACGAAAAAGGTACTAGGTCGCCTACAACCGTTAAACTAGAGACCAAGGGCACGGAAAAGATTTTGGTCGAACTTGTAGTCCCTCAAGTACCAAGTGCATAACGACTTCGGACCGAACCTCTTAAAACTTGTAATGAAATGATCGTACACTCTACTCACTTTAACACGTCATCAAACTCGTAAGAAACCGTAACGGAAAGAAACCCTAACCTTACTTTTGACTGGAAAAGGTCAGGACACCGGTGACGACTCAAAAGGTTTAAACGACCGTATAACTCACGTCGTGAAAGTGTCGTAGCAGAAAGTCCTAAACTTTGTCGAGTTGACCTTAAGGTAGTGGAGGTGATCGAAACAAGCATCACTACGAAAGAGTCCGGGTGAACTGAAGTGAAAGGTTCTACAGACCGAGATCTACTCACTAGTGTAGTAGTACTAATAGACCCAGCACTTTTAGAAAAAACATGTCAAGAAGACACATAAGAACGGTGGAGAAGAATTATAGAAGACGAAGACAATCCAGGTCTGGTAAAGACAGGAAATAGCTCGGGTAGAAACGTACTTTACAAGGGAACCATAGAGATTAAAAGAACTTCTCTGGAGATCAGAAAGGGTAAGACAACAAAAGGAGATAAAGGAACGTAACTATCGACTTCTTCCGAAAGAATAGAGAAGAACGATAAGAAACCTTGAGACGTAAGTCTACAAATATAGAAACGAAAAGAGGAAACGAAAAGAGGAAAGAAGAAAAGTGGAGAGAAGAAAAGTGTCGATAAACATTCCGGAGGAGTCTGTCGGTAAAACGAAAAAACGTAAAGAAAAGGCACCCCTACCAGAGCTAGGGACAGAGTTCATGTCACAGTGTTTGGAGTAAGGTATCAAGTAGTCCGTGAGATAGATAGTCTAGATCTGGGAATTTAGTGATTCGCGTCCGCCGACCCTCGGTCGAGTGATTCGTGTCCGCGCCGGCTCTCCTCGATGGGGTCCAGGTTCCAGTCCCCGTCGCCGGATCTCACGGTCCGACGCTGCCGCGTCTTGCCGGCTCTCCTCGATGGGACGTAGACTCCAGTCCCCACCCCCGGCCCTCCTCTGTGGGGCTCATGCTCCAGTCCCCGCGGTCGGTTCTGCTCGATGGGACGTAGGCTCCAGTCACCACCGGCCCTCCTCTGTGGGTCACAGGCTCCAGTCCCGCCGCCGGCCCTCCTCGATGGGCTCCTCACCACCGACGCGTCGTGTCCTCCCGGATCTCCTCGATACGGTACAACTTCCAGTCCTTACCACCGCCATTCCTCTATGGGGAGCAGGTTCCATTCCTCGTCGCCGACACGAAACGACCTCGTCGGCACTTCTCTATGGGGTGTGGCTCCATTCTCTTTGGGTTCATTCTACCATTCACAACGTTCTCCCGTAGTCTCCCGTCTGTGTGACTTTGGTATGAGTGTCTTTTGATCAGTTAGAATAGTGTGATCCTGGTGTCGGAACAGATTGAGTTACTTTGGTTCGGTACGGATGCCACGTTGGGTTCTGTCCGCCCAGTACGACCTCTCCGGACTGTCTTACACTAGGTGACCTCTTCCCTTACCGTTCGGTGAAGTCATAAGAACGGAACTCTTGGGGTACTTGTCATACTTTTCCGTTTTACTATCCTATGGTTTTCTCCTTGAGGGGTCCAATAATCCATGGGTTATACGATGACCTCTAGTCACCTCTTTATTGAGGTCTTTCTTACATCCCCACCTCGGTTTCGTTTTTGTTACGTGTCAACACCTACACTGACCACTATCTTCGTTCTAGGCTACGACATTTCTCGTTATAACGTATCCTTGGACCTTACAGTCCAGGTGTTAAGTTCCGTTTAACCTTCACCAGTTTGTTCTCTACCGTTCTCACTTGCAGCTGTAAAATCCTTAGTCACTTGATTTTACCTGACCTTACCCACTTAAATTGAGTCTACTGGTAATATAGATGATGACGTCCGTCCTTAGGGAGTCTTCTTTACCTCATTGGTAGTACCAGTTGTTGTCTCAGGCTTTACGTCATGAACCTACGTTAGAGTTTTTGCTGTCTTACCAGAGACAAACAGAGGTTCCGTTTGGTAAGTTATAGTGTCAATAGGTTCAGATACGGAGTTGGTCATTGTGACTTTTTTGACTTCAACTCATCAAAATACTTCTGGATGTTCTAGAAAATCTTGATTGTGGGTTTTATACAGGAAAAGTAATATCCCCTGACCTTACGTTTTCATCCTTCAGTTCCTTGCGGACCTCATTGTCCGTTTAAACGGGAACCTTACACCTTACTTCGTCCCGTTTCTGATTATCTCAAAACGGTTCTTTTACGTGACCAGTATCGTTTGTGGGAGAAGGTTGTTGTGTTCTCTTCTGGGATGTGTACCTGTAGTGGTCTACCAGTTGTGGCTTTAGTCTAACTAATATAAGAAACGTCGGTTTCTACCTCTTCGAGATATGTCAGTCGTTTTTGTTCTGGCCCTCGACTGATATGAGACGTATATTCAATTTATTCGTCCCACTGTTATATGTCGGAACTGCATGAGGAAAAGGACAAATCTTGATCAGAAAACAAGGTACAGGTCAAGATTGATAACAAAGGACTGGACGTATATCCAAAGAGTTCTCCGTCCAGTCCAGACCATAAGGGTAGAGAAATCATTGTCCGATAATGATATAATGACAACTTTATATCATTGTCAGACATTAATCCGTAAGTAAATAATTAAATCGGTTGTTTCACTCGAGATTGTACATGGTCTGTGACTTTTATCTCATTGCTTGTTCTTCAAAAGGACAAGAGAACTTCGAATGTTCTCCTATTTAACCTTTACACCTCACAACTAAGATTCAGCTCATTCTCACGTCAATAGATAAAATGAAATCACAGATTTTGAGGGGATAATTACTACGTCACAACAGAAATGTTGAGGATTTACGGTCATTATGGGAACTCTCTTTAAATTTTAATCGTGGTAAAACACTTACCTAAACAAGACTAAGGGGGAAAAACTTCGTGGGGTACCGGTGGAACTCTAGTGGTACTTGGATCCCACCTACTTCTGTAACGATTTACACCCTCCTTTCCGTGTCTTTCTCCTTTATCCATTTGTTGCATAAATGACAATTCAGGACCCGGGTGTGAGATCCGTTAATACGGAAACCTCGAAATCAATAATTACAGGACGGGTGAGGTGCAAACCATCGGAACATAGATCCAGTCCTTCATCCGTATAAGAACATCTTGGAAGACAACACTCTGATTTATACACGTTTTGTATGGTTCCTTAAAAACACTGATATTTTTATCAAAAGAGGACATGATATTCGTATGAAGATCCTTATTAAACCACAAGTTTGAAGTTTTATTCAATTCTCATTGAGATTTTGTATACACTTAACGAGCACGAGGACTCATAAAGTCAGTACAGACTGAGACACTAGCGTACCTGACATCGACGGTCCGAGAGACACGTACCTTAAAAGGTCCGATCTTATGATCCAACGGTAAAAGAAGAGGTCCCAGAGAAGGGTACGGTCCCTAGTTTGGGAACAGAGAACGTAGAGGACGTAACTGTCCACCTAAGAAATGGTGTTTAACACACGTACGTACGAGTCTGTAAAGCCAACACAAGTTGAGAAACGTAGGGATACCTGATATCGGGCGGTCCGAGAAGATAGGTACCCTAAGAGGTCCGTTCTTATGACCTTACCCAACGGAACGGGAGGAGGTTTCCTAGAAGGACTGGGCCCCTAACTTGGGTGTAAAGAACGTACCGTCCGTCTAAGAAGTGGGTGACTCGGTTGACCCTTCGGGTAAATAGTGATCAAATAGACAATGTTTATGAGGAGTAAACATTCACGAGGACTAAAGACTAGATTTCTCTGTCTAAAACTCTAAGTCGGACATTCCCTTTTACACTTCTATATTTTACTATGAATTTTATATACTTAGTCTTTACTCTAGTATAATGAGGGGAAAAATTCTGGATAGTCACTAAATAGTGAAACTTATTTTATATCGACAAAAAGTATCGGATATTCTGAGCATATACTAAAGACAAGAAGGAGATACAAATAACGTAGACGGACGTTACACCCTCTGGACCCAAGTTAGGGACCCAGCCCTTCTAGGGGACCTCTTCCTTTACCGTTGGGTGAGGTCCTAAGAACGGACCTCTTAGGGTACCTGCCTCCTCAGACTACCCGATGTCAGGTGCCCCAGCGTTTCTCAGTCTGTGCTGTCTCACTGAAGTGATGGTAAGACGGGAGACGAGGTAAGTATGACCGAAAGAATTACAGAAGGTTTTATATTCCTAAAAAGAACGGAATCCTAGTAATACAGACAAGGAAACGAACCTGACAAAAAGGAAATGCAAAACGTAGTGACCAAGGAAGAGTGGTAACATACAGTCGAGTTTACAGTAGAGAATTCTCTCCGGAAGAGAATGGTAAGATAGATTTTATTTCCGAAGGGACCACCGACTCCGTCATTTCTTAGACGGACGTTACGTCCTCTGGACCCCAACTGGGGACCAAGACCTTCTAGGGAACCTCTTCCCTTACCAATGGGTGAGGTCACAAAAACGGACCTCTGAAATTATGTCTCCTCGGACCACCCGATGTCAGGTGCCCCAGTGTTTCTCAGTCTGTGATGACTCGTTGAGTGTGGTGTGTGTGTGTGTGTATGTGTATAATAGACTTAAATAAAGTGTATGTGAATAATAGACTTTAATATAATAAACGGGTAATCGAATAACAGATATATACCAGACATAAAATATTCCAGGTAACCTCTTAATCATGAAACAGAAAAGAGGGGGGTATATGGGTTGTAGTCGTTATCGCAGACTGTATATCTCCTATAAGTTATTTATGAACAACTTAATTTTTTACTTGTTATGTCCTTTTTCCTCTCTTTTGACTTCAAAGTTCTCTGGATCCCTAAGTCTTCTCTCCACCACCACCACCAAAACAGTGACTCAGTACAGATTAAGAAAGTTGGGGTAACTTACATCGGGGGTCTAATGTAAATCTAATTGTATATGTCCCGAAGGAACCACCGAGTCACCACACACATATATATACATATACATATACACACACAACAACAAGTCAGTGATTCAGTACAGGCTGAGACATTACGTCGTGTTTTCTTAAGGGACAGGAGGTAACAGAGGGCCTCAAACGAGTTCAAGTCGATACGTATATATCGACTTAGTGAAACGACACTTGGATTTTGATTGTGTTGAAACACTTAGTCAATATGAAGTTAAATTTTTTCTTTCACAGAGCAAAAGGTAGTAAGAAGAAGGGAAGGAAAGACTTATAAATACAGATTTTCGGTAAACGTATTCACCCCGATTAGCTCTATCCTTGGACGTGGGTCCATACGTTCTCGACGGACTCCTCTTCACAATCTCGTACTCGGTATACTCCTCCCACTTATGCACCCGACTCCCACGTTACACAGTCTCAGGATCGTCTTACTCCTCCCACTCTCCTCTCCCGTCACCACCATTACCTCTAACCAATGTATGTCCTCACTAAATAGTCTAATCATTTATATGACTTCTATTACCCTCGGTCAAAGGAGTGACACACTCTTCCCTCAATGTCTATACTTTTCTATCCTTAGTCTTACTTTAGACATCATAACCTGATCTTAACACCCATAGTGTACACCCGACTGTTAAAAATTAACGATCTACATTTATATCTCCACCTACAAGTACATGTGTACGTATACACTCATGTACATACGTACTGTATAAAAGTTCGGTACAAACGACTCTCCCGGACCCTCGTCACTGTGGGGTTTTCGTTACTCGTATAGATTATGGAGGCAGAAACAAAGATTTACGACGAGAGGTGATTTTCCGTTAAAAGGTAACTGTCCTTGGTCCCAAACAACCTCTTTACCGACTAAAGTTCCGAGATCCCGTCCCTTCCATGCTCTACTTAGACTTTGTACAACATACGGTTTTTTATTCCTTTATACGTCTCTTACTACTTCTGGACAGTTTTGTTGTGTTTCTTATCGAACTTCTCCGACAAGAAGAGGGGTGTCCTCGTCTTATCCCTGCTGAACTTTTTTTAGTTTTATTTACTACTATTTACTAATATCAGGTAACATATCTTATCCTTACGTACGCAGACTTGACTATATTTCTTTATTTAGCCCTCTTTTCTTTTGAAAAACAAAGTCACCGTAAAACGTCATTACTTACATCCTTAAAGTAAGTACTACCTTTAGTAAACTACTAGCATTGTTATTATTGGTTCTTTGTAGATACATACGATTGAACCACTTTTAAACTACTTCTTACCCTTTAAACGTGCCAGAGTTTCATTGAGGGACGTTTTGAGAATCATTAATTCCTCTTTTCTTGTTAAAGTGTTTCTTTTCCGGACCGTTCATGGTAAATTAGACACTTGTGTCGTAGTCATTACTTGTTTAACTTGACATGTTTTTTCTAAAAGTACTGGGTCTATTAGTACTACCACGCTAGTGAGTGACTCTCGGTCTGTCGGACCTTACACTTCAGTTCACCTGGAATTCTTCGTAGTGATACTTGTTTCGATCACCTCCACTACCTTCAGGTCAACTCGATAAAGTTTAGGATTTTCTACTACAACACTTTCACGACGTGAGTTATACGGTCGTGTAAACCTTTTGAGTCGTCACCGGTGTCCTGACCTTTTCCAGTCAAAAGTAAGGTTAGGGTTTCTTTCCGTAACGGTTCTTACGAGTTACGTGTTAACGTGAGTAGAGTGTACGGTCATTTCATTACAAGTTTTAAGAGGTTCGGTCCGAAGTTGTTATACACTTGGCACTCGAAGGTCTACAAGTTCGACCAAAATCTTTTCCGTCTCCTTGGTCTCTAGTTTAACGGTTGTAGACGACCTAGTACCTTTTTCGTTCTCTCAAGGTCTTTTTGTAGATAAAGACGAAATAACTGATACTGTTTCGGAAATTGACACACCTAGCGTTATGTGACACCTTTTAAGGTTTTCTCTACCCTTATGGTCTGGTGGACTGGACGGAGAACTCTTTAGAGATACGTCCAGTCCTTCGTTGTCAATCTTGACCTGCACCTTGTTGTCTGACCGAGGTTTATCCTTTTCCTCATGCAGTTCCGACATATAACAGTGGGACGAATAAATTGAATGTACGTTTGATGTAGTACTCTTTACGATCCGATCTACTTCGTGTTCGACCTTAGTTCTAACGGCCCTCTTTATAGCTACTGTGGTGGGAATACCGTCTTTCCATTCTTCTTGATTTCTCGAAGAACTACTTTCACTTTCTCCTCTCACTTTTTCAACCGAATTTCGAGTTGTAAGTCTTTTGATTCTAGTACCGTAGACCAGGGTAGTGAAGTATCGTTCAGCTACCCCTTTGTCACCGTCTGCAATTAAAACCCCGAGGTTTTAGTGACGTCTATCACTAAAAGTACGTCGGTACTTTGATTTTCTACGAATGAGGAACCTTCCTTTCAACATTGGTTGGATCTGTCGTATAATTTTTCGTCTCTGTAATGAAACGGTTGTTCCAGGTAAACAGTTCCGATACCAAAAGGTCATCAGTACATATCTACACTCTCAACCTGATATTTCTTTCGACTTACGGTTTCTTAACTACGCAAACTTGACACTACAACCTCTTCTGAGAACTCTCAGGGAACCTGTCGTTCCTCTAAGTTGGTCAGGTAGGATTTCTAGTCAGGACTCACAAGTAACCTTCCTGAATACAACTTTGACTTTGAGGTCATGAAACCGGTGGACTACACTTCTCGACTGGGTAAACTTTTCTAGGACTACGAACCTTTCTAACTTTCAGACTCCTCTTCCTCTGTTGTCTCCTACTCTACCAACCTACCGTAGTGACTGAGTTACCTGTACTCAAACCCACTTGAGGTCTTCAACCACTACCTGTCCCTTAGGACCGTATGACGTCACATACCCCAGTCTTTCTCAGCCTGTGCTGACTCGCTAACTTGACTTGACTCACCATACGTAACTCCCTTTTTTGGTTGTATGAAGACACGACAGGGAGACTTTTACATTTTGGACTTAGATTAATTTTTCTTTGTAGTCTTTATGTCTAACCCTCTTTATAAGACATTTTATTAAATATACTAGAAATTTTCTAGTTCCAATACTTTTAGTTTCCAAGTCCTTGACAAAATGAAATTCTAATTACTCTAAACTTTTAATTTACGTAGTGATATTTCCTTCAATAACCCTGTCAACCTATTTGCTTACCTTAGACACCTAATCTGCTATCATTACGTATCTACAATTAAAGCACTGCTACATATCCACATTTTTTGATATTTCGTAAGGTATATATATTTCTCTTAATAATAAACGTCGTGGATTATGTATTGACTATACGTTCTTTATAAACGTTTCACCCTACACCTTTTTACGATTTATCAACCTCCTCTTGTCCTCTAGTATACACTATAGACGAGACTTAACAAATGTCGTATAGTAATACCTCTATTATATAAGTCTTCTTCTAAATTAGATATTGAGTTTCAAACATATTCCGTTATTGTGCTCTTCAGTGTTCCAATATATATTATTAACTATATTACAATAGTATTACAATATATGGTGACTCGGTGGTCCCTTCGGGATATATTAACTATTAAACACCCACCACTCCGTAGTATATCTATTGAATAAGATTTTCCAAGTCCCCCCTCTTTCCGGAGGAAACATGACAAAAAAGACACTCAAACTTTAAAAATTTTTTCTTTTTTTGTAATGGTTCCCCTAGTTTTTCTTATGGTAAACTTTGTGACCTTGACGTACGGTCACAGGATTTACATTTTATACTAAGGTCCTTAACACACATCTTTTTGTCACGAAACATCCATATTACCATCGTCAACAAGAGGTAGACTAGTGTGGAAGGTTCTAGGACGAGTTCTGGAAGAAGGACGACCTTAGGAAGAAACTCAGAAAATAGGGTGTGAATGGTAGGTAAGGTATCCCTATGTATAAACAAAATACAGTGAAGAAACAACGAATTAGTATACATTGGGACACTGAAGAGAACACAATAATACATTTAAAACTCAATGTCAAATTTAGAAGAAGATTTATACAATAGAGATATTAATATACAACATTAGTTGAATTCTCCCGAAGGGACCACCGCGTCGTCATTTCTTAGGTGGACGGTCACGTCTTCTGAACCCAAACTAGGGACCCAGTCCTTCTAAGGAACCTCTTCCTTTACCGTTGGGTGAGGTCATAAGAAGGGACCTTTTAGGGTCCCTGTCTCCTCGAATCACCTGAGGTCAGGTACCCCAACGTCTCACCCTATGTTAAATAACTGATTTGTCGTTGTTGTTTTGAATTCTCGTCCATAGTCTATACTAGAGAACAAGAGGGTCAATGGACCGTTAGTTCAAAGGTGTAGGGTGAAACGTTTATAAAGAACGTATAGTTGATACATAATCCGTGACATTTATTATTAGGGACAGTATACATCTTACGAAATATCAAAAATGTCGTGGATGTGTAGGTAATAGAGCGAAGGACATGCATTGTTGAGACACTCCATCCACGGTCCCGTACTATTTGTATTAATCTCTCCTTGACACTAAATGACCTTCAGTGTGTCGATAAATTTTCGTCTTGACTCTACGAATCAGAAATCTAAGGTTCAGGTCACGGAAAAGGTGTGGTGGTATCCTTTGTCCATTCTTCAGACCTGTGTGGCTACCAGTATCTATCACATACAAAAGATAACGAGGATATTGTTTAACGGTGTTTGAATCACCGATTGTGTTGTGTCTATATAATAGAATTTTAAGACATCCTGTCTTGGGACTGGGTCCATAGTGACCCGATTTTAATTTCAGTCGTCTCAACGTAAAGAAAGATTTCCAAGATCTTCTATTAGATAAAGTAACGAGTAAGATCGAAGACCTTCGACGAATGTAAAAAAACGAGTACAAGGAGAAAGAGGTAGAAGTTTTGTTCGATGTTACGTAGAGAGTTACGGAAAGGAGATGTTAATGTAGAAGGAGTCTGAGAGGGTGAATAATTTTTAGGGAATACTAATTCAACCTGGATGGGTCTATTAGGTTCTATTAGAGGGATAAAATCCCAGTCAACTAAATCGTTAGAATTATGGAAGACGTTGGAATCAATTGGAAACGACACACAGACTTGTACAAGGATCTAAGGTCTCTAATTCTATACCTGTAGAAAACCCACCCCCCTGATAAGATAATACACATACAAGAATTTCAAAGTGAAGAGTTTCTACGTGACTCGTAAAATTGTTGAGTAAAACACTGGTTAAAAAGGTGGATGATTTTTAGTTAGTGGTCTAAGGTTGTCCTAAGAAACAAATGACTATGTAATTGAAAATCTTTAATCAAAGATACTTTTCATTCGGTCTCAAACTAAATGTTTTTAATCGTAATAAACTCAGGTAACCAAGAATTAAGTGAATTCCCTGGACTCCGGTCACTGGAATTCATTGAACGGGTTCCGGTGTGTCGACAGTTCACCATCTCGTCCATAAGTTTACTCGTTTAGAGAACCGAAAAGGTTATATGGTAAAATAGTGGTTCTAGTCGGATTAAGATACCGGATTACGAGACTACCGAAGGGACCACCGAGTCTCCAATTTCGCAAACGGGCGTTACGCCCTCTGGACCCAAGTCAGGGACCCAGTCCTTCTAGGGGACCTCTTCCTTTACCGTTGGGTGAGGTCATGAGAACGGACCTCTTAGGGTACCCGCCTCCTCGGACCACCCGATGTCAGGTGCCCCAGTGTTTCTCAGTCTGTGTTGACTCGTTGAAGTTAAGTTAAGTTACGAGATTAGATTACGGACAGTAAATTTGTAATTAAACAATGAAACCTAGTAGGTAAAGAACTTTTACGTTTAGGCACGTTATCTCCTAATTTATTCTATACACAAATGTACACACAACATTTCCCTTTTTTTACATACACTACATGCACACGGAATCAAATATTCGTCTGTCAACACTAACTTTTCTTTTCGGATCTTTACCAACCAAATTCAGGATTGACGGTGGACATACTAAAAAAAGACCGGTACGGTACACCGAACGTTATAGCATCAAGGACTTGGTCCCGAGCACGACACCTTCGTCTCAGGATTGGTAGCCTGGTGGTCCCTTAATTAAGGGACGGACATACTAGAAACTTTTCACGATTTGAGACCGTTCCCCGAAGGGACCACCGAGTCCCTATTTCTTAGACGGCGTTACGTCTTCTACGTCCAAACTAGGGACCCAACCCTTCTAGGGGACTTCCTCTCGTGTCGTTGGGAGAAAATTCAAAAGAAAGGATCTCTTAGGGTGTCTGGCTCCACGGACATCCGTCCGATGTTAGGTATCCCAGTTTTTCTCAGTCTGTACTGTTTGAGACCATTGATAGTTGTAACCAAAAGGTAGATATTTTATGTAGAAAGTATTACAATACTCCAAATTTACGGTATCAAGAACTTATAGTACATGTGTCTCGGACCGGATTTCATAATTAATTATACAATAGTCTTTGACAACCGTTCATAACTGATATTTGTAGGACTACTGATGAATTGAGGGGTCAACTACCCTTCATCCACTAAAGAACTAATTCGTGTTCCACCTCGATCTCGGTACCCTTACATACAGGACAAGAACTTGTTCTTAAAACCTAAAATCACCCCCCTTTCTTTTCGGAAAGATAAACTCAGGACAAACAGATAAATAAAAACCGACACAACCCAGAAGCGACGACACACACCCGAAAGACATCAACTTCACTCGACCCTGATGAGAGTCCAACGTCACGTGCCCGAAGACTAACACCACCAAAGAGAACAACGTCCCTCGTGGTCGAGATCCCGAGGACCCGAGCCATCTACACTGCGTACCCGAATCAACGGGGTTCCATACACCTTAGAAGAGCCTAGTCCCTAGTTTGGGTACAGAGGACGTAACCGTCCGTCGAAGAATTAGTTACTTGTTAGTCTCTTCAGATAAAAAAATTTAACTTCATATTAACGAAATGTCACAAGACAACCAAAGACGACATGTTGTTGTACTTAGTCGATATTTATATATATGGGAGGGAGAACTCGGAGGAAGGGTGAGACAAAATCAGAACTGTTTTATTCAGGACAGAGGCAAATTCGGTGACGACTATAATGAGGTAACACTCTCGAGTCCCCAAAAAACAAACCGACCAACCAAAAGCAAAATGTTTTGCTCGGTCTATCTGTCTCCTCTAAAGTTATCTATAAGGAATCATTACCTTTAAAGTGAAGATGAACCTCTTCTGATATGTCAATACTCTCTTTTAGAAATTAAGTGAAATAAAAGAAATGGAAGAAGTCAGGTCTCTTGTCTCCGTCAAGAACAGATGTGGGGAACGAGGTTTTCCGTATAAATAGTAAAGAGGGTTCCTCGGGTAACCAATGGGTATGTTTATCCTGAGGATCTTCAGATGAATCGTAGGGTTCTAAGATTCCTACATCTAATCCGAAGACAACAAGAGTCTCCTAGTGAAACTTACAAAAGAATTCGAGCAATTTTTGAATTGAGAGTTCTCCCACACCTCTTTTCTTGGGATCATGTCACAACTATTCTTACATCAGTGATACCTTAACCACGTCAGTGATACCTTCTGTCATACCTCTAAGGAATTTTTTAATTTTTACCTTGATAGTATACTAAGTCGTTAAGGTGAGGACCCGTATGTAGGTCTTTTCTGTTTTAGTGATTGAACTTTTCTATGGACGTGGAGGTTAGAAGTATCGTCGTGATAAATGTTATCGGTTCTGTACCTTCGTTGGATTTACGGGTAACTGTCTACTTTCCTATTTCCTCTAAACCGTGTATATATGTATATATGTGTGTGTGTGTGTGTGTGTGTGACCGTACAATGTCTGGTACTCCAGTGTTTCTCAGCTCGTACAGAATCGTTGACTTTTTGTTTATATGAAATGAGTCGGTATTTTTCCTTACTTTATTACTTACGATAAACGTCGTTGTACCTACCTGGATCTCTAATAGTATGATTCACCTTATTCACTTTCTGTCTATAGTATACTGTAATGAATATACACTTTAGACTTTTTTTTTATATTTAAATACTAATGTAGTCCTCTTCCCTTACTATTTAATCCTCAAATCCTAATTGTCTATATATGATGATACATATTTTATCTATTTGTTATCCCTGAATGACGTAATTTGTTCCTTCATATAAGTTATAGAACATTATTGGATATTACTCTTTCTTAGATCTTTTCTTATATCCGAAGGGTCCACCGTGATCACCATTTCTTGGACGGACGGTCACGTCCCCTCCAGTCTCTGTTCCCAAATTAGGGATCCAGCCCTTCTATGGGACCTCCTTCCGTACCGTTGGGTGAGGTCATAAGAACGGACCTCTTAGGGTCCCTGTCTCCTCGGACCGTCCGACGTCAGACGACCCAGTGTTTCTCAGTCTGTGTTGACTTCACTGAATCGTACATACAATATATATGTACGTCAATATATATGTATATTGACTTAATGAAGTGACATGTGGACTTTGATTATGTTGTAACATTTAGTGGACATGAAATTAAGTGTTTTCTTTAGAATTAAAAGTTATGTAAGTCCGAACTAGAACATCTGATATATAGACAAACCTTGTTGTTTTTTAAGATTTATCGGTTTTGTTAGAACTCTTTTTTGTTTCGACCTCCGTAGTGTGAAGAACTAAAGTTTGATATAACGTTTCGATATCATTAGTTTTGTCATACTATGACCTTATTTTTGTGTCTAGTTAATTTGTCTTATCTCCGGTCTTAATTTGGGTACGTATATACTAGTTAATATCGTCTCCATAGTTCTTATATATTACCCTTTTCCTGTCAGAGAAGTTATTTACAACCCTTTTGACCTGTAGGTATACGTTTTCTTACTTCGAGAATAGAATGTGCAATGTGTTTTTAGTTGAGTTTTACCTAGTTTCAGAATCTGTGGTTTGGTGTTTTGAGGATCTTCTTTTGTATTCCTTATTAAAGGAATTGTAACTAACTAGATTGGTACTAAAAACCTCTTAAACCGTGATTTTCGTTTCCGTTGTTTTTATTTTTATCAGTTCACTTTGATGCAGTTTACTTTTTCGAAGAAGTATCGTTTCCTTTGTTAAGTATTTTACTTTCTGTCGGATTTCTTACCCTCCTTTATAAACGTTTAGTATATAAACTATTCCCCAATTATATGTTTTATGTGTTTCTTGAGTACTGAGTTATCATTTTTCCGTTTCTTAGAGTAAAATTTTTCCTTTCTCCAGGATATATCTGTAATAAGGTTTCTTCTGTATGTTTACCGGTTTTCCATGTACTTTTCCACGAGTTGTAGTGGTTAGTAGTCCCTTTACGTTTAGTTTTGGTGTGCTATAGTAACGTGTTGACAATTTTACCGATAATATTTTTATTTTCTTATTGTTCACAACCGTCCCTACACTTCTTTTATCTTGGGACATGTGTGTGTTTGTGTGTGTATGTATGTATGTATATCCCGAAGGGACCACCGAGTCACCATTTCTGAGAACAGACGGTTACGTCCTCTAATTCCAAACTAGGGACCTAGTCCTTCTATGAGACCTCTTCCTTTACCGTTGGGTGAGGTCGTAAGAACGGACTCTTTACGTTACCTGTCTCCTCAGACCGTTCGATGTCATGTACCCTAGTGTTTTCTCGATCTGTGTTCAATCGTTAATTTGCACATATATACACACACACTCTCTCTCTCTCTATGTCGACCAAGAGTTCCAGTAATCAAACCATTGTGTATAAGACTAAGAGTTTTTCCTGTTACATTGCACGTCGTAAAGGGTTTGAACGAACTGAGATCCTGTGGGAGACAAAGAGGAAAAGATTAAAAATAAAAAACCGTTACTTATAAGATGAGGCACTCTTTTTTAAACCTTCTCCGACTAAATATCAAAACAAAAAGAATACGACTAGACGGACAAGAATCGATAGGGTAATGGGTGATAGTCAAGTCAAGTCAAGTCAACGAGTCAGCACAGACTGAGAAACGTTGGGGTACTTAGCGTCGTGCGGTCCGGAGGGACAGGTAGTGGTTGAGGGCCTCAAGTGAGTTTGAGTACAGGTAGCTCAGTCACTACGGTAGGTCGGTAGAGTAGGAGACAGTAGGGGAAGAGGAGGACGGGGGTTAGGGAAGGTCGTAGTCTCAGAAAAGGTTACTCATGCGAAACGTACTCCACCGGTTTCATGACCTCAAAGTCGAAATTTTCCTCAAAGTAAGGAAGGTTTCTTTAGGGTCCCGACTAGAGGAAATCTTACCTAACCAACCTAGAGGAACGTCAGGTTCCCTGAGAGTTCTCAGAAGAGGTTGTGGTGTCAAGTTTACGTAGTTAAAAAGCCACGAGTCGGAAGAAGTGTCAGGTTGAGAGTGTAGGTATGTACTGATGACCCTTTTGGTATCGGAACTGATCTGCCTGGAATCAGCCGTTTCATTACAGAGACGAAAACTTATACGATAGATTCAACCAGTATTGAAAAGAAGGTTCCTCATTCGCAGAAAATTAAAGTACCGACGTCAGTGGTGGACGTCACTAAAACCTCGGCTCTTTTTATTTCAGACTGTGACAAAGGTGACAAAGGGGTAGATAAAGGGTACTTCACTACCCTGGTCTACGGTACTAGAAGCAAAAGACTTACAACCCGAAATTCGGTTGAAAAAGTGAGAGGTGAAACTGAAAGTAGTTCTCCGAAAAATCGAGAAGAAGTGAAAGACGGTATTCCCACCACAGTAGACGTATAGACTCCAATAACTATAAAGAGGGTCGTTAGAACTAAGGTCGAACACAAAGAAGGTCAGGTCGCAAAGAGTACTACATGAGACGTATCTTCAATTTATTCGTCCCACTGTTATATTTGTCGGAACTGCATGAGGAAAAGGAGAAACCTTGGTCAGACAACAAGGTACAGGTCAAGATTGACAACGAAGGACTGGACGTATGTCTAAAGAGTTCTCCATCCAGTCCACCAGACCATAAGGGTAGAAAGTCTTAAAAGGTGTCAAATAACACTAGGTGTGTCAATTTCCGAAACAGTATCAGTCATTTCGTCTTTATCTACAAAAAGACCTTGAGAGAGCGAAAAAGGTACTAGGTCGTCTACAACCGTTAAACTAGAGACCAAGGACACGGAAAAGATTTTGGTCGAACTTGTAGTCCTTCAAGTGTCAAGTGTATGATAACTTCGGACCGAACCTCTTAAAACTCGTAATGAACTGATCGTACACTCTACTCACGTTAACACGCCATCAAACTCATAAGAAACCGTAACGGAAAGAAACCCTAACCTTACTTTTGACTGGAAAAGGTCAGGACACCGGTGACGACTCAAAAGGTTTAAACGACCGTATAACTCACGTCGTGAAAGTGTCGTAGTAGAAAGTCCTAAACTTTGTCGAGTTGACCTTAAGGTAGTGGAGGTGATCGAAACAAGCATCACTACGAAAGATTCCGGGTGGACTGAAGTGTAAGGTCCTTCAGACTGAGATCTACTCACTAGTGTGGTGACCCTAATAAACCCAGTACTTCCAGAAAAAACATGTCAAGAAGACACATAAGAACGGTGGAGAAGAATTATAGAAGACGAAGACAATCCAGGTAAGGTAAAGACAGGAAATAGCTAGGGTAGAGACGTTTATAAGGGAATCATAGAGATTAAAAGAACTTCTCTAGAGATCAGAAAGGGTAAGACAAGAAAAGGCGATAAAGAAACGTAACTAGCGACTTCTTCCGAAAGAATAGAGAAGAACGATAAGACAGTCCCGTACAATTAATTCTGAAGGGACCACCTAGTCTATCATTTTTTAGAAGGACGTTACGTTCTCTGGTTCCAAGTCAGAGACCCAGTTCTTTTAGGGGATCTCTTCCCTTATCGATGGGTGAGGTCATAAGAACGGACCTCTTAAGGTACCTGTCTCCTCGGACCACCCCATGTCAGGAACCCCAGTGTTTCTCAGTCTATCCTGACTCGTTGATTGTGAAAGTGAAAGTTTACGTATTAAGGATCTTACTCTTTGCTACGAGGGACTTTCAGGAGTCACTTCGTCCAACAAGTGACAGTAAGGTGGTTCGAACAAGGAGGTTCCTGGTTGGGTCTCACCCAACATTACTGGTTTGGGTGTCCTTCTTGTCAGTTTTTCCTTCCCGATTTTGGATTGGACTGAAGGATGTTCCTTAAGTCTAGTGTCGGTTCCTTGGTTCTGAAAGTATATATTTATAAAGAACAAAACATAAGGACAAGATAAGGGGGGTTTACCAAGCATTATTTTAGGAAATTTGTTTTACTGAGAAACTTAAACACCAGATTCCTCTTTCTTTCTACTTTTCTCTCATATAAATTAAGACCTTAACCTAACCTCTTCCTACCCCACTCCCCCCTTGTCTTATTGGGTTTTGTCTTAATAACTCAGTGGACCCTTAGGGATCACACGTCCATGTCAAGCAAGTATAAGTCAAGACGTACTGTCGGGTAACATACTTAGATGGTACTATATGAATAGGTAAGATATCTAGACACCATCAGTGGTTCTTCTCTCCCTTTCTCTGTCTCAGACACCTTATACATTTTTCCTTCTGTCTTGTTCCTTTCGAGAAGGATCGAACATGTCACCCTAAGTCTCAAATTTGTTTAAGGAACTGAGGGATAGTACCTGCCCCTCCAGGATCCGGTTTCAACCTATAGGTAATTCAACAAGTTTGTGTATAAAAACATTAAAGATCACAGTCGTGGTAAGATCGTTTATTTGTTCTGTTTTTCGAGACAAGAGTGTTAGAAAGTAAGATCACCCTCAAATAATATAAAATAAAATTAAAAATGACATTCTATATAGTGTGTATGTTTTCCAATAGATGTTGTATAATTTCTTATTAATACAATTTCTCATTAGTCTTTCGTTTATGTGTAGATGTTTGTCGGATCAAATTCTTTATCTTATAATGGTCATGTACTCAGGGGGTACACCGAGAAGACATAGTATAAAGGGAGGGGGTATCTCCATTATTGATCTACCTTAAAATACAATTATTAAGGGAACGAAAAGGAACATTCAAAATGGTGTCACAGAGACATAGGGACTTGTTATAACATAGTCAATCCCAGGACCGTCCTTTGTCTACCGTGTGAGTTTAATCATATTAAACTCCTCTCAAATAATTTCCTTAATAAATGTTTCCACGTCCGTCCTATGTCTTCTTATGTTGTCCTATAATAGAAATCCGCTCATTGTCACGAGAAATAGTGGTATCCGAGCTTCGTTCTCATCACCTCCACCAAAGTCCTTCGGTCTGTCTCGGAGGACTATCCTCGACTCTGGAAGTAACCTCCCTCAGGTCGGAGGGATATCGTTGGGTGTCGTTCCCATGGCCTCTTATTTGTGAGTTGGGGTGAACGAAGATGGAGAGGTTAGAAGACGACCACGGAGGGTAGTCGGTTTAGATTGGTCTTCGATGTTCAGTATTTCCCGGGTATATAAGTCAGGTGAGTCACGTCGGAGGACCTTTATCTTCACACCTTTCACTTAGACCTCCCAGTTTGACTTCAATAGACCCTTTTTATATAACGAATCTAAACGGACAAATTCAAATGTATTTACCTTGGTAAATCATACAATAAGAAGACAATGGAAATAACAAATAAGTAATTTTATCAAGTTAACATATCAATGCACACACGCACGACTCAGTGACACAGGTTGAGAAACGTTGGGGTACCTGATATCAGGTGGTCCGAGGAGATAGATACCTTAAAAGGTCCGTTCTTATGACCTCACCTAACAGTAAAGGAGGAGGTCCCCTAGAAGGACTGGGTCCCCAACTTGGGTACAGAGAACGTAGAGGACGACCGTCCGTCTAAAAAATGTTGACTCAGTGGACCCTCAGGGTTCACACGTCCATGACAAGTAAGTATAAGTCAAGACATACTATCGGGTAACATACTTAGATGGTACTATATGAATAGGTAAGATATCAACTGTCTGTAAACCTGATAAAGATCGAAAAACAAAAACATTTACTATGACGAAATCTTAAGAATACATATAGAGAACGATACGTTCGTGTTCTTACGTATATGTATACGTCAACGATCTAGTACGTTACACACGTTCAATTTATATATTATGGTTTGACAAAAGGTTTCAGGATGATTAAATTTGAGGTTGATCGTAATTTACTCCCAAGGACAGTGATGTCAAAGTGGTTATGGACCAATAGACTCAAAGATTAAAAACAGTCAAACGACGACGACGACGACGACGATTCAGTGAAGTCAGTACAGACTGAGACACGTTGGGGTATCTGTCGTCGGGTGGTCCGAGGTGGCATCCACTCTTTATCACTAAACACTAAAATTAAAAGTGAAAGAACAAAGATTGTTTTAACTCGTAGAAAAGAGTACGAAAAACCGGAATTATGTTACCATAAAAAGGAAAACAAGTAAAATGACAACTCAAAAAGAGAGAAAGAAAACAGTCAGCATACAATAGTTATAGGAGAGGGGGAATCTAAACAAAAAAGTGAGTCTTATTCCAATAGAATTTAATCTGAAAAAAAAGGAAGTACCGAACGTGAAAATCAAGGGTAAATTTTTCTAGGAAGAGATTGGACTTCAGTATTTTTATAAAAGGATAAAACAGAAGACTTTCAAGACAACAACGAAACTCTAAATTCAGAATTTAGATCGATCATGACTATGAACATATATCATATTCCATCCCTAGTCTAAAAAAAAAGGTATATCTATTGGTGAATCACTAATCAGGTAGAAAAGGGTTGACTAGACATTTACGAAAGACACTGTTTTTTTTTTTTTTAAACAAAGACACATACATAATTAGGAAAGGACCTAAGAGTCACATAAGACGACTGGACGGTGTCTCGAACTCTTAGATGGGAATTCCTGAAGTCAAGGACTTCCGAGAATAAACTATAATCAAGGGGACCTCTTTTATATAAAATTAGGTAATGAAAAGTCTAGTAGAGTTACCCTCTTATTAAATAATAGTAGATAGTATGTAGTCCTGACTCTTACACCAATAATATTACAACCCTCTTCTTACCCCCTTTCTTCCGAGATTCTCTCGTACTTCTGTGAACAATGTACTTTCCACCAACGGAAACGTTTCCCTTTGTCTAATTCCTTCTACTGGAACTAGGATCGTAGGTTCCCTATAAATACGTCTAGATTAGTCGACTCCTGTTCGTACAAATACCTCGTCTTCATAAAGATCTTAGTAAAAAAGTATACTACACTTCTTTAGATGAATACATTACTCATTTCATATATGTATATGTTATTGTATATACTTTTTATCCATGAAAATAAAAATCGACGAGAAAATTTCTCAGTGAAATAACTTAGTACGTATCTGTTGGATTCATAAATCTGTTAATGGTCGACTAAGGGTCCATAAAACATATATGTGATACTTTCCGTCTTTCTGTGGTTATGCCTTCCATCTCTGAAGACAAAGGCATCCGTTTTGACACTAGATCCGTGAAGAACATTCTTGACCCTCGACCCTTTTTGTCGAGGGATATTCACGGACCACCACCTGTGACCTATGACGACGGTCGAATAGGAATTTCTTTTTGTCCCTTTTTTTCTAAGAAGTTGAATTCGTCTGAGGCCTCCAAACTCCCTTCCTAAAAATTTTCCGGAAACCGGTACTCCACGAAATTTAAATACGGGTGGTCGTTACGGTTTCTTACGAGTTTGATGGTGTGTCAACGTGAGTAGAGTGTACGATCATTTCATTACGAGTTTTAAGAGGTTCGGTCCGAAGTCGTTATGCACTTGGCACTTGAGGGACTACAAGTTCGACCAAAATCTTTGCCGTCTCCTTGGTCTCTAGTTTGACGGTTGTAGGCGACCTAGTACCTTTTTCGTTCTCTCAAGGTCTTTTTGTAGATAAAGACGAAATAACTGATACGGTTTCGGAAACTGACACACCTTATTTGACACCTTTTAAGACTTTCTCTACCCTTATGGTCTGGTGGACTGGATGGAGAACTCTTTAGACATACGTCCAGTCCTTCGTTGTCAATCTTGACCTGTACCTTGTTGTTTGACCAAAGTTTACCCTTTTCCTCATGTAGTTCCGACATATAACAGTGGGACGAATAAATTGAAGATACGTCTCATGTAGTACTCTTTGCGACCTGACCTTCTTTGTGTTCGACCTTAGTTCTGACGGTCCTCTTTATGGTTATTGGAGTCTATACGTCTACTGTGGTGGGAATACCGTCTTTCACTTCTCCTCGATTTTTCGGAGAACTACTTTCACTTTCATCTCTCACTTTTTCAACCGAATTTCGAGTTGTAAGTCTTTTACTTCTAGTACCGTAGGTCAGGGTAG